>CM057830.1:30224246-30714246 GCA_030068075.1 Paguma larvata
GAATGGCTATTACCAAAATGATAAGAGATAATAAGCAGTGGCAAAGATGTGGGAAAAAGTGAAACCTTGTGCACTGTTGGTAGGAATGTAAATTGGTGCAGCCATTATGGAAAACAGTATGAGGGTTCCTCAAAAAAATTAAAAATAGAACTACCATATGATCCATCAGTCCCACTTCTGGGTATCTATCCATCCAAAGGAAGTGAAATCACTGCCTTGACAAGATATCTGCACTTCCATATTCATTGCAGCATTATTCACAGTATCCAAGGCATGGAAACAACATCCATTGAAGGATGAATGGATGAAGAAAATGTGATAGATACATATCATAAAAGAGGTGTGTGTGTGTGTGTGTGTGTGTGTGTGTGTGTGTGTGTGTGTGTGTGTGTGAAAGAAGGAAATCTTGCCAATTGCAACACAGTGGATAGACCTTGAAGGCACTATGCTAGGTGAAATAAGTGAGACAGAGAAAGACAAATACTGCATTCTCTTACTTATATGTGAAATCTAAAAAAGCCAAACTCTTAGAAAAAGAGAGGAGAATGATGGTCTTCAGGGACTGAGGGATGAAGGAAATAGGGAGATGTTGATCAAAGGGTAGAAAATTCGAGTTATAAGATCAATAAGTTCTGGGAATCTAACGTATAGCATAGTGACTATAGTTAACGGTACTGTATTATATATGTGAAAATTGCCAACAGTACTGTATTATATACGTGAAAATGTTCTTACCACGAAACAAAAATAATAATTATACAAGGTGATGGAGATGTTAACTAACTTTATTTTGATAATCATTTCACAATATATACATGTACCAAATCATCACACTGTATACCTTAAACTTATGCAGTGTTATATGTGGGTTGTCAAATATATCTCAATAAATCTGAGGGGAAAAGAATTTAGAATGGAAGGACCCATTCTGGAATGAACAATAGACAGGAACAGAGACTAATAGAGACTGTGAACTTAAGGGGCAATTTTGTTGTCTTATGGTTGGTAAATGATAAAGATTAAAGGGAAAAATATTTCTTTGGTAACAGTTTATTTCCTGTTGACTCTCCAGCAGCTATGATGTTACTTTGACTTCTAGACTTTCCCCGTTCTCATGAACTTTGCTCTAGATTTTCCCAATTACCATTTAACTTAGTCAGGACAGGCTTCATTGCCAATGTCTAAAGACATTCATATACCCGGAGGTATAGGGTGGGACCTAGCCATCTTGAGAAGTGAGTTTGAAGAAAAAGTCTCTTGCATACGGACATGGGTGGAACTGAACAGAATCAGCTCAGTAACTTTCCCTGGTCAGGAGAGACACATCCATTGAGATGAAAAGAATCTTTTAGGTCACTCTCATCTTGTGAACCTAAGTTTACATTGCAGAACACTCCTATACAAGAGTTGAGTGTGTCTCTTTCAACCTTTTAGCATCATTCAAGGCAGTAAGTAGGTTGTGCAATGAACTGTGCAAGATCAACATAAGCAGGCTTGTGAACTACACTGTCCTTGTGAACATGTGCAGTTCAGGGATGGATGTATCTGTAGGATATTAGCTTTCATATTGTTTTTGCATAAAATATACCATGACACTAAAAGCTACAGAGAAAAGAGAAGAGAATGCTACAATGTATTTCTTCATCTTTTTCTTAGTGTGGATTTTACATAAAGCAATACTTGTTGTTAAGGAGTATACTACTTTATTAGGGAGCGTAACCCTAGAAGCAGGAGGGAGGAGGACATGGTGAAGTAAAGGAGGAATGAAAATCAATACAAATTAATACAGGATAGAACTTCTGACAGACCAAATGCTTGGTATCAAGCTCTGTTGGTTGAGCCGTCGCTTGGAACCAACTTCCAAGATGCCATGTGAACAACTGCATTTCAGGACAGTCCATCCAGAGGACGAGTGGGAAACATAACTTGCTGGCTCCAAATTCCCATTGTCCACTGTTCTCATAGCTGCAAGATTTACTCCACTGCTCTTCTGGGTGACATTTGCATTGGAACTTAGCAGATATTGCAGCATCTGAGGTCTTAGAGTTAAACAAGGATGTGCTAGAGAAATGTGACATGAGAATTGCTATTGGTTTGTACTTTTGTGAAGTTGGTTAGAATCTATGCCATGATGGTTGTCACAGTAGCAGCTGAACCAGAACAAGTGCCCAAAGGAATCCGAAGTGACATGTGAGATACATTTGTTATAACCTTTCCTATCCTCACCCCCAGCCAAGGGTTACCCCACTTGGAGTAGGAAATCCCTTCTAATTAGCCCAGAGATTTGATACCCACACACACCCATGGGGAATACATTCCCCCTATTCCTAAGTGAAACAGTAATTGAAAGGTGAGCTATTTTTCAGAATTTGGACATGGACAGTGCAGAGGATCAAGAGATGGATGGGTGGTCACAATCTGAGTCTGAGAAATGCCATACATTTATGAAATCTGAGAGGCTAAGTATTTGAGGCTCTTGGCACTATAAGGGCAAAACAACCATTGATTGTGACAAAATATCTGAGTTAAATGGAGCAAGTTTATGGGCCAGTAGAGAGATGAAGGGAGTTAACAATCTCTTTAACACTCTCTAGAAGGCTAGACAAAACGGTAACTGTATTTATGCTAAGGTCGTACGAATTTGGTACACTCTTTGTTGGCAGAAACAGCTCTAAGTGAACCTTAATAAAACTATAAGAAGAAGCCAAAAGCAAAACAGGCATTCATACAATATTACAAAAACATAAAAGTACAAATAAAATTTCAAATTTCCTAAAACTCTTGTACCAAAGAATCACAAAACAAATTATGGCCAAATGAAATTGGAAAAATCAATGACAAAAAGATAACAGCCACAAAACACCAATCCACTTATCTCAGAAATCAGGTGTGCATGCTGAATAATTTGTTGGTAAAGTAGAAATCACAAAGTTTTTGTAAAAGAAAATGAATCACCATATTTCAACCTGCATTTTGCATCTAAAGCAGCAACGAAGGTGAGATGCTTAGTAGTTAACATTTACTAGAAAACTAGAAAACCTGAAAAAAGAAAGAATATTTCAGCTGAAGAAGGCAAAAAAAGAACAAGCAAAAACAAAGCACACAAAATAGGGCAACAGTCATAATTAAATCTAAATGCAAAAAAAAAAAAAAACCCACACACAGACTTGATCAATAAATTAAAAATTTCTCATATTTTGGTAAGAAAAATGAAGTAGGACATTCTGTCAAATATTATCTTGTTTTTTAAAGAGGGGCTAGGAATAAATATCAGTATGAAAATGTAAATATAATTTAAGATTTTAAAAATAAATGTAAAAACAATATACTTTGAACACATTTATAAGGATAAATATGAAAAGCTAAGTGGCATGGAAAATTTTCTTAGGAAAGTATAAATTAATAAGATGGTTAACAAGAAAAAGAAAGCTATATAGTAAATGAGAAAGTAGTTAAATTTCTTCAATAAAACGGACATCAGACCCATGTGGACTTATAGGTGGGTTCTACTAAATATTAAAGGATTCTTTTTTTTTTTTAACGTTTATTTATTTTTGAGAGACAGAGCATGAGCAGAGGAAGGGCAGCGAGAGAGAGGCAGACGCAGAATCCAAAGCAGGCTCCTGGCTCTGAGCCATCTGCACAGAGCCCGACGCGGGGCTCAAACCCACAGACCGTGATATCATGACCTGAGCCGAAGTCGGCCGCCCAACCGACTGAGCCACCCAGGCGCCCCTCTACTAAATGTTAAAAAAGCAGCTAATGCCAATTGTATGAAAGCTATTCCAAAACACAGAAAATAAGATGGGAAACTACTTAACTGATTTTATGAGGTTAGTAATGACTGTGACCCTAAAGACAGAAAGTCACAAGAAAATAATTTTTTACATTAATCATACCTATAACATAGAAGCATGAGTTCTAAATAGATCATCAGCAAACCTATACAATCAACGGTTTACTATAAAAATTACATCACAACCCAGGACTAATCTCAAGACTGCAAGAATAGCACCATATTAGAAAATTTATCAAAGTAATTAATTCACTAAAGTAACAAATTAAATGAGAGAAATATTTCATTAATAATAATTCTTAATATACCATTGAATAAAATGCAGCAACTACTCATGACAAATATTTTTGGCAAAGTAAATTTTCATAGGTGTATCTACCAGACACTTATAACAAATATATGTATAATATAAGATGCAAAGTTCTAGAATAATTTACATTAAAGGCAGAAATAAAATTATCACCCCTTATAATACATTGTGCTCAAAGTCCTACCCATTGCAATAAAACAAGAGAAAAACATATGGAGTATTGTTGTAAAAGAGAAGATGAAAAATACATTATTTGCAGACAATATGATCATTTATGAACAAGTCAAGATAATCAACTAACAAACTATTAGAAGAGAAAATTCAGAAGTGGAACTTAATTTATACTGACAGCTACTATAGGATTATGCTCTTCTACTACAGTTGTGCTTAGTACACCAGATGCAAGAAGGAAGACAGAAGCATTTTGAGTTGGTTTGTCAGTTGCATGTGGTTAAAAAACAGCAGTTTAGGGGCACCTGGGTGGCTCACTTGGTTAGGCATCCGACTTCTGCTCAGGTCATTGTCTTGTGCTTTGTGAGTTCGAGCCCCACATCAGGCTCTGTGCCAACAGGTCGGAGCCTGGAGCCTGCATCGGATTCTGTGTCTCCCTCTCTCTCTGCCTCTCCCCCGCCCCCTCTCTCTCTCAAAAATTAATAAACATTAAAAAATAAATAAAAAATTAAAAATAGGAGTTTAATGATATTAAAGAAAATTGTTTGGAAATAGATTAGATAATCATTGAGATCTGCATTTTATTTTTAGATTTACTCTTAAATCTAAATCTACCAGATAACTGTCAACTGCATTTCCAATTATCCTGTAGAGATTCAGTTTAAATGTGAATTTCCATTAGGGGAATATAAATAAACCAAGAAAGTGAAACTTAAAGCACAGACATCCTGGCTTGTTTTTGTTTTTAATATACTCCTCCCAAAAATTCAGTTGAAAATCTCTGAGAAAGAGCAGTTAGTTTCTTTAGTGGAACAAAATGTCCTCACTAATAAAAATAATGTGTTCAGATCTCTAATTTAAAGGAACATGGTTTAGTTAACGAATGAATGATAAGGAGAGATGAAATTATGTTCAATGCAAAACAAAGCTACCATCGTCAGATGGTACTACTTCAAGACTAATATATAGTCTTTATTACTCCATTGATACATAGTTGTGACAATAAATAGACATCGTTTTCATTTGATAACAGCATTCTATCAGTTCCTGAAATATATGTGTCATGTAGTTTCTTGATTTAATGTGCACGTGAATGAAAAGAAATCAATGCAAAACTCATTTTTCATACGGAAATGAAAAGGAATGGAGAAACCAAGATAACTATATATGCTTTGCTCAACCCTGCTGCAATGAATTGTCCCACATTGAAAGCTTTTTTATTAGATTTTAAACCTGTTGATTGATGAGCTATTTTTAATATTCCTTCTCTTGGAGGTGCACCGGGTATGCACACACATAATGCAATTCATTTCTCATATACAGAACCACTTAAAGTTGAATAAAAACAAACAGCATTCTAATCTCATGACATTTGGAAAACAGCATGTGGAAAAGAAATTAGAGTATAGATTTGGCAGTAAAGTAAAATGACAGAATTGGATTCACTCATCTATTCTTCTCCAGCTTGAGAGAGACTTAAATTTAAGAAGGTGGTAAAGAAGGTAAAATGAGCCAATTATAAGTAAAGCCAACTATTTCAAAAACATTTCATTTTTAAATGTGCCTGTGATTTATTTATCTGCATATTACTTTAGCACGTTTCTTTCACCTGTAAATTTTGGAAGTTTGCCTTTGTGGCAAGTCACCAACAATGAGCTCAGTCTTTTTCAATTTAGGAAAATCAAATCTGCTCAAAGTGCTAGCAAACTGTTATAAGAAATGCAATCCTGCCTCTACTGTAATAGATTTAGAAATGTCCAATGCAACAGCGCTAATAATAAGATTTTGAAAGCAATTTTAACCCAAAAAGTCAATGACCTGTAGGATTGATTCTACTTCAGTGAGGGTGTATTAATATGCCATTTCTTTGGATTTCAGAAATAATAGATTTATTTCAATATGGACGCAAAAGCGGTGAAGTCAACTTTATTTTTGATTTACTGAATTATTTTATGCCTATGTATTTTACAAAATACTATTTAGAATTAGATATTAAATTAGATACTTGGGAACTACTTTAATGTGTCAATTTAGTTTTCCATAGCTCTTGTGGGTATAGCTTCTGTTAATTAGGAAATTTTTTCCTTTTACCCTTTTAGGTTCTTTGGCTGGCCTAATAATTAAACTGACATAAGACAGATTAACAGGAGAAAAACAAATTTAATTTCATATGTACAGGAATGCATAACAGTAAGAGATCCAAAAGCAGCTCAGGCATTTGACATTTGCCTTCCTGAACTAACAAATGGGAGAGCGGCCTGGGACTTCAAAGGGGAGGAGGGTAACTCACAGGACAATTAGAAGAGCAGATATTGGGGCACCTGGGTGGCTCAGTCAGTTGAGCATCCAACTCTTGGTTTTGGCTCAGGTCATGATCTCAGGGTTCATGGGTTCGAGCCCTATGTTGGGCTCCGGGCTGATGATGTGGAGCCTGCTTGGGATTCTCTTTCTCTTGTCCTCTCACTGCCCCTTCCCCCACTCACTCTCTCTCAAAATACATAAATAAAAACTTTAAAAAAAAAAAGCAGATATTTGGTAATTAGATGTTTGCCCTGCCATACGGATGGATCATTCAGAGAAAAGTTATCTCTGGTAATAACTCTCTGTCTGAGCTAGGCCCTCTAATCTAGATTCTCTTAGGTACTTAAGAGAGAGATTAAAGTTTTTCTTGAGTCTCCTGGGTCTTGGTTGCCTTCAGCTCAAAATAATCCACATGCCAAAGTGACATCTTCTTTCCTTTGCTTCTATTGACCAAATGCATTATTTGAATCTATTATTATGTAAAAACGCTCCTTTGGACAGGGTATACAGGTAAGCTCCACTTTCTGAGCTGACATTAAAGCAAGTATTTAGCATTCTGATAATAAGGACCAAGATTGTCGGTGTAATTCCTGTAATATAGGGAAAATGAGAAATAACTTGTATATTTAGGAATATCAAGTTCAAAAGATTAAAAAAGCACATTGTCAGTTGTTGATGCCATCTAGTGCTGAACGCATGGCAGAGAATGGTTGAGATGCTGTTATAAATACTGAGGAAACAAAGGGTACAGAGCCACCTAGTGATTATTTTAGCACTTCAAAATAGTCACATCAAATAGGATGTATGAATTGTGTTCAGGAGATGTTCCACGAATCTAAAGTATTTTCAGTTTTTAAATAGCATCGGATTTTATTTCATTTTATGGATCTTGATTCTCTAAAACAAAGGTCAGCAAACTATGACTTATGGGCCAAATTTAGCTTGCCATCTGTTTTTGTACATTGCATAAGCTAACAATAGTTTTTACATGTTTACATAGCTGAAAAGCTTAGACAAAAGAATAACATTTTTTGACATACGAAAATTGTTTGAAATTTCAGTGACCATAAATAAAATTTAATTGGAGCACAACTATGCCCATTTATTTATCTGCTGTCTGTGGTTGCTTTAGAGCTATAATGAAAGAGCTATGTAATTATATGTGGCCCACAAAGCCTAAAATATTTATATCTTGCCCTTTACAGAAAAAGTTGGCTAACGCTGTTCTAAAATATACTGGATTTTGAAAAACATCCCAGGAAAGAAAGAACACCTGTGTATATGTATACTATATGTGTTTATATGTGTGTGTATTGTATGTATAGCCTTATTTCTAGTTTCTTCAGCACATCTATTTGTTGTGTTATTTATTCAGTTATAATTAAACATCACTTTCCTTAAATACAGGATATGATCCTTTTTAGAGCTTTGCTCTCAAGGATTCTAGAGTATAGGCTTCAAGTTTGAGCTCCATTCTTTTTCTCTTTATTTCTTTCTCCATGTCTTATCCTGAGTACAAAACGCCTCCAAGACATTCCCGCATTGCACTATTCAAGAGTGTTTCACACCATCTGGATAACTTTTTTATAAAAGTCCTACATAGTAAGGAGTTGTAAGTCACGGCTTGGCATTTCCAAAGGCTTAACAAAAGGGATGGAAATCCTATTAGCATTGCTTGAGAAGGACAGGCCAGTCCCCATCATCCCTGTCTGGAGACTGTGATAGCATGATGTCTCAATAAAATGGAAACAGGCCCAAAAGGAAGATAAAGATGCCAACAGTAAAGGTTAGAAAACTCCAGTAAAATTACTCTAAGAAATATGCAGGTATTCTGGCTGCTTTTGACATGTGAAAAGGGAAGAATGGAAAATTACAGGAGGGAGATGAATTAATTATTGTTTACTGCCATGGACATGTGGCTGCTATGCTTGGACAGAATGATTTTAAAACATACTTGAGATTTGTCTGATATTTATCTTCTCAAACTTCCCTGACATATAGAATTCGTTTGTAAGTTGGTTTGTAAAATGGTGAGACCTAGTAAAATACATTTTAAGATGCATGTTTTTGCAGATAAGCAGTTACATTTTTATATTTTTCTCCATTTTATAGCCTTAATTTTTCTAATACCTGTGATTTGTGAAGTTAATGCAAAAACCAATCCTTATATGAATGGAATACTTTATAGAAACTTCATACGGCCCTCTGCTCTAACCTCTCTGGCCCAGTAGAAGATACTGTTCATCGATATTCCTGTCAGTGCTTTTTGGGAAACAGAAATGATTGGGGTCCCATTGGGGAATCGGACTAACAGTGCCTCTGGGGCAGGAACCCAGAATTACTTCCATCCTACCTAGCCCTGCAGGATTTTCCCTATCACCTTCACAAGGAAGGTACATGAGAGGCACAGAAAATGAAGAAGGACTTTATTATGCAATGTTCTTTAGCCCTAAACCCCACACAGAGCACTAACAAGATGATCTAAGTTACCTGTCAGGGTTCATAGTCCTGTAGCCTGGAAGAGAGATACTTAGAGCTCAGAATCAAAGCAGGCTGAGTGGCCTCCTGGCTTCCGTGGACCTGCAACTGAAAATTTTTGTTTACTATTTCAACTAGACAAAAGGGTGCACCAAATTTTCATGTTAAATTCTGCCCCTTAGATCCCACTTCTGTGAACAAGAAAAGACTCATGAATGCTGGAGAAGGATAGAGCTGCTCATAGGAGGCCAACCCATGTGGGTAAAGAGGCAAAGAGAACATGTGGAAGGGAGGGAAAGATCAAGTTCATTGGGGAAGGCACTTTAAGCACTTAGCACTAAATCCAATCAAGGACTGACTCACCAGATTAGGACCCTTGCACACTGGGTGTACACATTTTTTGCCTTCATCATCTCTTTATTGAAAAATGAATAATAAGGTCATAGGAACCAATAGTGATTTACTAACGGACAAGTTGCCTATTCATTTGTTTTAACATGTAGAAATTTTTCCTCTTATTGATCAAAATTTTACTTCTACTTTCCTTGTAACTTTTTCTCAGTGGTTGCCTCTAGGTCTGCCCTCTGAATGTACATAGTTTTTCATGAAGCTGCTGGTGTGGCAGGATTTACCCTTTATCACCTCAAATGAAAAACTTGATTGCTACTCTCTCCCCATACACATACACACAGAGGCAGAAAAAGGTATCATCTGAATGCTTGAAAAACCCTGACTTTAGGAAATGGCAGTCTTTTGAAGGGAGCTGCTAGCAACTCTGTCTAACCTTTGCCCTAGAAAGAGACACTCTTTATTGTGACTGGCATCTGAAGTGGGAGAGGTGGGGCACAGGACTGATGTCTTAAACTGAGGAATCTGGTGCTATCTCCAGGTAGATCCTGTGAGAATTACGTTGAATTTTCGACACCCTGCTGATGTCTGAGAATTGCTTGGTGCTGTGAGAGACACCCCCCCCCCCACCTCTCCCTGACACACAGATTGGAATAGGGTCCTGGAACCAAAAAGGAGGAGGTTATTAAGTTTAGATGAAGTCACGAGGGTGGAGTCTCCATGATGGCATTAGTGTCTTTTTAAGAAGAGGAAGAGGCACCTGGGTGGCTCAGTCAGTTAAGTGTGCAACTTTGGCTAAGGTCATGATCTCACAGTTCGTGGATTTGAGCCCCGCATCGGGCTCTGTGCTGACAGCTCAGAGCTTGGAGCCTACTTTGGATTCTGTGTCTCCCTCTCTCTTTCTGCTCCTCCTCTGCTCGGGTTCTGTCTCTCAAAAATGAATAAAAATGTTTAAAAATTTTTTAAAAAGAAGAGGAAAAAACACCAATGCTTGCTATCTCTGCCATGTGAGAAAAGAGCAACAAGGTGGCCTTCTGCAAGCCAGGAAGAGGGCCATCGCCAAATGCAAAAATCTGCTGGTATCTTGATCTTGGCCTTTCTTGCCTCCAGAACTGTGAGAAATAAGTATCTATTGTTTAAACCACCCAATTTATGGTATTGTGTTATAGCACCCAAGGTAACTAAGACAGTATTCCATAAAATTGGCATGCCATAACTGATTAATAGTTCTGAGCTACTTCCCTATTAATGCCCTTTTAGATACTTCCCCAAGTATCTTGTTGTTACAAAAAAAATACTGGAGTAAACATGTAAATATGTTTGAGTATTTCTGTAGGAAAGAAGAATAGAAATGGAATTCCTTGATTAAAACAGGTACATTGAGAAATTGAAAGGATATGTACAAGTTGCCCATGTCAAATTATATTCCCCCAACAGAGAGTCTCAAAAGCCTGTTTTCCTAAGAGTGCTCACATACTTAGGACCTCACCAAGGATAAGTCTATGAAAAACTATGATTTAAAATTAACATCAGATAGTACTTTTGAATTTAATATAATTTACCTTTATATCAAATTTATCCCTACAAAAATGCTGGAAGCTGGCTCTTATCAGTTCTAATTTTAGATAAACTAAGTGAGCCATTTCAATAAACGAGGCAATTGAAAAGAGATGTAATCAGAACTTCCACTGCTAATTTCTTATATTTTGTATTCAGTGCTGCTGGTTTCCCTGACACAGGTATGTGCAGTCCTAGAGGTCATATATCATAAAGAAGGCAAGAGGTTCCTAATGGAGCATTTCTAGAATGTATTTCATACCCCAAAGGCAACTTTGCTGTATGGCTTCATCACATTTTCCAAAATTGAGTTTCATTGCATTGGACTTGCAACCAGGGACTCATATTGAGGTTGAAGTCAACGAAAACTCTAGTTTTGTTTGTTTGTTTGTTTGCTGCTCCTGTTGTTATAGTTTTAACATAAACGACTACTTAGCCAGGTCTTTCCAACCCATTTATATATACAATGGATTTTTAAAATCCCGAGTAAAGAATTTATATGTATCCTTAGAGGATATAAACACATCACCTTGCTAATTTTACCTCATATATCCACTTGTCAAGATCCTGATGCTGATTCTATCATCTATCATACTAGCTGACTTTTCCATTTCTGCATCATCCATGCATTTAAAAGCATACATTCTTTCTGTGAATCCATTCAACTCACTTATTAAAATGTTGAACAGAACATATCTGAACGCAAGCACATGTCTGTGCCACCAGCATCTTTTCTGAAGGTGGACATCATTCTGTGTATGTCTGTCTTGTCTTTTATCAGAAGAGCCAGGGTCCCAAATTGAAATGGCTCTGATGTCACTAGCCCATGCATGGGGTATAGGAGATGATTGTGGCAGAAAAAAAATGTTAATGAAAGGGACAAAGCTGCAACTTTTCTTTCAAATCTGTATTTAAACTGGCCTCATGTGAAAGATGGTATAGAAGGACTGCATATAAATTGAATTAAATTCTTATAAAATAAGGTGACTTTATTTTTTTCCTGAGCATCAATGTAATGAATAATTAAAAATGCCATTCTCTTCTTAAATTTTCAGAAAGCAAGAAATTTTTCACATTCACTTGACAGGTTGGCTAGTATTATTCCATTTTTTTTTTCAAAGATGTCATCTGCCTACTGAATTGTATTGTTATCATTTTGGCAATTATTTTATTTTATTTTGTTTTTATTTGAGAGAAAGAGAGAGTAAGTAAGTGGGGGAGAGGGGCAGAGGGAGAGAGAGAGAGAGAAAGAGAGAGAGAGAGAGAGAGAGAGAGAGAGAGAGAGAGAGAGAGAGAGAATCTTAAGCAGGGTCCATGCTCAGTGCAGAGCTTGATGTGGGGCTCAGTTCCATGACCCTGGGATCATGACCTGAGCCGAAATCAAGAACTGGATGCTCAACCAGCTGAGCCTCCCAGGCACCCCCACAATTATGTTTTTTGAGTTGAGATGGAATTAACATAATAGAATTCACTATTTTAATCATTTAAAAACATATAACTTAGCGGTTTTATTATATTCACAATGTTGTACAACTATCAGCAATAAATAATTCAAGAACATTTTCCTTATCCCAGAAGGAGAGCCTATACCCATTAAGCACTCATTCTATTACTTTCTCTCTGGCAACCACTAATTTACTTTCTGTCTCTATGGATTTATCTATTATGGACATTTCACATAAATGGAATTGTGCAGCAAGTGGCCTTTTGAATCTGGCTTTTTAATTAGCATAATGTTTTCAAGGTTCATCCACGTTGTAGAATGTATGAGTACTTCATTCTTTTTATGGTTTAATAATATTTCATTATACACACACATACACACACACATACTACATTTTGTTTACCCATTGTTCAGTTAGTGGACATTTAGATTGTTTCCAGTTTTGGGCTATTATGGATAATGTTGCTATGAACATTTAGGTCCAAATTTTTGTGTGAACATACGTTTTTCAGTTCTCTTGGGTATATACCAAGAAATGTAATTACTGGGTCATATTGTAACTCCATCACTAAATTGTTTTTTTGTTTTTTGTTTTTTTTTTCTGAAAGAGAGAGAGTACGTGCAAGTGGAGTAGGGGCAGAGAGAGAGGGAAAGAGAATCCCAAACAGGCTCCACACTATTGGCACAGAGCCCGATGTGGGGCTCAAACCTACAAACCTTGAGATCATGACCTGAGCCAAAACCAGGAGTCCGACACTTAACTGGGCCACCCGAGCACCCCAGTGACTAAATTTTTTTAAGGAACTGACAAAATATTTTCTACAAGAGTTGTGCCATTTAACATTCACACTGACAGTGTATGAGGGGCTAGTTTCTCCACATCCTCACAACACTTCTTTTTTTTTTTTATCATAGTCATTCTAGTAGATGTGAGGCAATACCTCATTGTGGTTTTGATTTACATTCCTTTATTGATTAGTGATGTCAAGCATCTTTGCCTTTGCTTATTGGCCATTTGTATGTCTTATTTGAAGACATATATATTCGTGTCTTGTGCTCATTTTCTCAACTGAGCTGTTTATTTCTTTGTCATTGGGTGATGAGAGGTATTTATATATTCTAGCTTTTAGGCCTTTATTAGATATATAATTTGCAAATATTTTCATCCATTCTGTGGGTTGTCTTCACATTTCTGATAATGTCTTTTGATGCATAATATATTTAATTTTGATGAAGTTCAGTTTAACTATTTTTTCTTTGGTCATTTGTTCTTTTAGTGTCATTTTTTAAAACGTGTATTTATTTATTTTTGAGGGAGAGAGAGAGAGAGCACAAGAGAGTGAGGGGGAGGGTCAAAGAGAGAGGGAAAGAGAGAATCACAAGCAGGTCCTGCATGAGATCATGACCTGAGCTGGAATCAAGAATTGGACACTTAACCGACTGAGCCACCCAGACGCCCCCTTTTCGTGTCGTATTCAAGTAACTATTGTTTAAATCAAGGTTATAAAACTTTACACTTGTTTCTAAGAATTTTATACTTGCAGTTAAGTGTACCTCAATGTATACCTGAAAGTCTTTGATCCATTTTGAAATAATTTTTGTTTACAGCATGAGACAGTTCGAATTTATTATCTTGCATGTGAATATCGAGTTGTCCCAGAACAATTTGTTTAAGAGACTATTCTTTCCCCAATGAATAGTCTTGAAACTTTGGTCAAAAATCAATTAACCATAGGGGTACCTGGGTAGCTCAGTCGATTAAGCATCTGACTATTGGTTTTGGCTCAGGTCATGACCTCACAGTTTGTGGGATTGAGCCCCACATTGGGCTCTGTGCTGACAGCAGGGAGCTTGCTTGGGATTCTCTCACTCTCTCTCTCTAACCCTCCCCTGCTCTCTCTCTCTCTCTCTTAATAAATAAACAAACAAACAAACTTAAAATCAATTAACCATAGATGTAGAGGTTTTTTTCCCCTAGATTTCCACTTCTGCTGTATTGACTTCTATCTCTGTCCTTATGCCAGTACCACACTATTTTGATGCCATTAGCTTTGTAGTAAGCTTTGGAATTAGAAAGTGTGAGCCCTCCAACTTTGCTTATCTTCCTCAAGATTGTTTTGCCAATTCTGTGCCCCTAGCTTTTCTGTATGAATTCAGATCAGTTAATCCATTTCTGCAAAATAACACGTTTGGAATTATGATAGTGAGTTTATTGAATCTGTAGATCAATTTGGGGAATATTGCCTTCATAATAAAATTAAATTTTCCACTGTATGAACATAGGATATCTTTCTTTAAAGGTTTTTAAAGGTTTTCTATAAGTTCTTTTAACAATGCTTTGTAAATTTCAGCATACAAGTCCTGCACTTACTTGGTTAAATTAATTACTAAGTATATTCTGTTTAATACTGTTGTAATGGAATTGTATTCTTAATTTCTTTGGATTTTTCATTGCAAGTGTATAGAAATACAATAGATATTTATATATTGATCTTGAATCCTGCAACTATGCTAGACTTCAGTATATAAAATCATGTCTTCTACACATGCAGAGTTTTACGTCTTCCTTTCAAATCTGGATACATTTCATTTCTCATTCTTTCCTAATTACCTTAGGTAGAACTTCTAGCACAGTGTTAAATAGAA
Source organism: Paguma larvata (assembly GCA_030068075.1). NCBI lineage: Eukaryota > Metazoa > Chordata > Mammalia > Carnivora > Viverridae > Paguma > Paguma larvata. The sequence goes on from CM057830.1 coordinate 30,239,298, forward strand.
GTGGTAGCAGAAGACATCTTCGTCTTGTTTTTAGTTCTAGGGTAAAGTATTTAGTCTTTCACCATTAATGAATGTCATATTAGTTGTGGATTTTTCCTAGATACCCATTGTCAGGTTGAGGAAGTTCTCTTCGATTCCTATTATGTGGAGTGTTTTTATCATGAAAAAGTGTGGATTTTGTCTAATGTTTTTTCTGCATACATTGAGATAATCATGTGGAGATTTTTCCTTCTTCTAATATGATTATAATATTGATTGATTTTCCTATGTAGAACCACCCTTACACTGCCGGGATAAATCCCATTTGATCAAGGTGTCTAATCCTTTTAATATGCTGCTAGATTCCGTTTGCTAGTATTTTTTTGAGTGTTTTAACATTTATAGTAATAAGGAGTATTTTTCTATAGTTTTTTTGTGATATCTCTGTCTATCTTTGGTATTAGGTAATACTGACATTGTGGAATAAGTTAGGATGCTTTCCCTTCTCTTCTGTTTTTGGAAGAGTTTGAAAGCAATTTGTGTTAATTTTTCAATGTCATGTAGAATTCACCAGTAAAGCCATCTTGTCCTGGGGTGTTTTTTTGTTATAAGGGTTATAGTGATCAAGATAAATGTTTTCGTTTGTTATGAGTCTATTCAGATTTTCTGTTTCTTCATAAGTCTGGTTTGATAGTTTGTGTTTATGGGAATTTGGCTTTTCCATTTAGGTTACATAATTTGTTAGCATACAGTGGCTTATGATATTCTCTTATGATCCTTTTTATTTCTATGAGGTAAGGAGTAATGTCCCATTTTAACTGCTGGTATTAGAAATCCAAGTCTTCTCTCTTTTTCTTAGTTTATCTATCTAATAGTTTGTCTTTTTTTCTTGATATGTTCAAAAAACCAACTTTTGGTTTTATTGATTTTCTCTATCATTTTCTGTTTTCTATTTCATTTGTCTCCACCCTCATTTTTATCATCCCTCCTGCTGCGTGCTTTGAATTTAGTCCTTTTTTTTCTAGTTTCCAATGGTAGCAAGTTACATTATTATTTCTAGATCTTTATTCTTTTTTTCATGCAAGCATTTACAGCCAAAAATTTCATTCTGAGTTCTACGTTCAGTGCATCCCTTAAGTTTTGGTATGTTGGTTTTTCTTTTTTTATCACAAATAACAATCTGTTATTTCTTGTCTCAGATGGCTAAGGCCATATCTGCCATTAAATGCTTTTGATAAATGCCCCCTGGGAGGCTCTCCAGCTATAAGAAAGTTTCATGTTTGCAAAACAAAACCAAGCCTTTGGAACTGAACCTTCAGAGCGCCATCAGACAGGACAAAACTCCAATTCTTTGTAATACAAAATTTGTATTGCCCCCTCTGGTACCTACAAGCAACTCTCTCAGAATTACTGGTACTTCAAAGCTGAAAGAGACCTTAAGGAATTTTCGTCCTCTTCTACAGTATTTGTTCAAACTTTTCCAACATCTATGTCTCCTTATTAGTAATAAAAATGCTGCCTTCTCTTCTAGACTTTAATTCCAAAAGTCGGACTGTGGCTTCAATGACCCCTCATTCCCCAGTAGTTTTGACACTACCTGGCTAATAATAGCTGCTCGACAGATGTGTGTTAGTCAGCTCAACTCTTTAAGGTAAAGAACTTAAGACCTGGGAAGATTGATGTGACTTACAGTGGGTCACACAGCTACTCAGGAGGGAAACTTAGCTGAATCCTTGAAGATTCTGTGAAAATATTGTGTTGTTGATTTACTCCTTTGAATTTTAATCTTTCCTTGCTACTTTGATTTGCCCTTGAGGACACAGACCATATGTTGTACTTTTAGAATATTGTGTTAGTTTTCTCCATATGCCTAACTCTAATCCCAATATGCAGGGATAGTCCCAAAAGAGATCTTTAAGAAATATATGGACTACTTTATTCTAAAAAATTTTTTTGTGAAAAAACGCTTTATGGTTAATCTCAACTGCTATACAGCAAATTGCCAACCATCATTTCCCAGACTTCCTACAAATGCAAGGGCTAAGTAGAGACTACAAGGCGACAATTTCTGTCTGCTGTTTGTTAGTTTATCCCAAATAATATTTACACCTTTAAATGACTATTTAAGTAACTTTCAGCTCTTGGAACTTCAGTAGGATAAAACCTTTGTTGTGAGTGTCACCATGTGATAGTATATGCCACATTGAAGGGAAGAAAGGTACAAATGTGAATGACATGAACCTAAGAAACACAGATCTACTAGATTTGATATAATCAAGAGGAAAATCATCCATTTCCTTTATCATACATAACACTTCTGAGAATAGCATCACTCTAATCCTTACTCAGCATTCCTAGGCCCTGCCCTAAACCCCTACAGGAGCAATTCTCTCTGACAGCGGGCAACAGTTCAGTCACCAGTAGGCAAAGTCATAAAACTGATAAACATTAATTCCTGCACCCTTAGCTAAGGAAACAAAAAATAAATTCAATGGATACATAATGAACAGGCTGCCCAGCCAGTGTTCTGAGCCCCCCAAGCAGGAATTTAAGTCCAAATATGCACCAATGTGTCCCCAAGAGATGAAAACATAGATGAAAGAAAGAACCAAGATAAAAGCATGTAGGGCCCCAAAATCAACAAGAGTCTTAATACCCAGTAATCATATCAATCTGTTCAGGTCAAACACTAATACTTTCTGCCTTTGTAAGTCTCCTTAGGTCCAGCCAACAACTGTATATAATTGTTTAAAAAGGAAAATCTTTTTTTTTTTAATGGAAAATCTTAATGCAGGGTGTGGGGAGATACTATAGAAAGGAAAGACAAACATTCTTATGACCAACACTCCATGTTTTGTTTTGTAGGATGTTGGTTGTAAAATTTACTTCTTGCTTCTGAGAATTGTTTTTTAGCCATAAAGCTTTCAAAATATAGTGTATGTAACCCAAAGCCTTTAAAATTTGTTATAAGATTTATTAATGTTCTTATAAATCAGCACTTGATAGTAACAAATTATCAGAATGAGCTATATATTAAGGTGACAAGTCAGAATTTAATAGTGAAGATGGAAGGTGTTTTCAAATAAGACAGCCAAAGCACTAACTAATGAGAATACTTGGAAATGTGACAATGATTCATAGCAGGGCTCTTGGTTAGAGTGGTAAACCCAGCAGAAGATTTTGCATCTATCAACTAGGACTTTTGGTCCATTGTTTATAAATCAGAGAAGTTAATGAAGAGTTAGTGGTCTATAAATCCAGATACTAAATTAGAAATTTTTAACTTTTGCTTTATAAATAAGTAACCTCAAGAATTACTTATATAACTAGGCAAAAAAAAAAAAAATAAAGAAATTGCATTTAAAATCAGGTGACGGTTAGCATTTATAAATCAAAGTTGTAAAAAAAAGATTACCATTATCAACTCAACCAATTCTACAACCACAGACCATAACAGGGATGTGTAGAGCCAACAGGGATGTGTATGCCAACATTTAGCAACTTCCATGAAATAATTAGCTCTTGTGCACCCCTCACAGACCTGTTTGTTCATCCCCCAAATATTTTCTGAAAGGAGAGGGAAGACTCTCATCACAAAAGAACATGAATGAAGCAGAATCAAGGGACATTAAAGATCACAGACTTAAGGAACCCAGACACGTGACTAACTCGGAGATGAGCTTGAACAGGGCACGTGTGCCTTTCCTTGCCTGCATTTCAGGGAGACCCCATTGCTGGACTGTGTCCCTGTGAGTTACATCACAGGAGAAGAGCTGGGCCCAGTGGAGTTTCAGGGAGACTCATCCTGTCAAAGGTCCTCTGTCCCATATCTCCACATCTATCCAACCCTTGGCAGGCAAGTGAGGCTGCGGTAAAATATCCTGCCTTCCAGTTCTGACTGCTTTCTGTCTTCTCTTCATACCACATAAGTTAGTGTGTCACTAATTACTGAAATCATATATGCTCCAGATTTGGATGGTTGTTAATCCATGACCTCATGTGGGCTAATAGCTTTATATGTTAAAAAAGACCTTCATTTGCCTGCTGACCAGATGATAACTTCTTGTCTTTTTTAGGACTAGATCAGGGACCTTAGTGGCCTACCACCCAGACTAATCCTCTCCAGGAGCATGACACCATGAGAATTTATCTGATCTTGGGACCTAAGTTGATATCTCTATATCTCAAGAAGCACTTCATAAAGAGCTTACCCTGCAGGTTTTCAATTCAGGCAACACTGTTGCCTACACCTCTTATGTGCCACCTCTAGACCTTTCAGTGGCAGTAAAGCTCCAAAGGGTGATTTGGACGCTAGCTGCATCTCTCCTCAGCTTGCCTTGTGGATATTTACACTTTTGTACACATGTTTGTTATTATACTGGGAAGTGACATCATGACTCTAGTTATGGAAAATGGCCCTAAATCTAGAAGGGATTCTAGAAGGCTGTGCCAGGCATGCCCCTGTAGTTGCTAAATGGATCATAGGGTAATGAAGGGAAATGTCTAGAAGTCTGGCAGCTCAGGGAAGTGGCTGATAATCCACTGGTACTCAGACGGTTTGGTATATATTAATATAGTTTGCTCACCACTCAGGTACTAGATCTTAAATCTAGGATCCTAGTGGGGCAGCTTTGATGACAAAACATAGCTTTTCCTATTAATGACATTTTGGTCCAGGTGAGGAACACAGCATAGTTATAAGGATACAGAGAACCAGCTAAGCCATTTGCAGGCTGTGTCTATGGCATGTTCCTTATTCCTCAAGTGGTGGCTCTCCAGCAGTGAAATGGTAGTGACAACGTGTACCTCACAGGGGTGTCATGAAGATCAAAGGAAATGGGAAAGTGCTCAACATAGTGACTACACATGGACATTGTGCAGTAAACACTGGAATGTAATGTTACACCGGAAGGGACCTAGGTAAGATCTCATCCAACCCTTTGTTGTACATGTGAGAAACTTTATGTCCAGGAATGATCACTTCCTCATGGTTACCCAATAGTTCATCACGAGCTCCAAAGAGGAATGTAGACATCCTGTTTCCCAGTGGGATGTTCTTTCTATATTACACTACATCTCCTTGATCCTTTCACAAATAATTTATAGTAACTTTGGGGCTACTGGGTGGCTCAGTTTGTTAAGCCTCCAACCTCAGCTCAGGTCGTGATCTTGCAGTTCATGAGTTCGAGCCCCGTACCCAGGCTCTGTGCTGACAGATCAGAGCCTAGAGCCTCCTTCAGATTCTGTGTCTCCATCTCTCTTTCTGCCCCTCTCCTGCTTGTTCTCTCTCTCTCTCTCTCTCTCTCTCTCTCTCTCTCTCTCTCTCTCTCAAATAAATAAATAAATGTTAAAAAACTTTTTTTTAATTTACAGTAACTTCGCCCCTGTGGTGCATTAATGAGATATGTGTTCATGTTAATAACTTTTTGCCATAGAGCACAAAGTAGAGAAGAGGGGAAAGTCAATAGGAAATGAGGCCTTACACATAAAGGATAAAACTTGTAGAGATATGCCTATTGAAAGGCATATGGTATGAGGGGTATGAGGGGTTCTACTGAAAATAGCACACGTTTAATATAGGCTATGGACTCCTTTCAAGAATGATTAGTCAGCATGATGCCATTTTCATTTCTTGTCCTCACAAATAGTTCCCTGTTATTCTCTGACTTGACTCTCCAGAAGCTCACAGAGAGGAATATATTCTGACAGAACACACACCATCTTGCCCTGGGAACTGTTGCCGCTAAGTCTCCTGTGAATCTGCATTTCCCTAACTGGCTGATTTAAGATGACATTTATAATAAGCAGCAATGCGAATCCACTAGCCACAGCACGGAAGTACTTTCACCAGATCGGCACCACGTCTGAATGCTGGGCACGGCAAACTCACGTTTAAAGAAAACCGCCTCATATGTCACCCTTCTCCCTGCTTTTTGTTTAATTATCCTTTGTCAATATATGGGGTTGTGTGTGGGGAAAGGAAAGGAAATGAGCATCAGGCCTGGATTTTAGCCTCCCTCTCTTTCCCTGCCTCCTCCCTAGTCTGTAGACCTATAAATGAGCAGCTCCATTGATGGGAGCTGAGACATGATTCTCTGGTTCACTGGTGTCTGTGCTTGTGTTTGTGTGTGATTTTTCTATAGACACAAACTCTTAACAGTTAGTAAGGCGGCAGAACACACCTGCCTTCCAAGAAGCAGGAGAATCAGTCACAATCTGTCAGAAAACAACTGTTTACTAACTTATTCCAAAAGCACTAATCTTTGTTTAACATGTTACTCATTTTCTAAACTGTTAAGTATGGTTTATAATGGCATTGACCTACATGATACCATGATTTACATCAATTAATATCTAGTTTATTAAAACATTAATGTTTGCCATAGACAGTTAACTGACAAACTGATTGTGTGAGAGAGAGAGACTTAAAAGAGGTTTCTTGGTGAACATTAAGCATTAAGGTTTTTTTTAAATGGCTTATGGTAGCTCTCCAGTACATCCCAGACTCTTACTATCTTTCTCTTTCTAGAAGAAACAAGCTGGTGTTATGCAAGTATGAAGCCCCTCCAGGCTTAGTGAGATAATCCACAATTAACCATTAGGAAGCACATGCATAATTAAGCAAACATCACTTCTGATAGAAAAGTGTGTGTGTATGTGTGCGTGTGCACACGTGCACATACACCCACGTATGCATGCACACATACTTGCAGAGAACTTGAGAATAGGCTAAAGAAGAGAGTTCTAAACTATGTAAGAATACTAAACGTTGCTCCATTGTTATGAAAGATAAGATTCATGTGTATTCTTTTGCAGAAAGTATCTTAGTCTATTAGGGCTCCATAACAAAATGCCATAGGCTAAGTGGCTTTGACAACCTGAATCTATTTTCTCACAGTTCTGGAAGCTAGAAGTCCAAGATCAAGGTACTGTCAGGGTTGGTTTCTTGTGAGGCATCTCCTCTTGGCTTGCAGATGGCTGCCTTCTTACTGTGTCCTCACATGATCTTCCCTTCATGTGTTTACATAGAGAGAGAGGTTATAGAGAGCACTCTGGTATCTCTCTTCCTCTTCTTATAGGGACACACTCCTGTTGGATTAGGGCCCCACTCTTATGACCTTATTTAACCTTAACTATCTCCTTAAAGGTCATATGTCCAAATATAGTTAAACTTGGGATTAGTACTTCAACATATGAATTTGGAGGGAAGTGACATGACATACAGAAAGTGCTGGACATTGGAATCTTTTTGACCTGATTTTGAGTACCATTTATTCCAGTTGTATGGTCTTGGACAAGTTACTTCATCTTTCTGTTCCTCAGCTTCCTCCTCTGTCTACCTTGCAAGTTGTTAGGCTTTAAAAGGTATGAACTATTATTTTCATTTTTTTGTTTCAGGCAATTTCATAATAAGGACTCTTCATATAACTTGTCAAAAACTATTATAAGAGAGTTCTTTTTTATTCTCTGTGTGTGTTTTGTTGTGTTCTTTTTGGGACTGTGTGGTTTACTTTCAATTTAGTTGTAAGCTCTTTGAGGACAGGGAACATTACATCTTATATATCTTTTTATCTGACATCTAGCATGGTATAGTTTACATAGTAGACCTTTAAGCAAGTCATAATTTGATTGGTTTGAAAGTTTCGGCACCTACCCCTTTGATTTGGGAGCCATTTCTTCTACCCTTACACATCCATCGAGTATGTCCCTATTAATTAATTTTAGCACATTATATGGGATTTATGAAGTGCTTCAGTTACTAATTAATAGTTGATGTTTCTGCATTATTTTCCACCTCATTCTAGAAAATAATTGTCAATATACGTTAAGTTCTGAAACGAAAAAATTCACTTGTGTTGGTGTCAGCTATTGAACTCAAGTCAATCCATTTTCAACAAACTTCTCAAAAAGGCAGAGACATATTGTTATCTATTAAGTTTAATTTGTTCATGTTCATTACTGCACTGTAATGTTTTACCCATTTTCATAAAGGGTCTCTATCAAATCTTTCAAGCCATTGTTTTTTATAAATTATACCTGAAGACTACGATTTTCAGAAAAGGAATAAGTAGACTTCATTGTGTATCATTAATAATTTGAAGAAATAGTTAACAGTATTTATTACTGCTAAAAAAAAGTAGAAGACATATTATATTAGTTCAAGGAGCCAATGGTCCAGTCTGGGTGACAGAATCTAAGGCGATGTAACAAATGAAAGTATAATAGTCTAGTCAGGATTCAGAAGAGAATACTGTTTGACCTTATCAAGATTATAGGTCCGTAAAGAGAAGACATAAACTTACATTTTCTTGCATCTTCTACAATAACTGTTTTCATGCCAGACACAATTAATGTTCAGCAGACCTTTATTCCATGAATCAACTAACCAGTTTCTTGACCCACATTGGAAAATTTTCTGACAAACATGCAGTTTCTATCATTTTTTTCTTCATGATTCCAGGTGGTAAAGATTGTGAATATAAATAAAACAAGAACATTTAAATGACTTGCATTGTCAGGGCAAATATGTATTTATGTATGTATTTTAATTCATTAATCAACATGATACACCTCCTTTATTAATAATGTAATAATAGTACAATGTTTTCATATATAGTCAAGTTAATTACATGTTTAACAGCACCACTCTGTTCTAAACATCTCTGTAGCCTCCAGCTTAGTTTATCTTCTTAAAATCTGGGTGTAGACTGCTTAATTGTGAAGTCCCAGGGTTCTGTCAGGAGCTAATGTCAGGTATATTTCATACAACCACATGCCCTTCTACAGGCTTTTTCTCTTGACTTCCTCTTCCTGTGATTGTGAATCATACTGCCAGTCTCCCATTGCCATCCCAGCCACACAGGTCACTGATATCATTCAGTTTGTACCTCTATCTTTTCCTTTTTCTCATCCCTCAAACACAAGCAGTGGTTAAGATATGAGGAGTTCAGAGTCTGACTTGATTGTTGTTTCTTTCAGTTTCCACTGCTTCTAGTTCAAATTATCATTACCTCTCACCTACCCCTAAGTGAACTTCTGGTCACCATTTTCTCTTTGTTCCAGATACTAGCTTGGATTTCTCTGTCACCTGATGTCTATATAAATATGACTTCGATTCTCCCTTGGTGATGGGCTCCTCCCTCCATTCATGCTCCACCAATCTATTGCTTACCTTATCCACATGTCTACCTTCTTACCGTGTCCACATATCTAAAGTGTGTCTCTTTAATCCTAAAGTGTGCAGAGTCTGTTTTTATAAAACATTTCTTCTTCAAACTCCTACAATACTGCAAATGCACCCTTGTAGTAACGTTTATCACAGGATCCCTATAACAATGGTTACTGGTATATTTAAACTTCTTTCAGGTCATAAAGTATTTGACTTATACAGTATCTAACTAATCTCATGCTTTATGCCTGAATTTCATCATTACTGGCTTATACCCAACGTATTTAAAAAGGAAGAAAGTTTAAACCATCATAGGTTTATGAAAGAAATACAATAAATAAACAAATGTAACAAAGTTTGGGAACACAAGAAATTGGAAACACAAACAGGCAAAATCATGTACTTGGGTATCATGTATTAGAATATCAGGCAAAATCATGTATTATTATTGTATTTCTTTTTTTTATAATAGTTTATTTTCAAATTGGTTTACATATAACACCCAGTGTTCATCCCAACACGTGCCCTCTTTAATGCCCGTCACCCCCTCTCCTCCCTCCCTCACCCCCCTCACCCTCAGTTTGTTCTTAGTCTTTGAGAGTCTCTTATGTTTTATCTCCCTCCCTCTCTGTGTCTTTTTTTTCCTTTCCCCTCTTCCCCTCCCCCTGTTTTTTGCTTAGTCTCACAAAGTCCACCTATTCGTGGAAACATATGGTATCCGTCTTTTTCTGACTGACTTATTTCACTTAACATAATACCCTCCAGTTCCATCCATGTTGCTACACATGGCCAGATTTCATTTTTTCTCATTGCCATGTAGTAGTCCATTGTATATATGTGCCACAACTTCTTTATCCACTCGTCAGTTGATGGGCACTTGGTCTGCTTCCATGATTTGGCTATTGTCGAAAGTGCTGCTATGAACATTGGGGTACACATGCCCCTATGCATCAGCATTCCTGTGTTTCTTGGGTAGATTCCTAGCAGTGCAATTGCTGGGTCATAGGGTAGCTCTATTTTAATTTTTTTTGAGGAACCTCCACACCGTTTTCCAGAGTGGCTGCACCAGTTTGCATTCCCACCAACAGTGCAAGAGGGTGCCTGCTTCTTAAACAGAAAGATCCTTAAACTTTCCTGTAAATCACAATTATTAGAGAAACTCTTAAAGATAGATGATAGATAGATCGATAGATAGATAGGAAAATAGAGATATATATACGTTCATCAAACCATTTTATTGTCCCAGACCTTTTGCATAAAGATATTACTGGCTACTCATAGGGGAATTCAGTAGGCATGGCATGAAACAATGGGTAAATGGTGGGTTAGACTACATAATCTTCATTCCAAACCCCAACTTAATTGAACTTATAAATATTAGTCCCTAAAAATTTCCTGGGGAAAACATTGTGTCATCATTATGTTAAGAGAGTATTATATTTTTCTTCCTGGTTATCAGAAATACTGTAAAATGCCAATTAATAAAGAAAAATGTAGGGGCAACTCAGTCATTTGAGCATCGGACTTTGGCTCAGGATATACATGATCTCACAATTTGTGAATTCAAGCCCCACATGGGGCTCACTGTTGTCAGTGCAGAGCCTGCTTCCTCTTTGGATCCTCTGTCCCGCTCTCTCTCTCTGCCCCTCCCCAGCTCGCTCTCTCTCTCTCTCTCTCTCTCAAGAAATAAGTGAACATTAAAAAAAAAGAAAAATAAATGTAAGTAATTTTCTATAGCATATGTAATACAAAACAGAAGAACTGAAAGTAGTTACTTTGTTTAAGCAGCACTGTTAGCAACTTACACTACGAAGCCATGTAGGTTCTACAAAACGATGACTGTTGTTTATTTATGCCTAATGTACTTTGAGAGTGAAAAAGTCATGATACTAGTAAAGGCTTAAATGTAGTTAGAATTTAAGGTCCAGTTACTTTAGTAGCCCATTCTTGAGGGTTGTCAGTATATTTTTATTGTCATTTCATGGACTAGGTCAAGATTTCACAAAGTTTTAGTTGTAGAATAGTTGACTCACAAGATGCCCCAAGACAAAAGGGCCAATACTAATGTAAATAATTGAATTAAGAAATAAATTGAGAAAGTACAGCTTTTCTTTGCAGAATAATTCTAATTAATAAATGAAGAAAGAATGGGGGAAATAGAAAATCACCTTTAGGCAATCATCACAGTAAGAATTGGTACAGGCAAGAACTGTTGATTTGATGCTAAAATTAGCCAATGGATGTATGGTGAGAAACAAGATATTTGCATTTCTCAAAGCCTGTCCTCTCAAGATATTTATTACCCACAAAAGGAAGAAAGCAGCAATGTTTGTTTTTATTTAAAGAAATTTAACAGACCTCACCTAAACAAGTGATCACATTTTCCACCACCTGCAATAAGACACTTCAACATGACAAATCCTGTGATATGATTCACTGAGGACAAATTATTTCTTTCGTCTTCTTGCCAAAAATATATAATTTCACTCTAATCATGAAGAAAAAACAGACAAATCCAAAGTGAGGAACATTCTAGAAAATAACTGACCAGTGTTTTTCAAAGTGTCAGTGTCATGAAAGGCATGGAATGAAAAAGGAGCCAACATAAACTAAGGAGATGTGACATCTGAATGCAAATGTGAGGAACTGTGTTGGATGGACGACTGAAAAAGAGACATTATTGGGAAGACTAGCAAAATTCAAATAAAGGCTGTGGTTTTTAGTTCATTGTATTGTGAACAATACAATGAAATTGTACAGAACATTGTGAATGTTCTGGTTTTAATAATTGCGTTATTGTTATGTAAGATGTGAACACTTAGAAGCTGAATGAAGGGTACACAGGAACTCTGCTATTTTTTGCAACTTTTCTATAAGTCTAAAATTGCTTAAAATTAAAAAAAAAAGGCTTAAAAACGCAGGAACTGGTTTGAAGAGTTTCCAAGTAGCCAAACTTGGGGCAATTTGGGCATCAAAAAGTATGATGATGGCAATAGATTTTAACACCTGAATGCAAAAATATCAAAATATATGGTTAAGCATATGCACCTACATGGAAACGGTGCCTCATCATACAAAACGAAACAAAACATGAAATTCTTTGAACTATGCTAAGTATGAGTGACATTAATATTGCTCACTATTTCTAATTTCTTATCATATAGTTATATACCTTTTATAAATTTTAAAATGTAAAAAATAGTTTGGTGCTATTAATTTAAAAAATTTAGAGCATTAAAGAGTTAAATTTTACTTTAAATGACTAATTTAAACTTAAAGGGTTTTTTTCTTGCTTTTACATTTAAATTTTTATATTGAGGGATGCGTGGGTGGCTCAGTCAGTTAAGTGTCCGACGTCAGCTCAAGTCATAATCTCGCGGTTAGTGGGTTCGAGTCCCGTGTTGGGCTCTGTGCTAACAGCTCAGAGTCTGGAGCTTGCTTTGGATTCTGTGTGTCCCTCTCTCTCTGCCCCTCCCCCACTCATATTCTCTCTCTCTCTCTCTCTCTCTCTCTCTCTCAAAAATAAACACTAAAAAATAATAAAATAAAATTTTATATTGGGAATGAAACTATAATGTTCTCATTAAAGTATTGCCTTTCTCATTGTATCTAGTATTTTTTCAGATATATATTTTTAAAACTATAACATATATTGGACCAAGTTTTCTTCAAATATACAAAATTACAAAGCAATAAGGAATTAAAAGTGACTTCTGATAGATTTTTTTTCTTCGTGTAGTTTCAGGGGAATGTAGACTATTTTTGGGCAGAAAAGCCACACTGTTAACTGAATCAGTAACTACTAGACAATATTCCTAAATTGTTATTTTATATAAATTTATTTATTTGTTTTTGAGATAGAGTAGGGGAGGAGCAGAGAGAAGAGAGAGAAAGGAGAATCCTTTCCGGGATTTGAACTCACAAATCATGAGATCATGACCTGAGCTGAAACCAAGAGTTGGATGCTTAACTGACTGAGCCACCCAGGCAGTCCGCTGCTAGACAGTATTCCTAATAGCAATGCCTGAAGCTCATTTGTAAGGAATTATACTTCAAATCCACCATCAACTTTGTGATTCCCTTAAGCTTAACAGTCCAAAGCCCACTGCTACGAGCACTGAATGTGATTTTCTTTACAAATCTAGATAAGATTGGCTTCAACCTTCTATAGGTAGATCAGTGTCCCACCAAATATTTTTGCAAATTCCTGATAGGGAGGACTTAATTTTTATGGCCAATTACACTTCTGATTTCCTTCCCTCTCTGTCTTCTTGTCCTCCAATCTGTCTCAGCAGTGTTCCTTTATCTCCACCTTTAGTACGTTTAATATGGTACATATTACCCTCTCTTTTGCCAAAGGCAAACTTGCCTGCAGACTCTTCGTTTATGCAGAATTTTGCTGAAAAATATGTCTATGTATAACATAGCAATTAGTTTCAAATTGCTCTTAGATATGCTTAATCACCTTGTTACAGGGGAATTTTTTTCTATAACTACCATCACATGTGGCACTCTGGCTTCTTAACATTTTCCTGAATTGTTTGTTCTCTCACTGGAATAGTTCTATCACTATATTATAGAGAACACAATGAAACTTTTTAATACTTATTTCCTGAAGAACTATTAATGTCACAGGTCCCGATCTCCCTGGTATAGCAAACTTGAAGTGAGCACTGTCCAGCCAGTGAAATTTATCTTGTCAAGTATGCCAAATATAGAGGAGAAATTTACAGCTACCCTTTTATGTTCTTTGTCTGGTAAATTGATATAAGAAAGATTAATAGGAGAAAAACAAATTTAATTACATATGTATGGGAGCCAGACATTTGAGGCTTATATGCCATCCTGAGATAAGGAATGGGATAGGACCTGGGGCTTCAAATTGGAGGAAGGTAATTAAAGGGACAATTTGGTAATTAGATGTTTGCCTTGCCATACAGGTAGGTCTTTCAGATAAATGTTACCTCTGGTATATCTCTGGTAATAGCTTTCTCTGAATCAGGCCCTCTGTTTAAATTCTTTTAAGTAGTTAAGGCAGTGGCAAAAGTTTTTTTCAGTTTGCTGGGTCTTGAATGCCTTCAGCTCAAAATAATTCACATGTCAGAGTGGCAAATTTTGGGGTCACTCTGCTCTTTTTCAGAACCTACTCTGAGTTGGGCTTTTGTATATAATATCTCTAATCTTCACAAAGTACTTAACGATTGTGCCCATTTTACAGATAAGGGAACTGAAGTTAAGAATTTTTAATTGGTCTGTTTAAAACCACATAGCTGTTAAGCAGGCCTGCTGGAGATTTTAACCTGATATGTACAAACCCCAAATCTATAACCTTTCCCACTCTGTCACACTCCCTCCCCATGCATTCTTCCTTCTGAGCAGAGGAAGTACAGCTAGCTTTAGGAAGAAATAACTATTGAACTTCTGCTTTTATAATTCTGCCAAACATAAATATTTACTCCCTAAACTCTTTTTAAATTGAAAGTGGAAGCTGGAGGAAATGGGGGAGATATTGGTCAAACGTTTCAAACCTACAGTTATAAGATGAACAGTTTTGGGGATTTAATGCACAGCATAGTGGTTTGAACTAATAATACTGTATTATATACTTGAAAGTTGCTGAGAAAGTAGATCTTAAACGTTCTCACCACAAAAAAAGGAAATGGTAATTACACGATGGGATAGAAATGTTAGGTAATGCTATGATAGCAGTCATTTTGCAAAATATAAATGTATCAAGTCAACATGTTGTATACCTTAGGGGTGCCTGTGTGGCTCAGTTGGTTAAGCATCCATTTCTTGGTTGCAGCTCAGGTCACAATCTCACAGTTCATGAGTTCAAGCCCCATGTTGGGCTGCATGCTAACCATGTGGAACCTGCATGGGATTCTCTGTCTCCCTCTCTCTCTGCCCCTCCCTTGCTTACTCTCTGTCTCTCTCTCAAAATAAATAAATAAACATTAAAAAAAATATGTTGTATACCTTAGACCTACACAATTTATATGTCAATTATATCTCAATAAAGTTGGCACAACTGGAAACTAGAGAACTAATATTTCTTATGCAATAGTATATAATTTAAAGGAACAAACCATTATAAGCTTCTCTTGAATTTTATTTGATTTGTTCCTTCAAATAGACACTGATTTTAGTGTGAGTGACAGAAGATACTATAGAAATAAGGAATCATTGGTTTGTGATACTGATACGTAATAAGCATTTTCTCTCCAAACATATCTTACACACATGATCAAAAACCAAAAGATTCATGCAGAAATGAGAAAAAAATAAAAACAAGTTCTAAGTGCCTAGTTCTCCAAATAAAAGAGGAATATCACAGAAATATGAGGCAGCATGGCTTCATTGACCATTTTCTACCTGGGGTATCAGAATACTTGTCTAGTACAACGTATATGCTATGTTATATATGTTACCATGTAATATCATAGAACAGACAATGTTCTTACAGATTACTTTTTCTGCTGAATAACTTGGAGCAGGGCCATTAATCAAGAGAAAAATGAAGCTGATTTTTGGTGATGAAAATTGCTTTCCAGTGACTGATTACACTAATCAGTCTTCTGAAAGGGAAATCAAGAGTAAAATGGCCAATAATTCCATAACGCTGCAGCACACATGGAGAAAAGCAACTCTTGAGAAAATGTTGTGGGGTAAGTAAGTTTGGGAAGCACTTCTGATTTGAAAATTCACATTTGACCTTTTGGGACACCAAAGATTATAAGAAGTAGAGAACCTGACTTTACTCTTTTCACTTCTATTTCTCAAGTATATTTGGTCACAGATTCCTTTTTTTTTTTCATCAGACATGTAACGTGTCCAGAGACCTATGTGTTCTGAGGATCTCGGGTGAGAAATGCTAATGTAATGAATGACAAGTTCCCGAAGAGATGGAATGACCAGTGTTATATTGAGGAAAAGGAATCCTGCAGAAGTGTGTAAGATAAAGCAGAGAAGAAAAGGAGCAGGAGGCAGGGAGAGCAAATCTGAGCAGGGAGGGTGGTGGTGATGAGAAAAAGATTAATGGTACAGAGAAAACCAAGTGAGAACACATAGGTGTGAAGACTTTAGCTAGACAACTCTCTCCTATTTACAAAATAATTATAGTATTAAATAGACCTTTTTACATGTGGAATTTCTGTTGTCAAATTTTGAACTGTGTTTACTATAGCCCTATAGGAGTTTCCTAATTTTTTTTTACTTTGGTTTATTTATTTTACCTGTCATTCAGGTACAGTAGTATATAAAATGTATTTTCCTACTGTACCTGAATGACATATTTCTGATTGTATATGTTTAAGAATTTAGTGTGTGATCCCTGAAAAAAAATGCTGATGGCAGGCATGAAGAAGAAGAGAATCTATGATAAAAAAAAATATGTTCTTAAATTCCTTACATCTAATTTCCAACCAATGGCTAAGGAAGTATTAACCTCTAAAGAATTCTTCCCCACACTCTGCTCTTCCCTCACTCCACTTGCCCCAAATGGCTAGGTCTATTTGACTCCTTACTTCCAGGAGAGACCAGTGAGAATTTTTGTCCTCACCCCACTTTCTGGAAGTAGTTATTATGTACCATAGATCTGAAATTTCAGAATTTAGATGAAATGTCTATCAAGAGGCCCAGAGGACAAAAACGCCATATATGATTGGAAATTTCCAGTTTTCCAGGGAGAGGCGGTGTTCATTTTCTATATGCAAGTTTTATTAGGAAATTAGTTCGAAAGGCTTATCTAAACAAATCTGTCATAAACTTGTTTGTACTACATCCCTTACTTAGAATCTGTCTAAAATTATTAACAGTACTCTAAGCTTTGATAACAGGTAGTGCTGTGGAACGTTTGCTACCACTGTGCCTAACAATTCTATGCCATGGCACTTCCAACGGATTGAGTGCTGTATATTTGTTCTTTTTCTACGTGAGGGCAAAACTGAATAAGAAATGGCAGTGGTATTTTAATTTAAGGTAATATTTAGAAATGATATAAAAAACTTGCATAATGAGAACATAGGCTTCAAAATCTAAGTCAGCCATTGGGAGGCTTGTTTTTTTGTTGTTGTTGGTCTTTTCTTTTCTTTTTTTTTTTTTTTTTTTTTACCTCTTTCATGTGTGAAGCAGGTTCTTAATAATGTGTTATCAATCTGTTATAAAGCATTTATAAAATGGTACTGCATTTTAGAAATTCTTTTATAAATTATTTACATGTCTCCTGAATGTGATAAAAAACATTTTTTATAGGGGCTCCTGGGTGGCTCTATCAGTTAAGCGTCTGACTCTTGGTTTGGGCTCAAGTCATGATCTCATGGTTCGTGAGTTTGAGCCCTGCATTGGGCTCCACGCTGATGGTGCAGAGCCTGCTTGGGATTCTCTCTCTCTCTCTCTCTCTCTCTCTCTCTTTCTCTTTCTCTTTTTCTCTGCCCCTCCCCTGCTCATGTGCACTCTCTCTGTCTCAAAAATAAACAAAAACTTTTAAAAAACACATTTTTATAATAAATTATTATAGAAAGGGCAATGCTATTAATTATTCATTAACTATTAATAGCATATTTGTCAATGTTTCTTTATATTAAAATAGCATATCGATATTTAATATTTAAAAAGTCCACTGAAATAAGAATTTTTTTTCCAGATTCTCAACTCCAGATAAAATACTTAGATTTTTACCTTTTAAAAATTCTACAGTAAGTGTGAATGTAGACGAAACAAACATGTTTGAATTTTTTAACATATCCAATCTCTAGGGGCACCTGAGTGGCTGAGTCGGTTAAGCATCTGATTCTTGATTTTGGCTCAGGTTATTGATATCATAGTTCCTGAGATCAAGTCCCATGTCTGGCACTGTGCTCCCTCTCTCTCTCTCTCTCTCTCTCTCTCTCTCTCTCTCTCATTCTCTGCCCCTTCCATGCTCACATGTGTGCATGCACTCTCTCTCTTTCAGAATAAATAAATAAACATTTTTTTTAAAAAAGATATCCAACCTCTAGAGTATAAGAGAGCTCTGTGAGAATATAAGTGAAGTAGAAAAAAAATTAAAATTGGATTGTGTACTATAACTTTAAAGCAATCTCTGCAATCCTTAACCAGGAAAGTATCTCTAAATATTTATTCTAATATGTTACTGTTTGTGTATTTATGCCATCTTCTGGAAGTGGTCCCTTAAACTAGGAATATTCAAATTAACAGGCTCTGGTGGCATCAAATAATTTGCATTTCCGCACAGAATTGTTAGCCTCTGTTCTTTAGGTTGTATGGAGTGTTGTAAAACCAGAATGAGGCCACAATAGAGTCTCTCCTAGTAAATAGAAATAGAGTGATTTTAAAAAATCATTGTTCTTTTAGTCTGCTAGGCCCAGTATACCAGAATAGATGCTAAACTCTCCAAAAAAATTGTAAAAACTAAAAATTTGGCAAATAACAAGTGTTTATGAAGAGCTGGAGCAATCAAAACTCTATTTCATACAGTGCTGGTAGAAGTAGAAGTTGGAAAACTGTCGGGTATTTTCCAATAAACGTAAACAGGAGCATACCTTATGATCCACAATTCCACTCTTTAATATATAACACTTACACATATGCACTATGAAATGGTTACAGCATGTTCATAGCAGCATTGTTCTTTTTTTTTTTCATGTGTATGTATTTATTTTGAGAAAGAGTACACGCATGTGTGTGCACGAGCAGGGGAGGAACAATGAAAGAGGGAGAGAGAGTATCCCAAGCAGGCTCCACACTGTCAGCACAGAGCCTGAGGTGGGGCTCAATCACGAACCACAAGATCATGATCCTGACCTGAGCTGAAATCAAGAGTTGGACACTTAACCGACTGAGCCACCCAGGTACCCTAAGAGCACTGTCCTTAAAGGTAAAAAAATGGAATCAGCCCAAATGGCCTTCCATAGGAGAATGGACAAGTATTCATTCATTGTATGAATAAGCACTGGAATATTACACAGCAGAAAAAGTGAATGAACAGCAGCTGCATTTGTCGGTATGGGTGAAGTTCAAAAGAGAGTCGCTAAAAAGACGTGCTCTAGGATTCTGTTTATATAGCACTAAATGAGGTAAAACTCAATAGCAAATTGTTTGTGTAAAAAATATAAATTAAAAGCAAGAGCATAAGAAATGTAAATTTTTGGACTATGAGTCTATCTAGATTGAAGAGAGGAAGGGGAGATCAGGGAAGAGAATACAGAGGGCCGTGAGGCAATGATAATATTTTACTCTAAATCTGGTGTTGGGTACACGAGCACTTATGTCATTGTCGTTCATCACATGGTAATTATCTTGTCAAGTAATTCATTAAATCAATATAGTCCTTTTTGTAAGTATGCTATTTTTCATAATAAAAAATGTGATTGACACAAAATGATTTTAGGCTTGGCAGGTTGCTCAGAGGAAGACTGTCAGATGTGGACTTGCTCCTTTTGAGTGGTGGAAATCATTTACAATATTTATGGTGATTTGGACATAACACCCTCTAAGGACCCACCTACACCAACTTGGTCTTAATGCATACTTTTTTAATACGCTGTTGAATTCTATTTGCTATTTGTTGAGGAATTTTGCATCTATATTCATGAGAAATGCTAGTCTGTTTTCTTGTAATGTCTTTGTCAAATATTGGTATTAGGATAATGCATAAGTTAGGAAGTGTTCTCTCGGCATCTATCTTCTGGAAGAAATTGTGGTGAATTGATATAATTTCTTCCTAAAATGTTTGGTAGAATTCACCAGTGAACCCATTTGGACCTGGGGCTTTCTGTCTTAGAAGTTTATTTTTTTTATTTAAATTTTTTTTTCTTAACGTTTATTTATTTTTGAGAGACATAGAGACAGAGTATGAGCAGGGAAGGGCACAGAGAGAGGGAGATACAGAATCCGAAGCAGGCTCCAGGCTCTGAGCTGTCAGCACAGAGCCCGACGCGGGCCTCAAACTCACAGACCGTGAGATCATGACCTGAGCCGAAGTCGGCCACTTAACCAGCTGAGCCACCCAGGCGCCCCTGTCTTAGAAGGTTATTAATTATTGATTCAATTTCTTTAATACATATAGCCCTATTCAGATTGTCTATTCCATTATTTTTAAGTATTTTTAAGTAGAAAAAAGTCAAATATTTAGTCAAACTGGATTTAGACTTCATACTATAAATAAATACTATTTATAAGTTTTGCGATTGCTTCTCCCGCATCTAATCTGACAGTTTTTTTTAAATTGTCTCACCTTTATGGAATCACACCAAAGTATTTAACCTAGTTTTTACATAAGCTACTCTCTCTTATATTGTTTATATTGCTTTTAAATAGTAATTAAATTATGCAATTATCAAAACATGTACAATACTATAAACAGATATCGTAACAAACACAGATCATTCTTTGTAAACATTCATCTCTCCATGAAAGTGGGCCTACAATAGAATAGTCTACTAGTTCTGAGTCTTGAGTATGCCCTGAGCATCAGTGGGCTTGCTTTACAGAGATCTTGGAGAGCGCTGGTTAATTTGGTGATTTGGTTGAGTAGACATAGATTTGATAAATGAGGTCATGATTTATTAAAGAACATATGAAGTATTGTGTTAAAAGGAAATATGAACTAGAAAGCACAGTTGGCCTGACATTTATTATCTCTCACTTAATCTTCCAGGACTTCAGTTACTTCAGTTACTTCCTTGTACAGTAGTAATAACTCTACTGTACCTAGCGAAGAGACGTTCTAGACTAGGAAATTATTTGAGATTCCTTGGGGGATGATAGAGGAAAAGGGAGAGAAAAACACAATTATAGTGCATTTAAACAGCTTTGCATCCATTATGTAATGCAATACTATCTTCAGACTACTCAAGTCTAAGGTCCTTATTGTAATCAATGCAAAGTAAAAGGCTACTTCTGTTAAACAGGATTATTTTTTACAACACAGCAGATGGCAAAGAATAATGACATTAAAAAATGTTTATTTACTTAGAGAGAGAGAGAGAGAGAGAGAGAGAGAATCCCAAGCAGGCTCCACATTCAGTGTAGAGCCTGACGTGGAGCTCTGTCTCATGATCATGAAATCATGACCTGAGCTAAAATCTAGAATTGGATGCTTAACTGACTAAGCCACCCCACCTCAAGAATAATGACATTTTTTAACTTATTATAAACAAATTAGTTTTTTTTAGCATTACATGCTAGTTATCTTCACTCAAGATATCAACTTGCTTCTCTTTTTTTTTCTTTCTTTTTTTTTTAAAGATTTTTAATGTTTTATTTATTTTTGAGAGGAGAGAGACAGGGTGTGAGAGGGGGAGGGGCAGAGAGAGAGGGAGACAGAGAATCCGAGCAGGCTCCAGGCTCTGAGCTGTCAACACAGAGCCAGACATGGGGCTTGAACCCATGAAACATGAGATCAGCCTGAGCCAAAGTCAGACGCTTAACTGACTGAGCCACCCAGGTGCCCCAACTTGCTTCTCCTAAAATGAAGCCTGTCTCTAAAAAGTAAAAAGGGTATTCCATGAGAATCATGAGCATAAGCAATGCACATTAATTCAGTTTTTAGAAAACAATGTGCCCGCCTCTGAGGCACACAAAAATACTAAAACATATGACCTAAAGAGCATTCAGAGATTGTAACGAAAGTGACAATGAATTGGTAAAAGTAGCCAAACCATTAACATATTTTAGTAGGCACTGAAGAGCAGAATATATTGAAGGATATATAAATATCTGCATAGGTTTATGATTCTGCTTTATCTTTCTTGCTTTATTAAAAGCATGATATCTTATGAAGTAATAATAAAGCATTATCAGAAACCACACTTTTGGGGCATCTAGGGGGCTCAGTCGGTTAAGTGTCTGACTTTTGATTTTGGCTCGGGTCATTATCCCAGGGTCATGGAATAAAGCCCTGCATCAGGCTCTGCACTGAGCATAAAGCCTGCCTGAAATTCATTCTCTCTCTCTCTCTCTCTCTCTCTCTCTCTCTCTCTCTCTCTCTCTCTCTCTCTCCTCCCTACTGCCTCTCCCCCCTCAAATAAAAAAGTTAAAAAAAAAAGAAATCACATTTTCACTTACTTCAAGGCAGTAGTCAAAAAAATAGAACTCTGGTGTTATCACCCTGAGTCTAGGCCAGCCATGAAAAATTGCTCCCTGCAAGGCTTACCACCTTGTCTTTCAGTCTTGTCAACTCTAACAGTCAATACATTTTATTCTCTTTTACTTTCTACGTGAGCTGCCAACTATATAAATTGAACTTATATAATTTTTTAATGTAAAGTGAACTTTACTTGTCTTTCACTTTAATTCTCTCTCTCATGAGTCAGTTATCTGGATTCCATTCAGAATAGCTCTTCTGTCCAATACGCTGGGAAGATGGGATCTACTTTAAGATCCTGAGTCCCCTGAAAGAGCTCTTTTTTTTTTTTAACGTTTATTTATTTTTGAGATATAGAGACACAGTGTGAGCAGGAGGAGGACAGAGAGAGAGAGGGAGACACAGAATCCGAAGCAGGCTCCAGGCTCTGAGCCATCAGCACAGAGCTCAACGCGGGGCTCTAACTCATAGACCGCGAGATCATGACCAGAGCCGGAGTCGGCCACTTAACCGACTGAGCCACCCAGGCGCCCCTGAAAGAGCTCTTAAGCAAGGTGGAACTGTGAAGTCCTATGTACCACCTCTAGCTTAAATGCCTTGGCCTTCCATCATTCTTACTTAATTTCCATAGATTTAGTTAAATAAATGCTTCTCACTTTGTTGTAAGTCCTTTGATGGATCTCTAGAGACTTTGAGTGATTGCGTACGCCAGTTTCACCAGCTTAACAGATGTCTCTCCAGGGGTAAGGTTTCCCCAAACTTCTCTTACCACCATTCTGGAAGTCCTACCTCCCTCAGAATCTGAAAGATGGTTACTTGAGATACTGCTGGTAAGGCATCATTATTTATCTTCATCCATCAATTAGCATATCACCAGATGCATGAGATGCAGTAAAACTAATAGTGGGAGCATAAAAAATCAAGGTAGTTGAGAACCAGTGAGTCTAGAATACACCAATGCCAGTTAAGGTCGACAATGCCTTCTAATCATTGCCAATGGCACCAAACTCAGTGACAATTAGAGCCTGCTGAGAAGTGCGCATGAAAGAAACACCATCTCCTGGGCAGCAGGTAACCTGTTGAAGGGTAGGGCACGAAGTGGTGCATTTGTATTTGCTTAGCAGCTGCTTTGGTACCGCTACTTGTAGTAGAAGTTGAGCTCTGAGAGGCCTGAGATCATGTAGATCAACTTGTTTCTCCAAGTTTAATTTGTACACAATCACTACGGATCATGTTAAAGTACAGATTCTGATTTAGGTCTGGGGAGAGGCCCGAGCTGAGCGTTTCTAGCGAACTCCCCGGGGATTCCAGTACTGCTGGCATCCTTGGCCTACACTTGGAGTAGCAAGGACGGAGGGCACTAGGGATGGCCGATACTGAAGGAGCAGATGGGGAGGAGAGTAAGGGATGGGACCCACAGAGATGCAGGACAGATGCGGAGCTGATGAGGCAAGCTAGACGTGGAAGTCGTTACTCTTCGTGGTGTAGCACCGCTTACTTGTGACTTCTCAAGGAGTCCGCAAGTTTAACAATTCAAAACTATATAGTTCTGGTGGGGGCAGTCTTTTCATCAAATGGCTCTGGGAAAACAATATCCACATGAAAAGAGTGAAGCTAGACCCAGACCTTAATCATATAAAACAATAAAAATGAATCAAAAACGTAAACATAAGTGCTAAAACTACAGAACTCAGTAGAAAACATACAGGGAGGCTTCATGGCACTGGATTTCTGAGATAGGACACCAAACGCTCAGGCAAGAAAAGAAAAAATGTACAAATTGATATTAAAACCTTTTGTGCATCAAAGGACATTATCGAGAGAATGAAAAGGCATCTGATTGAATGGGAAGAAATATTTACAAATCATATATCATATATCTAATAAGATATCCAGAATATATAAAGAACCCCTAAAACTCAACAACAAAAGCAACCCAATTTAAAAATAGGCAAAGAACTTGAATAGACATTTCACAAAAGAAGATAAAAAATAGCCAATAAGTACATTAAAAACTACTGAGTTTTCACTAATCACTAGAGAAATGCAAGCCAAAACTACAGTGAGATACCACTCTCATCCGTAAGGATGGTTATCATAAAACACACACACACACACACACACACACACACACACACACACACAAACAAAATAGAAAATAAGGATTGGCGAAGATGTGGAGAAATTGCAACCCTTGTGCACTCCTGGTGTGAAAGTAAAATGGTGAGTTGCTGTGGAAAACAGGACAGTGGTTTCTTCAAAAACTAAAAATACAATTACTATAGGATCCAGCAATTCCACTTCTGGGTATATACCCAAAATAGTTATAAACAGAGACTTGAGCAGATTTTGGATGCCAGTGTTCAAAGCAGCAAGATTCACAGTGGCCAAAAGATGGAAATAACCCACATGTCCACGGACAGGTGAATGGTTAAACAAAATGTAGTATATAAATGCAAAAGTCCCCCTTTACCAGCACTTTTGCTTTTTACCTTTTCAGTTACCTGTGATCAAGTCCAGCCCAGGGAGCAGATGAGCCTCCTGAGAAATTGACAGGCCAGCAGTAGCCTAAAGTTATGTCACCATGCCCATGTCAGTCACTTGTCTTCATCTCATCAGGTAGGCGTTTTATATCACCTCATATCATCACAGGAAGATGGGTGAGTATAATGTAATATATTTTGACAGAGAGACCACATTCAAATAACTTTTATTATAGTATATTGTTATCATTGTTCTATTATTGTTGTCAACCTCTTACTGAGCCTAATTTGTAAATTAAACTTTATCTTAGGTAGATATGTATAGGAAGAAGCAAAGTATACATAGGGTCTTGCACTAACCCTAGTTTCAGGAATCTTGGACTCGAATCTCCCCTCAGATAAAGGAGGACTAGTATCCAATGGAATCTTTTTCAGCATTAAAAAGGAATGAAATGCTGATGCATGCTACAACATGGAAGAACTTAAAAACGTTATGCTAAGTGAAATAAGGCAGACACAAAAGACAAATACTATATGATTACACCTGTATGAGAAACATGAGAGGGAGGACCCATTTTTAGAGCGCCAACCAGGGGATGGGACACTTACTCTGCGGGCACCAGCCTCTGGGTTCAGAGGAAGGAACGGGCCCTGCACTGTGCAGGGGCTGACGCACTCCTGCCTTTCATGCCTGGAGCGACAGCCCGAGGCCAAGGCCCAGGTGCAGACCCCCTCTCTCCCCCAAACCCCGTGGCCTCCTGCAGCCTGGGGGTGGCGTGGCATGGCGGGGCGGAGCCGGCGCCGGCAGAGCGCGGCGCTGGGCTGGCGGCGAAGGTCCGCGGCGGGATCGGCTTAGCTGACGCTGCCGAAGACCCCCACCCCGGCCGGCAGCCCCCGCAGACCCACCTTCTCGGTGCGTGGCGGCTCCGCTGCTTCCCTCCAGAGGAGGTCGGGCTCCCAGCTCTCCGGACCCGCCTGGCGATCTCTCCTCCAACGGGGCGGGCGGCCGTGGCGCCCGGGGCATGGCTTCGGCGGGCAGCGGCATGGAGGAGGTGCGCGTGTCGGTGCTGACCCCGCTGAAGCTGGTCGGGCTGGTGTGCATCTTCCTGGCGCTGTGTCTGGACCTGGGCGCCCTGCTGAGCCCGGCCTGGGTCACGGCCGACCACCAGTACTACCTGTCCCTGTGGGAGTCCTGCCGGAAACCCGCCAGCTTGGACATCTGGCACTGCGAGTCCACGCTCAGCAGTGGTGAGGGCCCGGCGCGCCGCGACCCCCTGCTCCCGCCCCGCACCGCCCCGCGCCCCACTGCCTGGACAGCCACCGCCTCCCCACCCCCCAACCTTCTATGTCCCCTACCCTTGTCCGCCCCGCTCCAGCCTGCCCCTGCGGGGACCCTGGTGCTGCAGCCGCCTCCCTGACGCCTGACGGCCACCCGTCGCCTCTCCCCGGTCCGGGTCGCCAGACCCAATGCGACGTCCCACGCCCTCTCCATCCTCCCGTGGCCATTCCTCGGGCTCTGGAGTAACACGTATGCTATTTGGGGTAATTGTGATCATTTAAGGCGAGAACCGTGTGGCTGTGTTAAAAATGCAACGCCTTCCACACACTCGTTTAAAATAAAAAAAAGACAAGCAAAAACGCCCCAACTCCACCGAGATGCTGTGGGTTCTCTGCTCGCTCTTCCCCACTCTCTTCTCCCTCCGCTCTCAAGGAGAAATTTGCCTGAGTTTACCTCTTCGTGCCCACGTTTCTGCCAGCTCTACTCCACTTTGTCTGGGTTTTCCCCAAGGAGTTTCGGTTTGGGCTTTATTTCCTTAAATTTTTGAGGGATGTGGAGAGTTGGAAGAGAGACAGACACAATTTCCTTTCCTTTTTCTGTGACAAGTCCTTGCTTGTTAGTTGCCCTTCTTTCTCTCCCTGTCCAAATACCTCCTCTTCCTCCAGACCTTTCTTTCTCTTCAAAAACTATTTAGAAAAGCCTGGAACTTTATAGTGTATTCAGCCAACACTAAAAGCTGCAAACATCTCTACTGTGAGTTCCTAAGACAGACTTGATTCTTAAATTGGATCATGGAGTGGACACAAAGTGCTATAAAGGATATTATTAGAATGATTGTTGAATGCAAATTTAGATAATATTGCATCAATGTTAATTTTTGTGATTTGATCATTGATAGTGGTTTAGTAATTTTTTAAGGAAACACACAGTGAAATTTTCAGGAATAGAGAGGCAAGATACAGGCAGCTTACTAGAAAAGGGGGGAAGCGGGAGAAAACAAAGCAAATGTAGGAAAATGTAATTGGTGAATATGAATAAAGGGCATTTTTTGTATTCTTACAACTTTCCTGTAAATTTTAAATTATTTACATTTTTAAGTTCAAAATAATATTGTTCCCTGGTATTGAGTTCTTTCACACAATGCATTTTGAACAAGTAACTTGCCTTTCCTGTAAAGGAGATTGATAAATTAGAAGGAAAAGTCATTAGTTTTGTGAAAACTGTAGAATATCTAAAACTTATATTCATTGAACAAACACAATATGAAGAACCAGGTTTATGTATGTTTTAAAAACATGAGTAAACATTTCATGACATTTGGTATAGATAGTGAAGGTTCTAAATAACATTTAGGTCACATTTACCAATGACACTTTATTCTCTTTAGAGTACATAATAAGTTATGATTGGTCTAAGAGTATGGCTACTTTAAGACAAAGCCAGTTGTGTTAAAACACACACATACAGGGGCACCTGGGTGGCTCAGTCAGTTAAGACTTGTATTCTTGATTTTGGTGCAGGTCATGATCTCACAATGGTGAGAATGAGTCCTGAGTGGGGCTCCCTGCTGACAGCACAGAGGCCGCTTGGGATTCTCTCTCCCTTTCTCTCTGCCCTGCCCCTGTTTATGCACGTGCATGCTCTCTTTAAATAAACTCTTTAATAAAATCACAATTAAAAAAACCCCACACATATATATACACATATTGACACACTCACACAAAATAACGTAAAGCAGTATAATAGTGACACACCAGACATATTTGATTGTGTTCTAGCACATCTGACATCACTTGTTTGGCACCATGTTATTTTCATGGTCGGTGCCCGGGAATGGATCTTTACATACAGGCTACCCCCGGTAATGTGATTTCCAAGTGCAGAGCAGTTCCACGGAATTTACACCACTGCCGTTTGCATTTGCATCTCCGCTCTTCTGGAAGAGCACTCGTCTAGAGTAAAGAGTGGTAAAGATTGGGGAAGGGAGTTCGAATACAGATCTGGCTTTTCTTTTGTACTAGAAGTAAGAGATCTTTAACACAGTGTCAGCCTCTCTTAGGTTCCTCCACCTTTTCTCATTGATGAGGCAGAGTCAGGTGAGGCTATCTGTAACCTTCCCCAGCAGAGCCTCGGGTGAAACAAGTAGTCCCCCCTTGCCAGGATGACGCATCTCAGCTCAGCAGAGTCCTGTGCGGGCAGGGCCCTGCAGGACAGACCAACACACGGGAAGTGAACCTGGCTCTCCCGTCCACAGAGCATTCTTAGTGAGATGCCACTTCCAGAGTTCTTCACAGAGGCAACGTGGGGTCGATTTGGAATTGATAGCAATGCACGCCTTTTGGGAATGCAGATGGCAGACCTCCACCCGAAAGGTAGGCAAAGCTGTGAACAGCTCTTAAAAATTGCCGGTGTACTTACAGTTTTCTCATTATTTTCAAAAGCTTCTCTTGCTTCTTCAAATGTGCAGATTTCTTCTTTGCATTCGCGCTCAATGTTGCCCTGTCTTATTTCTTCAAAGAGTCCATTCGCTCTTGGGTAGCGTTTCAATACTGAATTGGCTTTTTCTCCTGTGAGGAAAACTAAGGAGAGATAAAATAATAAGCATAAAATTATAATTTAAAAAAACACGTGGAACCTTCATACACAAGGTGAAAACGGCTAGGTGCTCTTTAGAAACCACAGCCAACATCCTAAACCTCTTCCCGTGAGTCAGCAACAAAGTAACAGTTAGCTCCAAACCACCACCTCTGCTGTCTTCCTCATCATGCGAGCATATCCTTTCAGGAGCAGTTGCCCTGGGCAGGGACAGTGACATAATTAACTGTTAGATTCAGACCTTAGCACATTCCTGCTAACCATCGCCGCTTAAATATAGTAATAGCGATCCCGCTGCTTATACTCATTGTCGTAAGTGGATTACCCCAGGCATTCTGCTGTTGGACAGCAGCAACCAAATCAAAATCCAGTCTCCAGACTACCAGTCTTTGTCCCTCTAAATAAACCTAAGTAAAGCTGCAATCGACCTAGCAATATAAACCCAGAGAACCCTTACTTGTATGAAGGGAAGGGATGACAACAGTATCAAGAAATTAAGATAAATTTGGCCATAATTCATTCCAAGGAACACTAAAATAATTTTGTTCCAAATTCACTTAAGTTAAATATGTTGTGACACTTTAACTTATCTATTCCCATCCCACTCTCCTTCTGAAAAAAGAAATGATTCTTCATGATATATACAGATATTTCATACAAGCAGTGCACACTCAAGATATCCTGTACAATAAAAGGCAATAACTACACCACATACACACACACTCATGGGGAATTCTTTTTATTTTTCCATACAAGTAAATTTAAGCTATAATTCAATTCATATTTCTAAAACTTCTTCCTAGTTTGGAGGATATACATAATACCACCAGAATTTTGTCCCTGTTAATGTAAAGAGCATAGAAAATTTCTTAATCTTCTAAGATTAGAAAAGGCATATTATACACATTTCAAGATTTTTTTTTAAAGTTTGAATTTTCCAAAGAATTTTTTAAAGTGTTCTTTTTCCAAAAAACATTTTGAATAATGAAAAACAAAAAGTGAGTCCTTGTTTTTTTTTAATGGCTAGGATAACAGTGAATTTAAATTTTGCATCAATATAGAAATGTGCATTTCATGTAATAGAAAATATAGATTTTTCACCTAGTATTTTTTAAGTATCCAAATTAGAATCAACTACATGGCACTTGCACATGGTAACAATGGTAGGCCCACGGTGACTGTTTCTGTCTTTCCACACTTCGTTAGTGTAGCCATCTAGAAAATGGACTTTCACCATGGCTGTGTAAGGGATTCAGCTAATTCTCTTTCCAAAAAGCAATGCTAAACTGGACAAATTGTCAAATATAACCTTTTTAGTACTATAGAAGTCGACAAAAAGCATATGACAAATTGAGAATGTTTATTCAAGAAAAAGAGAGAAGGGGTGCCTGAGGGGCTCAGTGGGTTGAGCATCCAACTCTTGATTTTGGCTCAGGTCATGATCTCAAGGTCGCAGTATGGAGCCTGCTTGGGATTCCCTCTCTCTCCCTATCTCTGTGTCCCTCCCCACTGTACTCATGCTCTCTCTCTCAAAATAAATAAATAAACTTAAGAAAAGAAGGGAAGAAGTAGAAATCTGTGGCATTTATAGCCTGAACTCCTATTCTGCCTCCTTATCCCTGTCTCTGTTGTATAGTAGTTCTACTAGGATATAGCAGGCAATGAGGACCAATGGCCTGGATGATGGAGAGAGCTGATTTGATTTACAATGTGGAAAAATCTAAGCTCAGCGATGATATTAAAAACAATAGCTGGACGCCTGGGTGGCTGAGTCTTTTAAGCATCTGACTCTTGGTTTTGGCTCAGGTCACAATCTCACACTTTGTGAGATTGAGCCCCACATTGGACTCTTTCGCTGACAGTGCAGAACCTACATTGGATTCTGTCTCTCTCTCTCTCTGTTTGGCCTCTCCCCCACTCATACTCTCTCTCTTTCTTAAAATAAATAAACTAAAAAAAAAAAAAAAAACAGTAGCTAACTCCATGGCAAACAACTGAGAAGACCAACATCACAGCTAACTTAGGGTCTCAGTATGGGTTGGTATGAATTACAAGTAGGAAAATCATCCATAAATTTAACAGAGAGATCTGGCAACAAGGCAGCCATCATAGATTTTAATAAGCTACCACATAGTCCAGCTGTTCTGGAAGGCTGTATACATCCGTAAGGCTGCAGGGGTGTGTGCACTCTCAGGAAAGACCAGAGAAGGCTCCAGTTAGCTACTTGTCTCTGGTTTGAATGTGAGGCCTCGCATATCAAGGAAGTAAAAGCCATGGCACACTTGTAGACTTGTAAACATACTGAACTTTAGTGCATTCCCCAATTTATGTATGCAGATCCATCGGCAAAGGCTGAAAGTCTTACTGGCTCAGGTTATGTTATGGACTGAATGTTTTTGTACCCGCCTCCCCAAAAATGGATATTTTAAAGCCCCAAACCCTAATGTGACTGCATTTGGAGATAAGACCTTTATGGAGTTAATAAAGCTATAGGATTAGTGCCCTTATAAGAAGAGACACCTTTCCACCACATGAGGACGCAGCAAGAAGCCTGTCATCTATAAGCTAAGAGAAGAGGCCTCAGTGAAACTTACCTTGCTAGCATCTTGATCTTGGACTTCCAGCCTTCAGGACTGTGAGCAGTCCAGAATGGTGGTTTTGTTTAAGCTATCAGTTAATGTTCTACCAACTGACCCAGCCAAGTGCCCCTCAAATTAAGGCGAAGTAGATTGTGATAAAATACATATTGTGCTCTCTAGAGAAATCACTAAAAAATTACTTTAAAACATAAGGAAAAAATGAATTAAAGTGGTACAGTGGAAAATATTTCATACAAATGAAAAGAGTAGAGGAAGAACAGGGAAACACAAAAGACAGGAGATACATAGGAAGCATAGCAGTATGGCAGATATAAATCAAGTATATCAATAGTAACACTAAAAGTAAATAAACTCTCCAATCAAAAGACAGATAGTGTCACAATGGATAAAAAAGAATATCCAACTCTGTACTGTCTACAACGGATATGTATATTGAAACACTGATTAGTTTGAAAGTAAAAAGAGAGAAGATAGATAATACAAAGAGTGACCGAAAGAGAGTGGCAGCGGCTATACTAATTTCAGGAAAAAAATAGACATGAAGATACAAACTCTTACTAGAGGCAAAGAGGGACATTTAATAGTGATAAAAAGTTCAAATCATCAGGAAGAGATAACGTTATAAATCTACATGTTCATAATCAGAAAACCTCAAATACGTGAAGCAAAACTGACAGAACCAAAAGATGAAATAGTAAGACAGAAATAGTAGTTGGAGATTGCAATTCCCACTTCTGATAATGTATAGAATAACTAGGTAGAGAAGCAACAAAGTAGAAGATGTTACTAAAACTATCAACCAGTTAGGCCTAACAAAAATCTGTAGAACACTCCACCCAACAACAGCTGAACATTTCTTCCCAAGCACTCATGAAATATTCTCCAGGATAGAGTATATTCTAAGATGAGCCTCAGTACATTTAAAAGGATTGAAATCAATCAAAGAATGTCTTTTGACCAAAATGGAACAAAATTAGAAATCAATAAAAGAAGCCAATTTGGAAAGTTTGCAAATATGTGAAAACTAAACCCCACACTTCTAAGTAACCCATGGGTCAAAGAAGAGACCACCTGCGAAGTTAGAAAATACTTTGAGATAAATGAGACAGAAACACAGCATACCAAAAATTATGGGATGTAGCAAATGCAGTGATGAGAGAGAAATGTATAGTTGCAAATGGTTATATTTAAATATATATATCCCAAATAACTTTTAAATTTTAAAAAATTAGAAAAATCAGAGCCAAATAAACCCAAAGCAGGCAGAAGTAAGGAAATGTTAAAGATTAGAGCATAAGTAAAAGCAATATAGGACAGAAAAACAACAGAGAGAACAATATCAAGTGGGGTTCTTTTAACAATCAATAAAATTGACAAAATGTAGCTAGACTGACCAAGAAAAAATGAGTAAAGAAAGACTATTAAAATCAGGAATATAAGAAGTACATCACTGCCTCACTTACAGAAGCAAAAGGGGAATGGTTTGCTCCCATAATTCATTCTGGAAACATGCTTGTAATCCAAAGAACTTGTATATCAAAGCAAATTTCCCCATAAGATATAATGGAAACTCAGATGGTTCATTCCACAACCCAAAAATATTCAGATAAAAATAATTACAGTGCTGTAATATAATACAAAATAATAAAGAAAATACAAAGTAAAAAGAAAAATAAATGAATTAACCTGTACTTACCTTTGAAAACTTTCCTGGCTGGTATGAGGGAGACAAAAGAGAGGAGGGTTATTGTGTAGGACGACTTTCACTATCCCTTAAGGAATCATTGCTGTATCTTGGCTCAGTGGAACCTTTTTGTTTTCATGCAACTTTAATAAGAAACCTACCCAGAGACACAGGCTTTTGCCTCCTTTTGAGGATTTCATGGAAATGTGACGTTGCATTGACCTTAAACAGATTCATGGCTCGCACCGCTACAGCCTTATTCAGGTGGTGCTTTTCTACAAAATTTTGCACAGTTTCCCACATTTTACATATCTCATTTGAGGGATTCCTCTGCCTTTCTCTCCTCCTCCTCTGCAGACGATATCTTCTCCATAACCTCTTGCTATTGCTCGCGATTCTGATCCATCAGTTTGTAGGTAGTCAGCTCCTGGCCGTGTTCCTCCACCAGCTCTTGAGTGTCATCCTCACTCACCTCCAGTCCCATGGTCTTCCCTAAGGACACAATTTCATCGACAAGTGGTGGCTCCTGTTCATGAGTAAGCCCCTCTAAGTCACGTCCAAGAACACAATCAGGCAGGCCACAGTTTTCCCCAAGCAGAATAGAGGGTTCTCTTGGTGACCCCATCTCAGGCTTTATCAGTGATCTTGAGGCAGTTCACAATGTGGAAATGATTTTCCAAAACTCTTAGAGGGTAAAGTTTGTTCCTTCAGTCACCTGGAAGCATTGCTGAAATAGTGCTTTGGTGTTTTAAAGTTCGAAATGATCTGCTGATCCATGGGCTGGAGGATTGGAGTGGTGTTGGGAGAAAGGAACTTGACCTTAATGAACTCAAGTTCCTCCAGTAAGTCATCCTCAAAGCCTGGAGGATGAGCAGGAGCATTATCCATAACCAGCAAGGCTTTGGGTGGCAGACTCTTTTCTAAAAGATATTTCTTCACTGCAGGACTGAAGACCTCATTGACCTACTCAGTGAACAAGATATCGGTGGCCCAAACCTTGCTGTTGGACCTCCACATAACATTTAACTGGCTTTTCTGCACCTTGCATTTCTTGAAGGCTTGTGGATTCTCAGAATGTTACCCAAGCACGGGCTTGACTTTGAAATCCTCGCTTGCATTCATGCAAAATAAGAGGGTGAGATGGTCTTTCATGGGCTTATGACCAGGCATTGCATTCTCTTCTTCTGTAAAGTAGGTCCTCTTTGGTGTCCTTTTCCAAAAAAAACCCATTTCACCACAGTTAAAACCTTGTTCCATCAGATAACACTCATAAATCATGGACTTCTGGAACTCAGTAGCAAATGTCTCAGCTGCCTTAGCATCCACACTCACAGCCTATCTGTGCCTCACGACAACACAGAGGCCACGTCCCCTATTCGAGTTATCAAACCATCCCCTGCTTGCCTTGAAGCCTTCTTCATTTTCTGTTAACATAGCCGGCAGTTTACTTACGAGGTTGATGGTATAAGGCCTTTGCCTTCTCGCAGATAAAGTTCTTGGTCATAGTATCACTTGCTAGTTCTTCTCATTTACTCAAACCAGAAGCAACTTTTCTACATCTTTCAGAACACATGGCCATTGCTTTGATATTCTCATGACTCCTTTTGCTGCATCTAGCACCCTTATTTCTTCTTTTCTTCTTTAATGTTGCGCAAATGGTCAACGTAGACTTCTTGTAAAATCTTGCAATTTCAGCCACTCTCCTGCCTCATTTGTACTTCTTGATTTCCTTCTTAACTTCCACTGTAATCATGTCCTTCTTACCGCCTTTCTCTTCAGCCTTTTTGAATGGGAGCGATTGTATACACTTGCATGGATGCTGACTACAGCACAGTATTAAACTCTTCTCATATACTGTATTTAATGTAATAAAGCAGCAGAGGACAGGGTCTATATCTGCAGGCAGCCTGACCTGGAATGAAGCAAAGCATTCCTAAGCTTACTCTTGTATGGAAAAGCAAAGGACTGTCCATAAGTGATTTGGAGTGACAAAAAATACACTAGTGCAAGTTGTGGGCCCCTTCCAACATTCTGAAAAATCACTGATTTCTGCCAGACACCACAGCCTGAGACCGAATATTTGAGCAGGGAGACGATCATCCACAATCCCGCAGCAAGAGACAGAGAGAAGAACCATTGGCTCTATTGTGATCATGTGGCATTCAGTGTTAGGTACTACTCGTATTGTAAGACATCACTTGTTTATCAAGTTGAAATTTATTAGAAATGTTTGCTCATCTTGCAGAACACTCACAGAACAAGTTCCTTGCAATGCAAGGTTTTACTGTACTTTGAACTAGGTATTCCACTTAGATGAGATAGACAACTTCCTAGGAAGATACAAACTACAGAAACGGACTCCAGAAGAACTAGAATATGTGAATAGACCTATATAATTAGCAGAGTGATTAAATTAGTAATTTAAAAACTTTTCACAGTCAAAAACCCAGGCTTTTGATTTCACTGGTGTACTTCATCAGCTATTTAAAGAATTCGTACCTATTCTTCACAAACTTTTCTGAAAAATAGAAGAGGGAATATCTCCACATTCTATGAGGCCACTGTTATCATGAGAGCAGAACCACATAGAGGTATCTTAAGAAAACTACAGACCAATATCCTTTATGAATATGGATACAAAAATCTGAATTTGGCTTGTGGGCAATAGTTGGACAACCTATGCTATAAAACAAACCAATTTGTGATAAAGTAGCATAGTGGGTAAAAGTGTGTATGTGTGTGATCAATAATTCTTGATTCAATAATTGCTCTTGAATTTAGAGTACATTTTTAGTGTGATTGGTCTAGCACTTGCATGATTATATGACTGAGTTGTGTAAAAAAGCCTGAGTTGTCCAGCTCCCCAGGTAATACCTCAGAGCCGCCATGTTTGAGTACCAAGATGTTAATTAAACCAGTGCTTCTCAAATTTCAGTATGCATATTCATCACTTGGGACCTTGTTAAAACATGAATTCTGATTCAGTAGTTTTGGAATGGGGCTTCATGTTTTGCATTTGTAACAAGTGCTCAAGTGAGGCTTATGTTTCTGGTTCGTAGACCATATTTTGAGTGTCAAGGTGCTCGCACCAGTTTTCGTAGCCTGGATGTGTAGGTCCTATCCCAAGGGACTCTGGTATACATGGTCTGGGATGTGGCCTGTGCCTTAAGGTTGTAAAGGCTTCTAATGGCAGAACAACTTAAGAACCTCTGTGCTAAAGTTTGTGGTGTTTTTATAAATTTTAATTTTTATTTTATCAGTATCCTTAATATGGTTCTTTTCCTCATTTCTTACCCCATTCCATACCTCTTCGTGTCAAAACATCCATATATATATGGTGGAAATCAGAATGAGTTCTTTGTCCTTTTGCTCTTATCCACCTCTGAGGAGTGATAAGTAGTTCAAAACAGAAAGAGGTTCAAGAAGGAAATCAGGCAACCTGGATTTGGGAAAAATAAGCAAAACATGTTCTAGAAGGCAATTTAAAAGGAAAGCTGGTTTAGACAAAATAGCAGGATTACTACAGAATGTTGTGAGAGTAAAACTCACTCCCAGGCCTGAGCTAGGGGCAGTATAAACCCAAATCATCCTTGCTGAGCCCTGGCTGAACCTGAAGACTAAAGAATCTACAGAGGATTGTTTTCTTTTCCCCCCTTCTCAGATGCAAGGTGACAGAGTTGGCTAAAATGTGAGAGAGATTCCCAGGGGCAAAGTATAGACATGCAGTCTTTTCCTCAAAGCATAAAACACACAAAGGAACTTACAAGTGAGTGAAAAATGATGATAAACATGGTGGTGCTGCTGATGATGGTTGTGATGTCGATAAATATGGCCAACAGATTGAGTACTTATACTGTGCCAGGCACTGTTCTAAGAGATTTACATTTATTTAATCTTCACAGCAACCCAGTAGAATTAATACTTTTAATATCCTTATTTTAAGTATGAAGAGACCGAGGCACAGAGAATTAAATAATATATCCAAGTCCACCCAAAATGAGTGGCTAAGTTGAGATGTGAACCCAGGCAATCTGAGGTTAAGAAACCATTACAGCAAACTGACTCTCCAGAACAGGAGATCCTGAACAAACTGATAATTTTAAACACACAAAAAGATGCTTGCTGTGTGCTTCTTCATATCTATGGGAGGGGTACATATTAAAGTATATAAGTAAATAGGTAAAATCTAAGATAAATCTGGAGAGAGGAGAGGTCCTCAAAGTAGGCAGAGAAAGAAATAGTGAAAAGACCAAGTATGACTAGGAAAAATAAAAGGGGTAATAACAATTTCTGGAAACTAAACTCAAAGGGCCTTAATCCTCATTCTTAAGAAAGTATTAAAGCACATTCTTGGGAAAATGTGAAAGCAGATTACTGCTTAGGTAAACATGTTCCTATTTTACTAATACTTCAAAGCCGTCTGTTAGATTTAAAGAGATTCAAGCTACCCATGTGTCTTTGAATATAGGATACAAAATCCATAAATTTTAAATTTTGATCTTTGTAAACTACACATGGTGCAGAAGAAGCAAAATGTTTTGAGTCTTTTTTTCCCCCAGACATGGACAACCTTAAGGTTTACATGGGTATGGATTTCTTCTAGTCAGACAGAGAGTGGACTGAGAGAGGAGAGGACTTTTTAAAGGGAAGCAGAAAAAAAGTCCATAGAGACTAGCTCTATCATTTCCTTGAGAAATATTTTTACTCAGAAATAATTTCTTTCTACCCATATCCATGAAGACAAGGTAATAGGCTAACTCCTCTCCACATCTTGAAAGGAGAAATCAGAAACCACACTAGGGTCAGGAACAGGCTGATTTGGGGACACTGGGTATGGGAACAGATGGTCACAGTGTGGAATGAGGTAATGGTCAAGGTGGGGCCAGCAGCCCTCTGGATGTTCCAATACCTCAACACATCCTCTAATGGTAGCTGCCCTGGGCATGGGGCTGGCTGTGCCGCACTCTATACCTGTTTCTGGTGAGCTTATCCGGTCCCCTGACCCCAACACCATCTGTAGCTGATGTCACTTATACGTGTATTTCTAATCCTGACATCCCACCTGGGCTCCAGATTCATTCTTCTGACCACCTGCATGACAGTTCCACTTGCATATCTAATAGGCATCTCGGATTTTACATGACATGCCTTCACCACCCCTCATGTCCCCCAGCAAGCATTGTCAAATTAATAAATAGCATTACTGGGGCGCCTAGGTGGCTCAGTTGGTTAAGCGGCCGACTTCAGCTCAGGTCATGATCTCACGCCTGCGTGGGGCTCTGTGTTGACGGCTCAGAGCCTGGATCCTGCTTCAGATTCTGTATCTCCCTCTCTCTCTGCCCTTCCCTTGCTCATGCTCTGTCTCTATGTCTCTCAAAAATAAAATAAAAACGTTAAAAAAAAAAGAAGTCTTTAAAAAAAATAAAAATAAATAAATAGCATTACCATCACGTCAGGTGTTCAAGTACAAACAGCGGAACCTAGATTATTTTCCTCATTTCTCATTCTTCACCTCTGGTGTATAAACACATCTTGTTGATTCATCCAAATCTAGCTGAAATTTGTCCATGTCGCTCCATTTCCTCAGCCACCACCTCAGTTTAAGCCACCCGATGTCTCTCATTGGACTGGTTACAAATATCTCCTGACTGGCCTCCCAGCTTCAAGTCTCCCCCACCCTCTGCATTCTTCAAAGCAGCCAGACTCACTGGCTTAACATTTAGGGAGATTTATTCTACTTCATATTCATTATCATAGATTTGACCTTCAACCTTGACCTTGTATTTTTTCACCATTCTAGTGAGATAATTTGGGGGTTTAGATACTGCTGTTATCTTAATGGAAGAAAGAGTACAGTTGAAGGAGGAAACTGTATTTGGATATTTTGTAAGGGCAATATGCATGTCTACAATGGTCACCTAGAGAGTCACTCCCCTGCATATGGGAAACCAGCCTAACGCTCAGTTCAATTGTCACCGTTGCCCAGGGTAGCTTGTCAAAGAATTATTCTGCCATTTCTGCTTCCAGGACCCCCATGTTTCTACCTAAAAGCAATAATCAGTAATATTTGCATATTTTAGTAAACTAAATGTTTTCAAGTAAAGTTGAAGACTCCGTTTAATACCAGTCTAATCCCATTCTTCACTTCTTTCTTAGGGACAACCACTATGGTGAATTCTAGACCGTATTCTTTTGTACTTTTACATATGCACCCACTGACACCAGGACCCCAGACCAGCCACCTCACCTCACCCCATCCTACCTCACCTCATCCCAACCCACCCCCCACCTCACCCCTTCCCACCTCACCCCTTCCCACCTCACCCCTTCCCACCTCATCCTTTCCCACCTCATCCCTTCCCACCTCATCCCACCTCCTACCTCAACCCTTCCCATCCCACCCCCTACCCCACCCGATTCCACCCCATCCCACCCCACCCCCACCTCACCCCATCCTACCCCACCCCCCACCTCCCATACTGTTTATGAAGAGAAGATTGATTTGTATTTTCCAGGGTTCCATGGAATACTTTCTCCCTCCTTCTTCAGAGATCCTGAGCTGCATATGGATGGGGTTGGGTGGGTGGAGAGACTCCTGAATTTTAAAACTTAAAATGTGTGAGATTTGGACACAAATCAACAAGAGACCTTTATTTATTCAGGAACCAAATAACTTTATTGAAACCAAATAACTTCATTTATTTATGGCAAACTGGAAGAAGAAAACTGGAACGTTTTGCAAGGGCAATACTGCAAAATGCAGGCTCAGCACAGTGACCAGGGGAAGTCATCGTGCACCCTGTGGCTATGGGGAGGCAGTCCCAACTCAGTTCTTGTCGCTGTTGCCCAGGGTGAGCTTGTCAAAGAGGTACTCTGCCATGCCGGTTTCCAGGGGCCCTATCTTGCTCAGGTTGGTGATGTAGGCACTCAACTCTTTGATGGTCTTGACTTCCTCGTGCAGGTAGTTGCTCTCTAGGAATTTGCACAGGTGGGCGTCGTTCTTGTCGGTGGCCAGCTGGTGCAGGTTGAGCAGGCTCTGGTTCACGCTCTTCTCCAGGTGAAAGGCGCACTCCACGGCATTCAGGCCGCTCTCCCAATCGTCGCGGTCAGGCTTCATGGTGTCGCGGATGCGGACGCGGCCCCCGCGCTGGTTCTGCAGCTGCATCAGCTTCTCGGCATGCTCCTTCACCTTTCGGGACTGGTGCAGGAAGAACTGGGTGAAGTTCCCCAGGGCGACATCATCACGGTCGAAATACAGGGCCAAAGACAGGTACTCGAGGGAGGCATAGAGCTCCAGGTTGATTTGGCTGTTGATGGCGGCCTCGCACTGGGGGTGGTAGTTCTGGCGCACTTGAGAGACCGGCGCGGTGGCCATGGCTGGCGGCTCTGGCACCAAGACGACGGCGAAGGCGGCTCGGGAGCGAGGGCTGCGAGACCGAAGGCGGTGGCAGTGGGGCCGAAGGTAGCGGTGGCCTCAGAGATTGCCCAGCGACAGTGGAGAGGCCGGAAGAAGGTAGGCTCAGTGCTAGGCAACGGCTCTGCAATGGGGCCAACTGATGGAATCCGTTACCCAGAAGTGGTGCGGGCGGGGTGGGGAGGAAAGATCCGTTATGTGGGGATAGGGGAGAAAGAAGTGAAGGATGGAAGCAGTGGGTGGGTCACGTGTGCTGTGTTCAAGTTCTATGAGAGCCTGGGTAAGACAGGCAAACTGTTGAGCGCCTGGCTTCTAATGAGTTTTTAATTTTGCATTAATTTTTGTAGTTTGCAAGAACTTTATCTTATTCTCGAATTGTTCTCTTCTGTAGCAGCCTTTTCTTATTTTATAAAGTAATTTTCTCCCCTTAAAATAACTTCGAGAGTATGAACTTGAATATTTTGGTGAAGTTTTCTTCTGTTTCCTGTATTTGAGTTTTTTTCACAAATATTTCTGTTTGCTCATCATGATTTTCTCTTTTACCTTTGTCAAATACCTGCCAAACCTTTGTTTACTTATATTTAGGAATAAATGATTTGTTTGATTAGCCTAAGTAATTAGCAAGGATCTGATCTACAGTTGTGATGTTCATTTCACCAGTATGCTTCTCCTTAGAATGGAAAAGGGCAGGGTGTGTCAATTATTCAGTGATTTTGTCCTTTGTGAGTATAAAGCATGAAAGTTGGATAGTGACCCTCCCTGTTAACAAAATAAATGTAATTTTGACATTGGAAAGGTAATGTTTTTTCCTTCTGGGTAGATGTGCCCTTTTATTTCTCTTCTGTGAAGGTCTACAGTTATCTTAAACTCATACACTGTCTTGGGAGATTAAAAGTGTCAGATGCCACAGGTGCTTACTTCTCATTGAAAGTAAGAGTGGGGGAGGGTCAGAGCAGGGCAGGAGAAATACCTCTGCTCTTCAGAGTAGTTCGTTCATCTCACAGCTGACCCAGGAGGCTCAACAGTGCTACTATTTCATTTACTCTGGTATTAGAGTTTCTCTGAGTGTGACTGGGTTTTCTACTGCAGATGGTGCAACTTCTCTGAATAGACCAGTCTGATTGCCTCTCTTTCTGTTTTTCCAGAATTCCTCACAATATCTGGTCTCCTCATAGCTCCTTTTCTACTCTGTGTGTGTTGGAGCGTGTGTGTTTAGATAATTTTTGTATTCAGTTCACCACTATGATTCAATTATG
Source organism: Paguma larvata (assembly GCA_030068075.1). Taxonomy (NCBI): domain Eukaryota; kingdom Metazoa; phylum Chordata; class Mammalia; order Carnivora; family Viverridae; genus Paguma; species Paguma larvata. The sequence continues at coordinate 30,280,844 of CM057830.1, forward strand.
TTTTTAATAAACTATTTAAAAATGAAAACTCTTACTTTCTGAATAGGCAGTTCTTCTACACAATTCTGAATCCACAGAGTTCCCTCTGTAGGCAACCATTGGTGTTTGTGATATCAGTAGGAGAAAAAGAAATGATACGTATGTCAAGAAGATTCAGAGAGTTAAAAAACTTTAGAAACCTATTCGTTAGTAGCACATTTTTTTTCAAGTGCACATAGACTATTTACTAAGACCGTATGCTAGATCACAACACAAATCTCAGTAAACATAAAATTACTCATTTCATGAAAAATATGTTCTCTGATCACAGTAAAACTGGATTAGAACTCGTTAACATAAAAATATCTGAAAAATACTTAAATATTCAGAAGTTGATAATACATTTCCAAACAACCGTGAGAGTCAAAGAAGAGATCAAAGGGAAATAAGAAATTATTTGGATTGAATGAAATGAAAAGATAGCATATCAACATTTGTGAGATGTAGCTAAAGCAGTGTTTGCATGTTAATTTTTGAAAGCTTTAAAAAATTCTTGTGTTAAAAAACAAAGGTCTCAAATCCATTATTTAACCTTCCACCTTAAAAAGAAGAAAAAGAAGGGACTCTCAGGTGGCTCAGTCCATAGAGCATCCAACTCTCAATTTCATCTCAGGTCATGATTCCAGGGTTGTGAGATTGAGCCCTGTGTTGGGCTCCATGCTGCATGCGAAACCTACTAGAGGTTCTCTCTCTCTCTCCTCTCCCTTGCTCATATGTTCTTTCTCTCTCTAAAATAAAATTTAAAATAAATTTAAATTTTAAAAAAAGGAGAAAAAGAAGACCAAAATAAACCCAAGTCAAGCAGAAAGAAGGAAATTATAAAGATATGAGCAGAGTTCGTTTTTATACATATATGTTAAAATGAGTAAGTTATGAGTTAAACTGGTTCAGTAAGTTGAGGAAAATTGGGTCCAGCATTTGGGAAGGTGGCTCAGTGTACTGGAGATTCCCCCCAAAGTAAGAGGACCTAAACATAAGTAGTAATTTTGTAAACAGGTTGAAAGAATAAGGGTTGTGAAAAGAGGGATAGGTCTCTGGTCATTGACCAGAGTAGCAGTTAAAACAGGAGTCTGGGTCTAGGTAAAACCCCTCAAGATGAGGAAGTTTAATCTTTTCAGATTCAGAGACAGGCAGAAATGAGTTTAAATTCTATCTCTTTTGTGCTGTAGACATATGATTTTTGTCATATTAATTAAGCTTTCTGAATCCCCAAAAATAAAGATATGACCAGAAAAGAGTGAAATTGAAAACATAACAAAAATAAAAACGGTAAGTCAAATCAATGAAATCAAAGCAGGTTCTTTGAGAAAATTAAACAAATAAACAAAAAGATAAATCTCTAGACAGACTAATCAGGAGAAGACACTAATCAGAGAGAGAAGACACAAATGACCAGTTATAGGAATGAGAGAAGAGATATCACTACAGATGATACACTCATTCAAAGGATAACGAGGAAATATAATTGTGATATAAGATACATATTTTTTTTATTTTTCATCCCCAGCTCCTGACCAGAGGTTCTAAAACCTTTGTAATTTTCTAAGTGATAAGAGTGATAGAAACATCTTTGTTAAACACTTTTTTTTTCTTTCCCCTAGCTCCTCAAACAGCTCTGGAGTGATAAAGATGAAAGGAACATCTTTTGTTATTCCTAACAAACTCCTTTCAACCATACTGAATTTATAATAATGATGTGACTCCTGGAAAGCCCCTACGGATGGAGAACTGTTTGCCAGAGGAACTAACCATGTGATTTCAGCCCTTCCTCCTGACCTCCTGAGGAGGAAAAGGGCTGGAGGTTAATTGATTGATTTGATTAATCATGCTTAGGTAATAAGCCCCCATAAAAACCCTAATTGAAGGGATTCAGAAAGTTTCCAAGTTGGTGAACACATGGAGGTGCTGGGAAGGTGAAATACCTAGAGAGCTTTCATGTCCCTTCCCTTTCTATCTTGCTCTATGCATCTTCCATCTGACTGATTCCAAGTTGTATATTTTTATAATGAACTGGTAATCTAGTAAATAAACTGTTTTCCTGAATTCTATGAAACATTCTAGAAAATCATCAAACCTAAAGAAGTCATGGGAACCTCCAGTTTATAGCCGGTCTTTCAGAAGTAGCAATATAGATGAAATTCAACTATAGGCTAATCTAATGTATGAACATAGGTACAAAAATCTTAAATACATAAGTTACCAAAACAAATCCACAGTGACCATATTGTGCATATGTAGGTACTAATGTTCATTCAACTGGAAATATGTACCCTAAATAGCCCTGTATCTTCAAGTAAATGGAATTTTTAGTTAAAATATTCCCATGAGAAACTCCAGACCCATTGGCTTTACTGATGAATTCTGCCGAATATTTAAATAAGTAGCAAGTAAATTATACAAACTCTTCTAGAAAATTAAAGAGGACAGAATACTTCCCAACATATCCTATGATAACCAGGCAAAAAAAATACAGACCAGTTTTCTTCATAAATATTTGTACAATATTGAATCTCATATTGAATATCCAATATTGATTCCAGTAATGTACAAAATAATGGCATATTGTGACCAAGTGGAGTTCATCTTAGGAATGCAAAGTTATTTCAAATAAAAAAAAAACAATGTAATACATCAATGTAATTCATCAGACTAAATAAGAAATATAATATAAGCATCTCAATAGATTCATAAAAAGCATTTGACAAATTCAAATATCCATTCCTTTTTTTTATTTCTCTTCTTTTTTAGAGAGTGAGAGAGTGAGAGATTGCAAGGGAGAGGGGCAGAGGTAGAGAGAGAATCTTTAACAGGCTCCACGCTCAGCGCAGAGCCTGATATAGAGCTTGATCTCATGACCCTGGGATCATGACCTGAGCCGAAATCAAGAATTGGAGGCTCGACTGACTGAGACACCCAAGCACCCTTCAGATATCCATTCCTGAATTTTAAAAAACTCTTAGCATAATGGAAGGAAATTTCTCAACTTGATATAGAGCTTCTTTGAAAAACTTACACCTAGCATCATACTTAGTGGTGGAAAATTCAATGATTTCCACTCTAAGGTCAGCAATAAACAAGGATATCTATTCTCATCACTTCTGATCAACTGTAAGCTGGAGGTCTTCACCTGTGAAATAAGACCAGCAAAGGAAATGAAAGGCACACAGATTGGAAATGAAGAGATAAAACTAGCTCTACTTGTAGATAACTTAATTGTCTATGTAGAAAATCTTCAAGTGTATACAAAGAAGCTATTGAAACTAATAAATGAGTTTAATAAGATCTCAGGGTATAAGGCCAATATTTAAAAAATCAGTCTTATTTTTATAACGTAGTAATGAACAACTGAAAAGGAAAGAAATTAAAATTCTGTTTAAAATAACACCCAATTATAGCAATATTTCGGTGGGCTCTTTTGGGTTTTCTACATAGAGTATCATGTCCTCTGCGAATAGTGAAAGTTTGACTTCTCCCTTGCCGATTTGGACAACTTTTATTTCTTTTTGTTGTCTGCTGAGACTAGGACATCTGGCATTCTGTTCAATAACAATGACGAGAGTGGACATCTTTGTCTTGTTCCTGAGTGTAGACGAAAGCTCTTAGTTTTTCCCTATTGAGGATTGTATTAGTTGTGAGTCTTTCATATAAGGCCTTTACGATGTTGAGATACATTCCCTCAATCCCTCTTTGTTGAGGGTTTTTATCAAGAATGGATGCTGTAGGAGCACTAGGTGGCTTATTCAGTTAAGTGTCCAACTTCAGCTCAGGTCATGATCTCACGGTTTGTGAGTTTGAGCCCCTGATCGGGCTCTTTGCTGTCAGCACAGAGCCCACTTCAGATCTTCTGTCTCCCCCTCTCTCTGCCCCTCCCCTGCTCACTCATTCTCTCTCAAAAATAAATAGACATTTAAAAAGTCCTTTCAGGGGCGCCTGGGTGGCTCAGTCGGTTGAGCGTCCGACTTTGCTCAGGTCATGATCTCATGGTCCGTGAGTTCGAGCCCCGCGTCGGGCTCTGTGCTGACAGCTCAGAGCCTGGAGCCTGCTTCACATTCTGTGTCTCCCTCTCTCTCTCTGCCCCTCCCCCACTCATGCTCTGTCGCTCTCTCTCTCTGTCTCAAAAATAAATAAACATTAAAAAAAATTTAAAAAGTCCTTTCAGAATATATTTGTACTTTCTTACAGTAATACATGTCGACCCCTTGAAATTTGATGATGTATATTAAAGTATTAAGTTTTAGCGAAAAAGAAACAATGATTAATGCATAGTTTTTATTTTGATCACTTTTGTGTAGGCTTTTGGACTTATCCTGATTGTTGATGGGGAATGGTAGTGAAATTTGATAATTGTTTTCCCCTTTTGGAAAGGAGATTATAATATTTGTATGTTTTACCCTGCCTGTGCAGAGAAAATGAGTTAATATTTTTTTCTGCATAGGGAAAAAAATCTGTATCATAAAATAAAACCTGAAGATAATTAAGTCAATGGTACCTGCAGAATTTTGTAAAATTCTGGAATGGCATATGGGCTAAACCCAAATTCACCTAAAGGAAATCCTCAATCATGCAAATTATTTTCATTTGCATGAGATTCCTGAATATGTAGTACTCTTTATAGGAAATTGTTTTTATGGAGAAACTGTAGAGCAATTTAGAGAACAGCCTGTTCATAGAACACCAGATCAGAAACAAGGAACTGCACAAAATTTATGGACAAATCAAGCAGTAAGGAGATGTAAGGTTTAAGAAGTCCATTTGTTAACTCTATGTAGACTTAGGATGAGAAGAGATGATGAGGACCTGCCTACCTACCATTTGGCAAACGCTGAGCAGTACACAGACTTACCTCTTCTGAACTTTAGAACAACAAATCTATTAAATGTAACAACATATATGTGTAAAATAATAGATATCAATAGTCCCATTTTACAAGTAAAGAAACTAAGACCCAACAAGATAACTAAATTGCCCAAAACCATATAGGTAGTGGCAGAACTAGGAAGTAAACCCAATTCTGCCTAATGCAAAATTACTTTGTTGCTGAAAGATAAAATTTCTAAAGATAGTGTCTAGTTATTAGAACTAAGAAAGTCTAGAACAGCACTGTCCAGTAGAAATATAATAGCCACAAATGCAAGCCATATACTCAATTTCCCTTTTATTGTTTTTTTTAATTTAAATTCAAGTTAGTTAACATATAGTGTAGTAGTGTTTCCTGTAGTGTTTCAGGAGTAAAAATTTAGTTATTCATCAATTATATGTAACACCCAGTGCTCAGCTCAACAAATGCCCTCCTTAATGCCTGTCACCATTTAGCCAATACCTCCAACCACCTCCCCTTCAGCAACCCTTAGTTCGTTCTCTATAGTAAAGAGTTTTCTATGGTTTGGCTCCCTTTCTGTTTTTATCTTATTTTATTTTTCCTTCCCTTTCCCTGTGTTCATCTGTTTTGTTTCTTAAATTCCACATATGAGTGAAATCATGATATTTGTCTTGTCTGACTTATTTCACTTAGTTTAATACACTCTAGCTCCATTCACATTATTCTTATTTTTAAGGCTGAGTAACATTCATCATATGTATATACCACTGCTTCTTTATTTTTAGTATATGTGCTGCCGAAGCAAGCACAACCACTGCTTCTTTAGCCATTCATCAGTTGATGGACATTTGGGCACTTTCCATAATTTGGCTATTATTGATAGCACTGCTGTAAACATTGGGGTGCATGTGCCCCTTCAAATCAGCATTTTTGTATCCTTTGGGTAAATACCTAATAGTGTAATTGCTGGGTTGCATGGTAGTTCTACTTTTAACGTTTTGAGGAATCTCCTTACTATTTTCCAGAGTGGCTGCTCCAGTTTGCATTCCCACCAGCAGTGTAAAAGGGTTCTCTTTTTTCCACATCCTCACCAAAATCTGTTATTTCCTGAGTTGTTCATTTTAACCATTCTGACAGGTGTGGGGTGATATCTCATTGTAGTTTTGATTTATATTTCCTTGATGATGAGTGATGTTGAACCATCTTTTCATGTGTCTTTTAGCCATCTGTATGTCTTTGGAAAAATGTCTATTCATGTCTTCTGCCCATTTCTTCATTGGATTATTTGGTTTTTTTGGGTGTTGAGTTTATAAGTTCTTTATATATTTTGGATACTAACCCTTTATCCAATATGTTACTTGCAAATATCTTCTCCCATTCTATCACTTGCCTTTTAGTTTGATTGTTTCCTTTGTTGTGCAGAAACTTTTCATCTTGATGGAGTCCCAGTAGCTCATTTTTGCTTTTGTTTTGTTTGCCTCCAGAGACATGTCTAGTAAGAAGTTGCTGCAGCCAAGGTCAAAGAGGTTGCTGCCTGTGTTCTTCTCCAGAATTTTAATGATTTCCTATCTTACATTTAGGTATTTAATCCATTTTGAATTTATTCTTGTGTATGGAGTAAGAAAATGGCCCAGCTTCATTCTTCTGCATGTTGATGTCCATTTTCCCAGCACAGTTTGCTGAAGAGACTGTATTTTTTTCCATTGGATACTCTTTTCTACTTTGTTGAAGGTCAGTTGGCCATACATTTATAGGTCCATTTCTGGGTTCTCTATTCTATTCCATTGATCTATGTATCTGTTTTTGTGCCAGTACCCTATTTTTGGGCTGATGACATCTTTGTAATAGACCTTGAAGTCTAGGATTGTGATGCCTCTAACTTTTGTTTTCTTTTTCAACATTACTTTGGCTATTCAGGGTCTTTTCTGGTTCCTTATAAATTTTAGGATTGTTTGTTCTAGCTCTGTGAAGAATGCTGGTGTTATTTTGTTAGGAATTGCATTGAATGTGTAGATTGCTTTGAGTAGTATAGACATTTTAACAATATGTGTTCTTCCAATCCATGAGCATGGAATGTTCTTCCATTTCTTTGTTTTCTCTTCAATTTCTTTCATAAGCTTTCTATAGTTTTAAGTATATAGATTTTTCACCTCTTTAGCTAGGTTTAGTTCTAGGCATTTTATGGGTTTTGGTGCAATTGTAAATGGGATCAATTCTTTGATTTCTCTTTCTACTGCTTCATTATTGGTATATACAAATGCAAGTGATTTCCATGTATTGATTTTATATCCTGCGACTTTGCTGAATTCATGTATCAGCTCTAGAAATTTTTTTGGTGGAGTCTTTCAGGTTTTCTATGTAGAGTATCATGTCATCTGCAAAGAGTAAAAGCCTTACTTCTTCCTTGACAATTTGTATGCCTTTTATTTCTTTTTGTCGTCTGATTGCAAAGGCTAGGATTTCCAGTACGGTGTTAAACAACAGAGGTGAGAGTGGACATCCCTATCATGTTCCTGACCTTGGGGGAAAGCTGTCAGCTTTTCCCTGCTTGAGGATGGCATTAGATGTGTGTCTTTTGTATATGGACTTTATGATGTTGAAGTTTGTTCCTTTTATCCTTACTTTCTTCGGGGTTTTTATCAAGAAAGGTTGCTGTATTTTGTCAAATGCTTTTGCTGTGTCTATTGAGAGGATCATGTGGTTCTTATCCTTTCTTTTATTAATGTGGTGTATCATGCTGATTGATTTGCAGACATTGAACCACCCCTGCTGCCTAGGATAAATCCCACCTGATGGTGGCAAATAATTCTTTTAATGTATTGTGAGATTTGATTTGCTAGTATCTTGTTAAGAATTTTAGCATCCATGTTTATCAGGGAAATTGGTCTGTAATTTTCCTTTTTAGTGGGGTCTTTGTCTGGTTTTGGAATCAAGGTACTGCTGGCCTTGTAGAATGTGTTTGGAAATTTTCCTTCCATTTCTATTTTTTGGAACAGGTTCAGAAGAATAGGTATTAATTCTTCTTTAAATGTTTGGTAGAATTCCCCTGGGAAGCCATCTGGCCCTAGACTCTTGTTTGTTGTGAGATTTTTAGTTATGGCATTAATTTCTTTACTGAGTATGGATCTGTTCAAATTTTCTATTTCTTCCTGTTTCAGTTTGGTTGTTTATGTTTCTAGGAATTTGTCCATTTCTTCCAGATTCCCCAATTTATTGGCATGTAATTGCTCATAATATTCTCTTCTTATTGTTTGTATTTCTGCAGTGTTGGTTGTGATTATTGATTCAATTTATTTTCTGGTTATGGGTCTGTTCAAGTTTTCTATTTCTTCCTGTTTCAGTTTTGGTAGTTTATACGTTTCTAGTAATTTATCCATTTCTTTAAGATTGCCCAATTTGTTGGCTCATAATATTCTCTTATAATTGTATTTTCATCGTGTTGGTTGTGATCTCTCCTGTTTCATTCATGATTTTATTTATTTGGGTCCTTTTCTTTTTGGTAAGTCTGGCTAGGGGGTTATCAATTTTGTTAATTCTTTCAAAGAACCAGATGCTAGTTTTGTTGATATGTTCTGCTTTTTTGATTTCAATATCATTGATTTCTGCTCTAATCTTTATTAGTTCCCTTCTTAAGCTGATTTTGGGCTTTATTTGTTGTTCTTTTTCCAGTTCCCTTAGATGTGAGGTCAGGTTGTGTATTTGAGACATTTCTTCCTTCTTTAGGAAGGCCTAGATTGCTATGTACTTCCCTCTTATGACTGCCTTTGCTGCATCATACTTGATGGTGGAAAATTCAATGATTTCCACTCTAAGGTCAGCAGCAAAACAAAGATATCTATTCTCATCACTTCTGATCAACTTTAAGCTGGAGGTCCTCACCTGTGAAATAGGATCAGCAAAGGAAATGAAAGGCACACAAATTGGAAATGAAGAGATAAAACTAGCTCTACTTGCAGATAACTTAATTGTCCATGTAGAAAATCTTCAAGTATATACAAAGCATAAAGATACTCATATATATCAAATTAATAGACTTGAGAGTCCAGAAATAAATCCTTACTTTTATGGTAAATTGATTTTACTGTTTTTTTCTTTTTTTTTTTTAATATAATTTGTTGTCAAATTGGTAAATTGATTGTAAATAACAGTGCCAAAAATTCAGTCGGGAAAGAAGAGTCTTTTCAACAAATAGTGCTGAGACTACTAGATACCCACCTATGAAAAAATGAAGTTGGATCCCTACCTCACATTTCACATAACATTAACTTAAAGTAGGTAATAATCCTAACTATGAGAACTAAAACTATTAAACTCTTAGAAGAAAATATAGGAGTAAATCATCATAACCTTGGGTTAAGAAATGACTTCTTAGTTATGATACCAAAAGCACAAGCAACAAAACAATACAAATTCATCACTACTAGAAACTTTTGTGCTACAAATAAGTTTAAAAACTCAAAGATAATCCACACAATGGTAGAAAATATTTACAAAACATGTATCTGTTAGGGACTTATATCCAAAATAAGTTTTAAAAAATAACCTTTTACAACCCATTAGTGAAAAGATAAATAACTCGATTTTAAAATGGGCAAGAGATTTGAATAGACAAATGAAATTTCAACAAAGAAGATATACCAATGGCCAGTAACTACATAAAAAGATGCTCAGCATCATTAGTTACTAGGGAATTTAAAATCAAAACTATAATGACATAATCACATACACTAAGATGACTATAATTGTAAAAAAAGAATATAAAAAGTGTGAGTGAAAATACGAAATAATTGAAACACTTGTACATTGTTGGGAATACAAAATAGTATAGTCACTTTGGAAAACATTTTGGCAGTTTCTCAAAATGTTAAAAATATAGTTAGTATATTATCCAATAATTCCACTCCTAAATATCTACCCAAGAGAGATAAAAAGATATCTACAGAGAAACTACATGAGTGTTTTTAGCAGCATCATTAATAATAAAAATTTGAAATAAATCTAATGCCCATCAACTGATAAATGCTGAACAAAATAGTTATTCCATATAGCAGAACATGTTGGCAATAAAAAAGAATGAAGTACTGCTATATACTGAAACATGGATGAACCTTGAAAATTACACAAAACCAAAAGAAGCCAGCCTAAAGAAACCACATTTTGTAGATTCTATTTGTATGAAATATCCCAAATAGGCAAATCTATAGAGACAGAATATAGATTAATGGTTGCCTAGTACTGAGGTCAGGGAGAATGGGGAGTGGCTGCTAATGGATGCTGCCAGGATCCAGTTCCGGCGAGTCCAGCCGTCCCCAAAAGATGGACGGTTAGGTGAAAGGAATGAAAGAGCTATGAAATATGGTCTGACCACCAAGCAGGCAGCTCTGGCAATTCTAGCATCTCTGCCCTGCTGATCCCAGTATCTTTATTTTTAAAGGTAGTAGTGACATTACATCAGTGATGACATTCCATAGTTTGATATCTTTAACAATAATGCGTTTTTACCAGCAAGGCAGTAACTTCCTCAATCTTGTATGTTGGTTTCAGTTAATTAACATATGAATGTAGGGCAGGGGGAGAGAACAGGATGTTTCCTTGAGGCCTTTTCTTCCAACTACATTGGGGGAGATGCAACCCATCCTGCATGTGTGGAATTGCCTATGAGTACATTTACGTAGTCTCCTTCAGGTGTTATCCATCAGTGCATCACATTCCAAGTTCCCTTTTTTACTTGAGAGCATTACCACCCTTAAGGTCAATGAGGGCAGCTTAAGAAGTCCAGGCCTGAAAGGTTATTTGAAGGAGGTGGTATTGGGGCACCTTTTGGCCGGCAGGAGCTTTGCTTCAACTGCCTTTCCACACAGGGAGATGTCTCAACCTGTGAGCCCAAGATGGCTCCCAACAGAATGCAGAGTGGCTTTTTGGGGTGATGAAAATGTTCTAAAATAGATTTTGGTGGTGGTTTCATAATTCTGTGAGAATACCAAAAACCACTGAATTTTTTTACTTTAAATGGGTAGATTTTATGTTTTTGAATTATATCTCAATAAAGATTTTTTTAAAAATAAAAAATGTGGGGGCACCTGGGTGACTCAGTGAGTTAAACAACTGACTCTTGATTTTGGGTCAGCTCATGAACTCATAGTCATGTGCTTGGCATGGAACCTGCTTAAGATTCTCTCTCTCTGTCTCCCTCTGCCCCTTCCCTGGTCACATGCTTTACTCTTTCTGTCTCTCTCACTCTCAAATTTAAAAAAAATTAAAAATGTAATTCCTCTCTAATGTTATTGAAAAATAAATTCCTAATATGACACTTTGACTACTTCAAGTCTTTTGACATGTTAGAAGTGTGATTTTTATTAGGTGAGTTGGAACTATTGTCCGTTAACCTACAAGAGCCTGTTAGTTGCTGCTTACATACTTTATTTTTTTGTAATTTTAATTTTGAGAGAGAGAGAGAGTACAAACAGGGGAAGCGTAGAGAGAGGGGGGGAGAGAAAATCCCAAGCAGGCTCTTCACTGACATTTCAGAGCCCAACAAGGGGCTTGATCCCATGAACCTGTGAGGTCATGACCTGAGCCGAAATCAAGAGTCTGATGCTTAACTGACTGAGCCACCCAGGTGCCCCAGTGCTTACATACTTTAAATACAGATATTATTGTATCAGGCTTACTCTACTAGTGAATAGAGAATAAATGCCCCTTTTGGGTAAGTTATACCTACTGCACATAAATAAGTTAACATAAGACCTCCTTGCAATGTTGGACGTTGACTAGTGTCTGGGAACTTAGATTTTGGGAGTGTTCCCACACTTCCTTAACTGATAAACTTGGTTAAGTTTATTCCTAGATACTATATTATCTTGGGCTCAGTTGTAAATGAGATTGTTTTCTTAATTTCTCTTTCTGTTCCTTCATTATTAGTGTATAGAAATACAACAGATTTCTATACATGATTTTGTATCCTTTGACCTTACTGAATTCATTTATCTGTTCTAGTAGACTTTTGATCGATTCCTCAGGTTTTCTATATATAGTATCAGGTCATTTACACATAGTGAAAATTTTACTTCTTCCATGCCAATTTGGGTGCCTTTTATTCCTTTTCATTGTCTGATTGCTGTGGCTAGGACTTCCAGTACTATGTTGAATAAAAGTGGTGAGAATGGACATCCTTGTCTTATTCCTGAGCTTAGGAGAAAAGCTCTCAGTTCTTCACCATTGAGTATGATGTTCACTGTGGGCTTTTCATATATGGACTATGTTATGTTGAGGTATGTTCCCTCTAAACCTACATTGTTGAGGGTTTTTATCGTGAATGGATGTTATACTTTGTCAAATGCTTTCTCTGCATCTATTGAAATGATCATATGGGTTTTATTCTTTCTCATGTTGATGTGATGTATCACATCGATTGATTCATGAATATTGAACCACTGTTGCATCCCAGGAATACATCCCACTTGATTGTGGTGAATGACTTCATTAATATATTGTTGGATTTGACTTGCTAATATTTTGTTGAGGATATTTGCCTCTCTGTTCATCAGAGATAGTGGAGTGACGTTCTCTTTTCTTCTTCTTTTTTTTTTTTTTTTTGTGGTGTCTTTGTTTGGTTTTGGTGTCAGAGTAATGCTGGCCTTATAGAATGAATTTGGAAGTTTTCTGTCCTCTTCTATTTTGGGGGATAGTTTGAGAAGAATAGGTATTAATGTTTGGTAGAACTCATCTGTGAAGTCATCTAGTCCTGGGCTTTTGTTTTTTGGGAGTTTTTTATTACTGATTCAATTTCATTGCTGGCAATTGGTCTATTCAAATTTTCTATTTCTTCCTGATTCAGTTTTGAGAAATTATATGCTTCTAGCAATTTATCCATTTCTTCTAGATTGTCCAATTTGTTGGCATATATTTTGTTTCATAATAGTCTCTTATAATCCTGTGTATTTGAGTTCTTTTTTTTTTTTCATTAGTCTAGCTAAAGGTTTAACAATTTTATTGATCCTTGCAAAGAACCAGCTCCTGGTTTTATTGATCTGTTCTATTGTTGTTTAATTTCTTTTTTTTTATAATAGTTTATTTTCAAATTGGTTTACATATAACACCCAGCGTTTGTTGTTTAATTTCTATTTCATTTATTTCTGTTCTAATCTTTATTATTTTCTTCCCTCTACCGGTTTTTGGTTTTGTTCTTGTTTTTCTAACTCCTTTAGGTCTAAGGTTATGTTGTTTATTTGAGATTTTTCTTGCTTCTTTAAAGGAGGCCTTTATTGCTATAAACTTCCTTCTCGCAACTTCTTTTAACTGCATCCCAACAATTTTGGACCACTGTGTTTTTATTTTCATTTGTCCCCATGTATGCTTTTATTTCACCTTTGATTTCTTGCTTGACCCATACATTGTTCTTTGGCATTGTTATTTAACCTGGATGTATTTGTGTTCTTTCCAGACTTTTTCCTTGTGGTTGATTTCTAGTTCATAGTGTTGTGGTCTGAAAAGATGCATGGTATGAACTTGATCTTTTCGAATTTTTTGAGATGTTTTGTGGCCTAACTCCAATCTATTCCAGAGAATGTTCCATGTGCACTTGAAAAGAATGTGTATTTCACTGTTTTAGGATGGAATGTTCTGAATATATCTGTTAGCTCCATCTGGCCCAATGTGTCATTCAGAGTCACTGTTTACTTGTTGATTTTCTGTTTAGATGATCTATCCATTGATATAAGTGAGATGTTAATGTCCACTACTATTATTGTATCACTATAAATTACTTCCTTTATGTTTGTCATTACTGGCTTTATGGATTTGGGTGCTTCCATGTTGGGTGCATAAATACTTATAGTTGTTATATCTTTTCATTTCATTGTTCCCCTTATGATTATATAGTGTCCTTCATCTCTTATTACAAATTTTGTTTTAAAGTCCATTTTGTCTGATATAAGTATTGCTACTTTGGCTTTCTTTTCACATCCATTTGCATGGTAAATGGTTTTCTATCCCTTTACTGTTTTTTTAAAGTTTTTATTTGTTCATTTTTGAGAGAGAGAGTGTGTGTGCAACCGGGGGAGCAGAGAGGAAGACAGAGGATCCAAAGTGGGCTCTGCATGGACAGCAGAGAGCCTGATGTGGGGCTCAAACCAATGAACCATGAGATCATGACCTGGGCCAAAGGCAGACGCCCACTGAGCCATCCCGGCGCCCCTCCATTCCTTTACTGTTAATCTGCTTGTGTCTTTCAGTCTGAAATGAGTCTCTTGTAGGCAGCATGTAAATGGGTCTTGATTTTTTTAATCTATCCTATCACCCTTTGTCCTTTGATTGGAGCATTTAGTCTATTTTCATTCAAAGTAATTATTGATAGGTATGTACTTATTGCCATTTTTTTACTTATTGTATGGTTATCTTTTTAGTTCTCTCTCTTATCTCTATTTGTTTAGCTCTCATGCTATGATTTTGTCCTGTTCTTTCATTTGGGACATATTCTTCCATCTTCTCATTTTGTCTGTCTTACTGTGTCTATATCTTTATGTTAGGAAAGTCACCTACGTCTCCTGCTCTTGAAAATTGTGGTGTTATGAAAAAGAGGTCCTGTAGTGCCATGCAGTGCAATGTGCCTTCTTCACCAGACCCTGGTTCTTCAGAATTGTCTTCTATGTGTGTTCTATGCACCCTACTGTTGTGGTTGAACCGTGTTTGCCTTCAGTCCATTTATTTGCAATGGCTCTTTTGGTCTGTCGTGGGGAGGGTTTGGTCCTGTAATGTTAGTGGACTAGTCTGGGGCCACCATGGGCATGAATTGAGTTGGAATAGATGTTTGTTAGGGTGCCTGGGTGTCTCAGGAGGTTAAGCATCTGACTTCAGCTCAGGTCATGATCTCAAAGTTCATGAGTTCAAGCCCCACATTGGGCTCAGCACTGTCAGTACAGAGCCTGCTTCAGATTCTCCATCTCCCTCTCTCTCTGCCCCTCCCCCACACATGCACACACATGTGCTCTCTCTCTCTCTCTCAAAAAAAAAAAAAAACATTAAAAGAAAGAGAGAGAATAGGTGTTTGCAGAGCTCCAGTATCACAGAACTGTAGAGTGCTCTCCCTGTGTTGTTCCCTGAGAAAGTTTTGCTGGTGGGCAGAGACAACGGTTAACCAGACATCCACTCCCAGCCCACTGGTGGGACTGCAGTTGGACACATTTTTGAGGTTATCGTCCCCTCTCCCTTGGGCAGTATCACTTTGAAGTGCTGCTGACCACTGTTGGGCCTGCTTGCACCCTGTCAGACCTGTGGCACCACTTTGGGTTCTGGCCAAGGGTGTATTAGAGGGAGCAGGTCTCCAGGAGAACATGGTGGTGGATCATGTGGTGCCAGCAAGTTCTGTGCTGGTCCACTGTGGGAACTGACCTGAGGCCACCTGGGAAAACTGCTGTGGCAAGCCGGGTTGGAGAAGGCAGATCTTCAGAAGCACATGAGGGCAGGGTGCAGTGGAGATATGTGGAGAGTGTTGGCACTGTGTTGGTCCTGGCTGGTGTCTGTGTATCAGGGCTGGGAGTCAGGGGAAGGAAATGGTACCCTCCAGCAGTTTTGTTCTTGGAAACATCGCCCAAAGATCTCTGCCTTTCTAACACATGCTCTGAGATTACTGAATAAATCTCCTTCCCCTATATCCCAGGTATTTTTCAAACTGCTGCTTATATGCTGTATCTCAGCAGGGCTGTTTGTTGTGTTTTCTCTGTAAGAGTGGGGACTCAGTTTCCTAGTAACCTCCCATTCTCCCAGAGCAGAGCTACTGATTTTTAAAGCTTCTGCTGTTAAGCTCCACTGATTGTAAGATCTCATAAAATTAGGCCCCTCTTGTTTTCGAAGCCAAATAGTATAGCGACTTGTCTTTCCAGGGTAGGTTCCCCGGTGCCTGGTATGGGATTTTCTCTCTCTGTGGGGAATAAATTTAGGAATTTCCTGAGGCAGCACTGATGGGTTAACAAAGCACCTTTCTTTGGTAATTAGCTCCACTCAGGCAACTTCACCCTGCAGCAGCCTGTAGCCCTATTTACCTGTTTACCTAATTTGGTCCTTCCTTCCTGTGAAAGCAGCTTTCTACTAAGTTGGGGGGGCGCTTCTGCCCCAATACCTAATCTTGTTTACCTCATATACCTTTGTTCTGCACTGGGGCCTTTGCCCCACCCTCTCTATACCTATTTACCTAATCTTGTTAGCCAAACTTGTTTACTAGCATCCTATGGCTTTGTAATCCTTTTCGTGTGAACCCAACATTAGGGGATAAAGTTCAGGCAATAAAATTCCCAGGCAAGCTCAGGGAATTCCTAAAATTATTCCCCACATCTGTGTACCCCTGGTTTCCCTCCTTCCCACCAGCAGTCCCACAGGTCATTTTGGCTCCAGACCCTGTCTTTGCCCTTCCTGACCTCTTTGATGTGGCCTCTTCTTTACGGTTAGCTGTGGGGAGTCTGTTCTGCCAGTCCTTGGGTCATTTTCTGGTTTACTTACTCTGACATGGATGTTATCTGGGTCTAACTATGGGACGAGGTGAGCCTAGGATCCTTGTACTCCACCATCTTCCCCAGAAGTCCTGGATATTTCTTTTTAGTACAAGTTTGATGAAAACCAACATATTTTTAAGAGGCAGAAAAATTAATTTTTAATGGTAAAATGTGAGGTATTCTAGCTAGTTGGTACTAAGGCATTTACTGATGTTTTTCGAAGTCATATATAAAATTTAATAGGTTCCCTCATTGAAATAGTGTTTTGATAATCCTTGAAGATTAATTCTAGAGGTGGAAATTTTAAGCATGAATTTTGCCAATGAAATTTTTGTCTCCAAATTTAGTGCCTTGCTTCTGTGAGGAAATGTGATGAAACGAGCCTTCAGTGCTTGTCAGTGTACTCATGGTTCCTGCTGCAACACTTAGAGTCAAATTCAGAGACACTGGGCAAAGGTCACTTGTGTTTTTACTTTGGCTTTCAGTTCAGCAGCATCTAAGCTATAGGCACAATGGAAAATGTCTAAATCAATAAAACCATAGAGTCAAGAATTTTAGTAGAAAGATACTCTATAGGTCTTTCAGTTCAATGTATTATCCAGTCTAGAGACTAGATTCCTTCAACCGTGTGAATACTTACATTATTGGGGAACACATTCTTGCCTGAGTCAGCTAATTCCAGAGGTGGGATGTTCTAATCCCCTTTTATATTGTTTCTGCATCTGCCTCCCTAATGTTGCCACCACTGGTCTCAATTCTGCCAAATGGAACAAAAGAAAATTAACTATGACTCATTTGAAAATTTTCAAAACCTCATTTCAAAAATGTTGACTGCTCACGTATCAGTGTCACCCTAGCAACCCACACTACCCACTGCACTGCTCTTATTTATTCATATTTGTATTTTAATAAGAACCTTAGAAAGGGAAACATTTTCCAAGTGACATCTGATCATTTCAGAATACCATGGGAGTTCTCTGTCCATTAATTTGGACATGACACTCCCATTAATTTATAATAAGATTCCATTAGTTTTTCCAATGGCTCAGTTAACACTGTTAATTCATATTAAGAGGCAAACCCTTGTGGATTTTTTTCACATTAATTTCTGTTCAAGCTGTGTCTTCTCTATCCAGTACTAGTAATCTTCTGGACTTAAATGCAAGGCTCTCATTTTTCTTCGTAGGTTTCAGCTTGTTAGCTTCACCTCATCATTCTCTCCCATCAGATTCTTTAATACCCGATTCCATTATCTGAGGTCTCTGTCAATTGTCCTCTGTAGAAAAGAGTTAATATAGCAGGCCTGAGACTAGTATCCTTAGAAAGGCCTGCTTGTGAACTTGGCCCTTAGCTGATATCTGGGAGTTGGGATTTCAGGAGAGTTCTTTATTTTCTTTACCAGATATTAAGATTTATTATAAGCTTATAGTAATTATGGCAGTGTGGTACTGGTGTTGGGTTAGAATACTCAGGTGGGAATAGGAGTGACTGACTATTCCTTAGGATAGTAAATGGTGCTGGAATGATTGGCTACCCACAGGCAAATAAAGGAATTGTCTACATCACTCCATACATAAACAAAAATCCTATGTAGATTAAAGACCAAATTGGAAAAGGTAAAGATTTAATCATTTGAAGACAATGTAGTACACAATCTTTATAATGTGGGGCAGAAAAATATTATAAAACAAGGCCCATCAAGTACATACCATAAAAGAAAAAAATGACATATTCAGCTCTATTAAAGTTAATAATGACTGTTTATCAAAATATACCTTAAAGACAGTGACAGAGAAGCCACATATGAGGAAATACATTTTCCACACAAATAACCGAGAAAGGATCAGTTTACAGAATAGGTAAAGAATCTGAAAAGACTATATGATAAACACATATCCGACCTGATAGAAAATTAGGCAACAGATAGGAACTGTATTTCTTAGGGAGATACTTTGAGACTTGAGGCCTATAAGCTGGCTTCTCTGTCCTTTTGACATGTCACGAATCATCCTTTAAGGACTTATTAATGCCACGATAAGATGTTCCAAGCTCATTTGCACTTTCTCTTTCCCAGTTTTAGAATCAGCCATTTCTCCAAGGAGCCCTGATTCCTTTAAGGGAGAATAGTATTTGGAAAGCAAGATTTGCATGCTGGGTGCAGTTTTTAGTATTGCAGTGTTGCTGCTCCCATTCCTTCTGTTTAGACAGAGGTAGGGAATATTTGTACTCACACACATAGACACATACACGCATATACACCTGCACATTTATATCTGTGCTTATACCCATGTGTATCTACAATACTGAAAACCATTACATCACACTGATACCTCCAATTTCCATCCAACACTACAACATTCATCTCATTTTGTCCTTAGATGTCATTATCTTTAATTCTTTTACTTATTTTATCATTTCCTTATAAGCACCAATTTCCCTTTGCTACCACCAGACCCTCCTTACAACTACTTCCTTACTCCACTTGGACTATAGGGCTGCTGCACCTAGATGCTGCCATCTGGACTCTCTCTTCATCGTACCCAGTCTCCAACACGCCGACCCAGGCCACCCTGGTGTATGGGCACCCTGCTCACCCTGCTCTGTCTCCAGCACTCATGGTAGAGCTTCATCCTATGCAAATGCTTACCTTACCTCGGGGCCACCATTGCTTTCCCTATCCTGGTGCAAATGCCTGCCCTGTTTGTTTCTGCCTAATGGCGTTATGGCTGAATTGTTCTGGAAAACAAGGGGAAAGGAAGAGGAAAAGAAGAGCTACTTCTTGATCTGTGTGGTTTCATTTTTTATAATCTCTTTAATCCATGAGAATATGTTATAATTTAAAGGTAGTTTTACTTCTATCAATTCATTACTTACTAAATAATTCTTTATATTCCCATATAATTATCTTTGTGATTAATATAATATACATTGAAATAAATAACAATTTTTATTTTTTAAGAAAGTGATAGACAACCCTAGGAGCAAGAAATCCAGTTTGTTTGAAATTGAATCTACAACTGAAAGAACAAAAATAAAGTTGAATTTTAACAACATTGAATATTTCTTTTAAGAAGATAGTATGTAACATTAAGTTTGGAAACTTTTAAAATTAAAATTAAATAGAGAAGGTTGCTCGCTAAAATGTGAAATCTTTAGAATGAACAAATATAATAATCTAATCATGTTTGGGCTCTGTGACTGAAATATATTAGTTGCTCCTGAAGGATTATTCTCTAATACATATCTGTTTCCATCTAGAAAATTAACCAAAAAAGCCTTTTCTTACCCTTGGCCCCATTTCTTTGAATTATGTCAAGTAAAATTAAACATTGAAAACTAAAAACTATCCAAGGAGAGCATGGATTGATATAAGCATATTTACTGTTAAGAGTATTGTATAAAAAGACCATCTGTTGAGTTTTTAGTATAAATTATGCTTTTCCATATATCACTAAATTCTTAGTAGATACTGTTATTACCTCAGTCTTGCCTTGAGCCAGAATCAGGAGAGTTCTTTTTTTTTTATTTTTTTTCAGTTTATTTATTTTTTGAAAGAGAGAGTGAGAGCTTGAGCGAGTGAGAGCAGGGGAGGGGCAGAGATAGAGGGAGAGAGAGAATCCCAAGCAGGCTCCTCGCTGTCAGCACAGAGCCCGATGTGGAGCTCGAACTCACGAACCATGAGATCATGACTCGAGCTGAAATCAGGAGTCAGTCGCTTAACCAACTGAGCCACCCAGGCACCCCCAGAATCAGGAGAGTTCTTAATATTCTCTAATATGTGCCTAGACTGTTTGCACAATGTGTTTTATTCTGAGCACCTGCCTTCCTTTTGGAAGTCTGAACTTTTGCTACTTGATAGGTAGAGGGTACCTTTGTGACCAGCCTCCAGTAAAAACCCTAAAATGAGTCTCAAAGGGTTTCCCTGGGCAGAAACATCCCACACATGTTGCCGCATTTTCATTGCTGGGGGAAGAGGATGCTCTGTGTGAGAGCTCAGGGGAGGCAGAGAGCATAAGAAGGCCTGCACATGGATTCCTCCAGTCTCCACCTTTGTCTCCTCCCTTTAAGTTCTGGCCCTGCATCCTTACTGCACTGCTTGATAAGTCCCAATCCTGATACATCTATATACTGACTTCTATGAATTCCTTTACATAAGTCCTTGCAGTGAACCTCTGAAACTGGTGGTGATATTGAGGATCCCTGACACTCCTGACTTTGAACTAAATTGCAGATCCAGATTGCCTGATTTCAACCATCAAACCATGAAAGAGCACGGAAAGGGAGAGCTTCAAGGATGGATATGAGAGTCCCATCTTTGAAGCTTATGTCTGTGTCTTCACTTGTGTGCTATGACTAATAATGACATTGAATGTTTCTTGATGGTATCTGCCATCTAATAAGGCAGTACTTCTTAAATGGGTTCTGATAGCTGTCATCCCACAGCACCTTCCTTGAAAATACGACCCCAAAGTCAATTACTTTGGGGAGTTTTCAATAAAATGGACTCCACTTTGGTATTTATAAGCACCTCATAGTACAGTCTGTAACTGACAGACTTCCAGAAGAAGGAAGGTGAAACTCCTCTTGTCTTTCTATGAGCTGCTTCTAATGTGCAAAAGAAATGTAGACATTAATATAAAAATCACCCATCTATCCCCTACCCAGATGCATTCACTGTTAACATTTTGTCATGCTTGCTTCAGTACATTTTCTTTTTTAAAGAAATTAATTATTTTTGGGTCAGAAGCTTCTTTTACATGCCTCCTCAATGGCATTCTCTAAGCTGCTCTTCCCAAGAGGTAATCATTTCCTTAAAGTGTAGTTTATATTTCCTGTCTGTGTTTTCACACTTTTTCCATCTGTGTAGCTGGTGTTTTTTGGAGTGTGTTTAATATTTATGGAAGTAGTTTTGATATTATTTTGTGTACCTTGCTTTTGGGGACTATAAAATTTACCCCTGTAGGTATGTGTAGCCCTTACCTAAATATCTTGACTCATTTATACAAAGTAATTTTATACCTGTTTCACCATCTATTTCTTTATGGATTTCTACTATATTTTTTGTTGTTGTTATTGTCATTATATTTGGCTATTTACAGAAATTTTTTGCGATGTGTATCCTTGTAGGAAGTTCTTTGTGTCCAAGTACACTCGAGAGTTTCTCTTAGCTAGATAACTACCAGTTGAATTGCCATCTTGTAGAGAATGTACACCTTCTGACATGTGGGAGAAGGGAAATGCTGAGCTCCAGCTTACTCTAGAGGTCATGTCCCACCTAAAGGGGACAGAAAAAACTGAGAAACACTCGTGAAGTTTACAGTCCAGAGGCATAGTCTCACTAAAAGATTGAGACCTAATCATAGAACGAGAGAATGCTTCCCCTTTCCCCACCCCTTACCACCATATTACTGAAGGCCTATTTGTAGCAGTTCCTTTTACCCAGTATATCATGCCAGGCAATCAAGAAAAAATTACAAAGCATACAAAAAGACAAAAACAATTTGAAGAGACAGAGCAAGCAGCAGAACCAGTCATGGCAGGTGAGTTGGAATGATCAGACAAAGATTTTAAAACAACTGTGATTAACATTCTAAGGGCTTTAATGGATAAAGTAGACAGTATGCATCAACAAATTGGTAATGTAAGCAGAGAGATAAAAATTTTAAGACCAAAAAGTAATGGTAGCAATAAAAAACACTGTAGTAGTAATGAACAATTCCTTTGGAAGCTTTATTACTAGGCTGAACATTGCAGAAAAAAGAAAGAATCTCTGAGCTGAAAAGCAGAGAGAACAAAGACTTTAAAAAAACAGAGCAGAAAACTGAAAGCAAAGAGAACAAAGCCTGAAAAAAAACACATAGAACAGAATATCCAAGGACTGTAGGGCAATTACAAAGTTGTAATATATATATAATAGGAATAGCAGAAGGAGAGGAAAGAAAGGAGCTAAAGAAATATTTGAAGCAATAATGACTGATACTTTGCCCTATATTAAAAGTCAGACACTAAACCACAGATCCAGAAAGCTCAGAAAACTCTAAGCAGCTTAATGTCAAGAAAAAGTATACCTAGGCAGATCATTTTCAAATTACAGAAAATCCAAGATTAAAAAGAAACCCTGAGGGGCACTTGGGAGGCTCAGTCGCTTGAGCATCCAACTCTTGATCTCAGCTCAGGTTGTGATCTCATGGTTCATGAGATCGAGCCCTGCGTGGAGCTCTGCATTGACAGGGCGGAGCCTGCTCTTTCTCCCTCTTTGCCTCTACCCCACTTGCATGCTCTCTCTCTCTCTCTCTCTCTCTCTCTCTCTCTCTCTGTCTCTCTCTCTAAGTAAATAAATATTTTTTAAAAAGTCCTAAAAGAAGCCAAAGGAAAACAGTTTCCTACCTATAGAGGAACAAAATTAATAATTACATCCAACTTCTCAGAAACCATGCAAAGAAGAAGAAAGTGTAGAGAAAGTGTTAAAAGAGAAAAAAAAACCTACAAAAATGGAATTCTGTACCCTGTGAAACTATTCTTCAAAAGCCAGAAGAAATAAGGACTTTCATAGACAGAAATTGAGGGAATTTGTTGCCCGTAGACCTGCCTTTCATTAAATTTTTTTTCATGTTTATTTATTTTTGAGAGACAGAGAGAGATAGAGCATGAGCAGGGGAGGGGCAGAGAGAGATAGGGAGACACAGAATCGGAAGCAGGCTCCAGGCTCTTAGCTGTCAGCCCAGAGCCCGACATGGGGCTCCAACTCATGAACTAGGAGATCATGACCTCACCCGAAGTTCAATGCTAAGCCGACTAAGCCACCCAGGTGCCCCAAAACTTTTTTTTATTATTCTTAATTGAGTTAACAGATAAGTTTGTTTAAAATAATAGTAACAATGTATTCAATTGTGTATGCTTATATATATGTGACAGCCAATATATACATGTTTATGTATGTTTAAATACAAATGAAATGAATGACATCAAAGATATAGAGGAGAAGAGGAAAGAAATCAGATTATTTTGTTATAAGATACTCACACTACCCATAAAGTGGTATATATAGTGTTATTTGAATAATGACTTGGAGAATTGATGTAACCAAGATGGTAGAGTAGGAGACCCCAGTCTCTCTCCTCTCACAAAAATCAGCAATTATATAGCTATCCATGAAAAAAAAATAGCTCTGAGAGAGCTCAGAGATTTACAAGAGGACATATAAACAACTTAACAAAATCAGCAAAATAATGCAAAATCAAAATGAGAAGTTCCACTAAGAAAATATAAAGAAGAAACAGAAATTTGGGGGATGAATAATACAATAACTGAACTCAAGAATTTACCAGAGAGCTTCAACATCAGACTGTACTAAACAGAAGAATCTGTGAACTCAAAAACAGAAGGTTTGAGGGGCGCGTGGGTGGCTCAGTCTAGTTAAGCATCCGACTTCCGACCTTTGAGGGACTCATGTGGTGGCTCAGTTTGTTAAGCATTCCGACTTATGTTTACTGTCTCACGGCTCTTGTGTTCAAGCCCTGTATCAGGCTCTATGCTGACAGCCCAGAGCCTGGAGCCTGCTTCAGATTCTGTGTCTCCTTCTCTCTCTGCCCTTCCGCCACTCACACCCTGTCTGTCTCTCTCTCCCAAAAATAAACATTAAAAAAACATTTTTAAAAAAGTGTTTGAAATTATACACTCATAAAAGCAAAAGGAAAAGAGAATAAAAAGAAATGAAGGAAGCTTACAGGACTTACAGGATACCATTAAGAGAAACGATGAAGTTCCAGAAGAAGAGGAAAAGGAGCAGAAAGCTTATTTAAAGAAATAATGGCTGAGAACTTTCCAAATTAGGGAGAGATTTAAATACCCAATTTCATGTAGCTAATAGGTCAACCCCAAAATTTCAATCTAAAATTATTTTCTCTAAGAAATATTATAATACATTTTTCTAAGATCAAAATCAAATGAGAATTTTTAAAGCAGCAAGAGAAAAAAAAAAGTTTCTTTCCTATGAAGGAACCACTCATAAAGCTATCGGCACATTTTTCTTCAGAAATCTTTCAGGCCAAGAGAGAATGGGAAATATTTTCAAAGTGCTGAAAGAAAAAAATATCCAACCAAGAATACTTGACATGGCAAAGTGGTCCTTCAGAAACAGAGGTGAGATAAAGACTTTTGAAAACAAACAAAAGCTGAAGGGGTTATCACCAATCAGCCTGCCTTACAAGAAAGGCTAAAAGGAGTTTTTAAAGCTGATATGAAAAGACCCTAATTAGTTACAGGAAAATGTATGAAAATGCACAGCATACTGGTAAAAGTAATAATATAGGCAGATTCTGAATACTCTGTGTAACAGTATGGTGTGTTAATCACACCACATGAGTCTTATACCCTTCACATAAATTAAAGGAGAAGGGTCTGAGTAGACATTTTTCCAAAGAAGACATACAGATGGCCAACAGACACATGAAAAGATGCTCAGCATCACTAATCATCAGGGAAATACAAATCAAAACCACAATGAGATATCACTTCAGAACTGTTAGAATGGCTGTTATCAAAAAGACAAAAAATAACAAGTGTTGGTAGCTCAGCCTGGAGCCTGCTTCAGATTCTGTGTCTCCCTCTCTCTCTGCTCCTTCCCCACTCTCTCTCTCTCTCTCTCTCTTTCTCTCTTTCTCTCTTTCTGTTCCTCCCTCTCAAAACTCAATAAACATTAGAAAAAAACAAACAAGTGTTAGTAAAGATATAAGGATAAGGGAACACTTGTGCACTGTTGTTAGGAATATAAACTGATGGCAGCCACTGTGGAAAACAGTATGGAGATTCCTTTAACAGTTAAAACTACTATATGAGCCAGCATGTTGCTATTATTTATGATAGCCAAGACATGGAAATAACTTAAGTGTCTATTAATGGATGAATGGATAAAGAAAACATGGTGTATAGACCTACCTCAGAGATACTGTAGGTTCAGTTCCAAACCACTACGATAAAGCAAATACTGAAGTAAATTGAGTTGAATAAATTTTTTGGTTTCCCAGTGCATATAAAAGTTTGTTTACATTATACTGCAGCATATAAAGTGTGTAATAGCATGTCTAAAAATGATGTATATATTTTAATTTAAAAATACTTCGTTGCTAAACAATGCTACCCATCATCTCAGCTTTCAGTGAGTGGTAATCTTCTTGCTGGAGGAGCGTCCTGCCTCCATGTTGATGGCTGCCGACTGGTCAGGGTGGTGGTTGCTAAAGGTTGGAGTGGCTGTGGCAATTTAAAAAAAATAAGACAACAGTGACGTGTGCCACATCTTCCTTTCATGAGTGGTTTCTTGTAGCATGTGATGCTATTTGATAGCATTTTTCCCACAGTAGAACTTATATTGGAGTCATTCCTCTCAAACCCTGCCTCCGTTTTATCAACTAAGTTTATATAATATTCTAAATCTTTTTTTTTAATTTCTACAATCTTCACGGCATCTTCACTGGGATTTGATTCCATCTCAAGAAACCACTTTACTCATCCATAAGAAGCAACTTCTCATCCATTAAAGTTTCATCATGATGTTATAGCAATCCAGTCGCATCTCCATGCTCCACTTCTAATTCTAGTTCTCTTGCTATTTCCACCACATCTGCAGTTACTTCCTCCACTGAAGTCTTGAATCCCTCAGTGTCATCCATGAGGGTTCAAATCAACTTCTTCCAAACTCCTGTTAGTGTTGGTACTTTGACCTTTTCCTATGAATTACAGCTGTTGTTAATGGCATCTAGAATGGTAAATTCTTTACAAAAGATTTACTTTGCTAAGATCCATCAGAGGAATCATAATCTGTGGTAGGTAATAGCCTTACAAAATGTATTTCTTAAATAATAAGGCTTGAAAATCAAAATTACTCCTTGATCCATGGGCTGCAGAATGGGTATTGTGTGAGCAGTCATGAGAACAACATTAATCTTTTTTTAATATTTATTTTGTTTTGGGAGAGAGCACAAGTGAGGGAGGTGCAGTGAGAGGCAGACAGAGGATCTGAAGTGGGTTCTGTGCTGACAGCAGTGAGCCCTGTGGGGCTTGAACTCATGAACTGCAAGATCATGACCTGAGGGGAAGTCGGATGCTCAATCGACTGAGCCACCCAGATCCCCCTGAGAACAATATTGATCTTGTTCTACATCTCCATTAGGGTTCTCGGGTGACCAAGTGCATTGTCAATGAGAAGTAATAGCTTGAAAGGAATCTTTTTTCTAAGTAGTAGATCTCAACACTGGGCTTATTCAGTAAACCACATCGTAAACAGATGTGCTGTTATCTGGGCTTTGTTCTGAGCACAGGCAGAGTAGATTTAGCATAATTCTTAAGGGCCCTGAGGTTTTTGGGAATGGGGAATGGCAACTGGTTTCAACATAGCCACCAGCTGCATTAGCCCGTAACAAGACAGTCAGCCTTTATTTTAAAGTTTTTAAGCCAGGCATTGACTTTTCCTCTCTAGCTCTGAAAGTCCTAGATGGCATCTTCTTCCGATACAAGGTCATTTTTTATATATTGAAAATCTTTTGTTTAGTATAGCCACCTTTACTAATTATTGTAATTAGATCTTCTGGATAACTTGCTATAGTTTCTGCATCAGCACTTGCTCTTTCACCTTGCAGTTTTATGCTATGGAGATGGCTTCTTTCCTTAAACTTCATGAACCAACCTCTGCTAGCTTCCAGCTTTTGTTCTGCAGTTTGCTCACCTCTCTCATTCTTCATAGAACTGAAGAGTATTAGAACCTTGCTCTGGATGAGGCTGGCTTAAGGGAATGTTATGGCTGGTTTGATCTCCTATCCCCACCACTAAAACTGTCTCCTTATCATCAAGAAGGCTGTTTGGCTTTCTTATCATTCATGTGTTCCTTGGAAGAGCACTTTTAATTTTTCAAAAATTTTCTCTTTGCGTTCACAACTTGGCTAACTATTTGACACAAAAGGCCTAGCTTTTAGCCTATCTTGACTTTTGGCAGACTTTCCTCACTAAACTTAATGATTTCTAGCTTTTGGTTTAAAGTCAGAGATATATGACTCTTCCTTCACTTGAACACTTAGATGCCATTATAGGGTTATTAATTGGCCCAATTTCTTTTTTTCCCCAAGATTTTATTTAAATTCCAGTTAGTGAACCTACAGTGTAATATTAGTTTCAGGCCTACAATTTAGTGATTCAACACTTCCATGCATTACCTGGTGCTCATCCCAAGTGCCCTTCTTAATCCCCATCATGTGTTTAACTCCATCCCTCTACCCACCTTCCCTCTGGTAACCATCAGTCTGTTCTCTACAGTTAAGAGTCAGTTTCTTGGTTTTCCTCTCTATTTTCCTCCCGTATTCTTTTGTTTTGTTACTTAAATTCCACGTATGAGTGAAATCGTGTAGTATTTGTCTTTCTCTGGCTGATTTATTTCACTTAGCATTATACTCTCTAGCTCCATCCACATCATTGCAAATGGCAAGATTTCATTCTTTTTTAGAATTGGACCAATTTCAATACCGTTATGTCTTAGGGAATAGGGAGACCAAGGAAAAGGAGAAAGATAGGAGAACTGCCGGTCAGTGGAGCAGTCAGAACACACATTTATTGATTAAGTTCACCATCGTATATGGTTTATGGTGTCCCAAAGCAAACATCAAAGATCACTGATCACAGATCACCACAAGAAATACAGCGGTAATGAACAAGTATTGGAAATATTGCAAGAATTACCAAAATGTAACACAGAGACACAAAGTGAGCAAATGCTATTGGAAAATGGTGCCAATAGACTTGCTCTATGCTGGATTGCCACAAACCTTCAGTTGTAAAAAACACAGTATCTGCAAAGCAATATTCACAATAAAGTGAAGCTTAGTAAAACAAGGTATGTCTATATTTATATTTGTATTTGTATTTATATTGATTTAGTTATTGTAAGGCTTGGCTCATGAAATTATGGAGACTTGCAAGTCCCAAGGTCTGCAGTTGGCAACCTGGAGACCCAGGGTAGCTCAAGATGTAGTTCCAGTCAGAGGGCCCGCAGGTTTAATGCCCAGGAAGAGGCAAAGCTTCAGTTTGAATTCAAAAGCAAGAAAAATTCACCCTTATTCAAAGTAGGGTCAGCCCTTTTGTTGTATTCAGGCCTTCAACTGATTGGATAAAGCTCACCCACATTGGGGCAGGGCGGTGCTGGAGTGGGGTTGGGGGGGAATCTGCTTTACTTAGACTGTCCATGCAAATGTTAAACTTATCCAGAAACACACTCACAAACACACTCAATGTGTGATCAAATACCTGGGTACTCCTTTGCCCCCTCAAGTTGACACAGAATTAACCATCATGTAAGTCCTTTGTCCTGCATATTTATTGTAAATATTCTTTTCCAGTTTGCAATTTGTCTTTTAGGTTTTAATTTTAATAAAATCCATATGATCAACTTTTTCTTTTATCATTTGTGGGTCTTGTGTCCTATGAAAGAAATTTTTGTCTACTCCAAGTTTGCAAAAAGATTTTCTGCTATACTTCTAGAAGATTTATAACTTATATTTTATGATTAGTTTTATAATCTATGTTTAGTTAATTCTTATTTATATTATGAGTTAAGGATTTAGGTTCATCTTTATTTATATTGATAACCAATTGTTCTAGAACTTTTGATGAAAAGATTATCCTTTCCCCACGGAATTCCCATTGAAACCTAAGCGACCCTATATATATATATATATATATATATATATATATGGGTCTAGCCTATTCCATTCATCTAAATGTATATTTTTATACCACCACATACCACAATATTTTAATTATTGTTGTTTTCATGTTGCTTTCATGCCAGTCTTGAAGTAAAGCAGTATGGGATTTCCATCTTTGCTTTTTTTTTTTTTACAAAATTGTTTGGAGAAATTTGGATTTCCATATAAATATTAGAAGTGGGTTATCAATTTCTACGGAAAGTCCTGCTGAGATTTTGATTGAAACTATGTTGAATATATAGACATATTAAGGAAAGGTTGGCATTTAGATAATCTTTAGTCTTCCAATCCGTTTACGATATATCTCTCCATCTATTTAGTCTTCTTTCATTTCACTAAGAAGAGTTTTATAAATTTCAGTGTGTACAACTTACAAATACTTTGTAAAATTTATCCCAAATTATTTTGTGGTTTTATGCAATTTTAAGTGATAACTTTTTCAATTTTTTATTTTCCAATTGTTCATTGTTTACTAGTATAGAATACAATTTATTTTTGTATATTGATATTTTATACTGAAACCTTTTATTGTTTGTAAATGTAGTTTTCGTAGCTTTTAGAACTAATTCCTTAGAGTTATACATAAATCATGTTGTCTGTCAATAAAGAGAGTTTTACTTCTTTCTTTTCAATCTGGATGCCTTTTCGCCCTTTTTTTACTTTATTTAGCTGGCTGGTATCTCCTGAAAATATTGATTTGAAGTGATAAAAACAGACTTGCTTTCCTTGTTTCTGATCTTAGGAGGAAAATGCCCAGTATTTGACCATTAAAAATAATGTTAGCTGGAGAGCTCTTTATCAAATTTATGGTGTTGCCTTCTATTTTCTGTTTGGCGAAAGTTTTTTTTTTTATCATAAATGTACATTAAAATAAGGAAAATGCTTTTTATGCACCTATTGAGATGGTCTCATTTTTTTCTCCATTATTCTGTTATTACCCTGAATTAAACTGATTGATTATTAAATGCTATGTCAATCAACTTTCATTCCTCTATTAAACCCTAAATGTTCATGATATATTATTCATTGTTATATATTGATGTATTTTGATTTGCAGTGTTTTAAGGATGTTTCCATGAATGTACATGAGGGATATTTTTCAGTAGTATTCCCTCCCCACCCCCCCGCCCCCCGCCAATGACTTTGCTTGGTTTTAGTACCATGATAATGCTGGACTCATAAAATGAGTTGAGAAATGTTTCTATTTCCTATATTTTCTGAAAGATTTTGTATAGGATTATTATTATTTCAATGCATGATAGACTACATCAGTGAAGAAAATTGGCCTTGGCATTTTATTTATGGAAAGGTATTTAATAGCTTTCATCAATATACATGTATTCAGATTTTATATTTCTTCTTGTGTCAGTATGAGTAATTTTGTCTTTCAAGGAATTTTCAATTTCATCTAAATTTATAAAGTATATTGGTTTTTAGTGTAAAAGTCTTGTACTCTTGGTTGAATTTATTTCTAAGTATTTTATTCTTTCTGGTGCTATTGTTAGTGGAATTTTTTTCTTAATTTCCTTTTCAGATTATTCATTGCACGTAGAATACAGCTGCTTTTTGTGTATTGATGTGCTCTGCAAGTTTGCTGAAATTTGTTTATTCAAATTTTTTGTTGGTGGTGGTTATTTAGGATTTTTATATACGATTATGTCATCTGTGAATAGAGATAGTTTTACTACTTTCATTTCAATTAGGATGTCTTTTATTTATTTTTTGCCTAAGTTCTGTGGTTAGAACTTTCAGTAAAGTGGTGAATGGAAATGACAAAAACAGACATCTTTTTTTTTTTTTTCTGACCTTAGAGGGAAAGCTTTTAGTGTTTCTTCATAGAGTATGATGTTAGCTTTGGGTTTGTCATATGCCCTTTAACATGTTGTGGATGTTTCCTTCTGTTTGTAGTCTATTTAGTGTTTTAATAATAAAAGGGGATTGATTTTTGTCAAATACTTTTTCTGTGTCAACTGAGCTGATTATTTTATTCCCAATCATTCAGTTAATATGAGTTAATATGATTTAATTGATTTTTGTATGTTCAACCAACCTTGCATTCCTAGGAAAAATCCTACATAACCATGATGTATAATCCCTTTATTATGCTGCCGAATTCAATTCTTTGTTGAGGTTTTTACATCTATATTCATAAAGGATATTGTCCTGTAGTTTCCTTGTGATGTCATTGTCTGGCTTTGGTATCAGGTAACGCTAGCCTCATAGAATGAGTTAGGAAGTGTTCCTTCTTCTATTTTTTGCAAAAATTTAGAAAGGATCAGTATTAATTCTTTCAGTATTTGGTAGTGAAGCCATCTGGTCCTAGACCTTTTGCTGAAAGGTTATTTATTACGGATTCAGTATTTTTACCTGTTATGCATCTTTTCAAGTTATCTGTTTCTTCTTGATAAAGTTTTGGTAGTATGTGTGTTTCTAGGAATTTGTCTGTTTCATCTAGGTTATCAAATTTGTTGACATACAATTGCTCATTGCTTTCTTTTAAAATATTTTATATTTCTGCAAAGCCTATAGTAATGTCCTCCTATTCATTCCAGATTTTCATTTTTTTGTTTCTTCTCTCTTTTTTCTTAGTCTAACTAAAAATGGTATTAGTTCTTAGAGAAATAAATTGGATTCATTGATTTTTCTCTTTTTTCCATTTTCTATTTCACATATCTCTATTCTTTATTATTTGTAAAAAATAATCATCTTTATTATTTCCTTTCTCAGGATACCTATTTTTCTACTTTTGTTCTTCTAGTTTTTTAAGGTGTAAAATAAGTTTGAGAGCTTTCTTCTTTTTAAATATAGGCCCTTAAAGCTATAAATTTCCCTCTAAGCATTGCTTTCACAGCATCCCATGCGTTCAAAGTAATACTGGGAAAGGAAGACTTACTTCTGCCATTTTTTTATTTGTTGTCTCTATATCTTTCAATTTTTTCTTCCTCAGTTCCTTCACTATGAACTTCATTTATGTTTAATTGATATTTTGTAGTGAACCATTATGATTCCCTGTTGTTTATTCTTCTGTATATATTACTTATTTTCTTCATGAAAACCCTACAGATTGCAGTTAATATCTTCAACTTAGAACAATCTATTTTGAATTAATAACAGCTTAGCTTCAATAGTATACAAAATCTATAACCATGCAGCATCATATTCCCCCTTTTATGTTGTTATTCTCACAAATTATATTCATATATATTGTGTGACCATTTAATATGGTTATAATTAATTTTTGTGCATTTTCTTTTAAACCCTATCAGATAAAAGAGGAGTTAGAAACCAAAAATACAATAATACTGTCTTTCATATATAGTTACTTTTACTAGTGTTTTTTATTTCTTCACATGGCTTCTACTTACTGTCTATAAATAAACACATTAAAATATACTTAACTCCACTAGTGATTAGGGAAATTCAAATCAAAATCATGGTGAGGTACCACTCACGCCCACCAGGATGGCTATAATTAAAAATAAAAAGGCATTTTCGTGTATTACATCTTTATGTAGAGAAATTGAGCCCTCATCTATTGCTGGTGGAAATATAAAATGATGCAGATACTTTAGAAAACAGATTAGCAGTTTCTTATAAAGTTGAATATGTGCTTACCACATGCCACAGCAATATCACCCCTGAAGTATCTGCCCAGGGGAAATGAAAACATTCTTTTAAATTTGAATGTGACTGTTTATAGCAGCAGTAATCCCAACAACCTAAAAATAGAAACAACTCAAATGTCTTTCAGCTGGTAAATAAACAGAAGTGGTATATCCATACAGCTGAATATTAGTCAGCAATAAATAAAAGAATGAAGTACCAATATATGTTGCAACATAGATGAACCTCAAAAACATTGTGTCCAGTGAAAGAAACCAGACACAAAAGAATATATATTGTATGTTTCCATTTTTATTAAATTTCTAGAAAAGGCATGTATAGAACAGATCAATGTTTGCCAGGGGCCAGGGGTGGTATTGCAGAGTGAATGCAGTGGGGCGCAGGGTAGTGATGAATTGTTCTAAAATTAGATTGTGATAGTTGTACAACTCTGTAAATATATTAAAATAATCAAGTTGGGTGATATCAGGGTCACTAGCAGAGTACGGAACTCCAGTGGCTTCTCCCTCCACACAAACACGCATTAGGTGGAAACATTTGAGAGCCTAGGGACAGTGACAGAACGAGTGATTTATCATAAATCTCTTCATACGTTTTGATTTCTGAATCTCACAAACGTATTACTCCTTCTAAAGTTTAACACAAACTAATTTTTTTCAGGGAAGTCAGAAAGTACTAGTGACTCTTTCAAGAAGCCTAACTGTGACCTAAAAGTAGAGAGAGCAGCCAGTTTGTGATACATACGAGGACTAGGGACCTGTGCATTTAGTGAACACCAAGCGTAAGATGAACCATTCAGGGCTGGGCGCAACAGAGACTGGGACTCTGGGACTGAACATCTGGAAGGGATGTGTAAACACCACCCACAAACCTGTCATTTTTTAAATGAAATCACCTATGTAATGTGGATCACATAGCTCAAAGAAATGAGATGACAGCAGAGCAGAAAATATGCAGAGTTTATCTCCTTCTGAAGCCAGATGATTCTTGCCCCATCACTTACCAGCTGTGCTATCCCAGAAAATGACACGACTCTGAACCCAGTTTCTCATATGTAAAGTAGTGAGGATCCATACTGCAAAAGGTTGATGTGACAGCAACACAATGTCTAAAAAGCATCTCAGATAGCACCTCACTTATAGCATGTGCTTCCAACGCTGGTAATTCAAAAAAGGAGAAAAGCTGATGGATTTAACTTTGAGACTAGAAATTGCCTTCTCTTTGTAGTCCTTTTATATATGTTAGAGTAACGATATGTAACAGAATATCAACATATACACATACACATAAGATCGGAGACCAATCAGAAAGAAGAGAGGTCCTCAAAGCAGGCAGAGAAGGAAATAAAGTAAAAAGACTAAATTTGACTAAGCAGATTAAAGGGTCAATATCATTTCCTGTAAACTGAACTCACAGAACCATAATCCTGATTTTTTTTTTCATTATCTTGACTTTCAAGGAAGTGTTGAAGCACAGCCATGGGGAAATGTGGAGTATAATTATTGCTTACAGAACCTTGTTTATATCTTACTAAATGCTTCAAAGTCATTGCTGGCTTTAAAAATCTAGTCATGTGTCTTTGACTGTAAGATAAAAAGTCTATAAATTTTTATCTTTGTAGCCCACACACGGCAAAGAAGAAACACAATATTTTGACTATTTTTCTCAGGTAGGTAAGTACTGGGGGTTACATGGTTGATGATTTTATCTGGTTAAACAGAGAATGAACTAAGAAAGAGGCAGAGCTTTGAAAGGGGAACATAAAGAAAATTATACACATGTCTATTATTTCTTTTGGAAATTTTTTTAACTGGGACATAATTTCTTTTTACACATGGCCGTGAAGATTAAAAAAAAGAAAAAGGCTATATCTTTACCACATCCTGAAGGAAGAAACCAGAGGCCACAATGAGGTCAGGAGCAGGCTGATTTAAGAATACACGGGGAGTGCACATAAATGGCCATTACAGTCTGGAATAAGATAATGCTCAAGGTGGGGACAGCAGCTGTCTGGGTGTTCAAACACCTCAATTCCTTCTCTAAGTGTTAGCTGCCCTGGGCTTTGGGCTGGCTGTGCCATACTCTTTCTACATTATTTCTGGTGAATTTGTCCAGTCACAATGCTTCCCATTTGTATATTTCTAAGCCTGACTTCACATATGAGTTCCAGATTCATTTTTTTCCAGCTATTCTGGAAATAGCTGACAGTTCTATTTGGATATCTAATAGGCATCTCAGATTTTACATGATATACTTTCTCACCTTTCCACGCCAGACGTGCCTCCAGCAAAAGTCCCTAAATTAATAAATAGCACTGCTATCCACCCAGGTGTTCAAGTCCAAACACCAGAATCCAGGTTATTTTTCTCATTTCTCATTCCTCATCTTTGGTCAATGAGCAGATCTTATTGATTCATCCAAATCCAACTAGAATGTGTCTCATCCTCCATTTTGTGAGCCTCCACTCCACTTCAGCCACCAATGTCTTTCATTGGACTGGCTACAATATCTCCTGACTGGCTCCCAGCTTCACCTCTCCCCCACTCACTACGTCCTTCAAAGCAGCCAGACTCACTGGCTTAACTTTCAGGGGGATTTATTCTACTTCATATTCAATATCACAAATTTGAGCTTCAGCTTGACCTTCTAATAAAGTGTTTGTTTGTTTGGTACCGTGTTACTTTAATGGAAGAAAGGGTACAATTGAAGGAAAAAATATATTTGGATGTTTTGTAAGGGCAATATGCATGTCCAGTTTGGTGACCTAGGAACTCACTCCCCTGTCTATGGGAAAGCCAGTCTAGGGCTCATTTTGTCACTGTTGCTCAGAGTAGCTTGTTTAAGAGATACTCTGTGATACTGGCTTCTGGGCGCTCCATCTTGCTTCCCAGTTAATGTTAACAAACATTACCATTTGCATATATTAGTAAACTAAGGATTTTCTAGTAAATTTTAAGGACCCTTTATTTTAATCCTGACCCAATCCCATTCCTTCTTTCTCTAGTGGCAACCCCAGCTGTGACTGTCAGGTCATTTTTTTATACTTTTACCATACACAGGCCCCCATATTCATCACGGCTCTAGTCCACCCCCCCACCCCCCCACCCCCACCCCACCCCACCCCGACCCCACCCCCCCATATACCTACATCATTTATAGGGGGAAGATTGACTTTGTGTTTTCCAGGGTCCCATCCCCCTCCCACCTTCTCCCTCCATCTTGGGAGATTTCGAGCTGTGTGTGGATGGGGCATGGGTGGGTGGAGGGACTCCTGGAAAGGTGAGAGATTTCCTCACATGAATCACCCAGAGACCTTTATTTATTTAGAAACCAAACAACTTTATTGAAACCAAAGAACTTTATTTATTTATGGCAAACTGGAAGAAAAAAACTGGAACGTTTTGTAAGGGCAATACTGCAAAAATGCATGCTCGGCACGGTGACCAGGGGAAGTCACCGTGCACCCTGTGGCTATGGGGAGGCAGTCCCAACTCAGTTCTTGACGCTCTTGCCCAGGGTGAGCTTGTCAAAGAGGTACTCTGCCATGCTGGTTTCTGGGGCCCCCATCTTGCGCAGGTTGGTGATGTAGTCCCCCATCTCTTTGATGGCCTTGACTTCCTCGTGCAGGTAGTTGCTTTCCAGGAATTTGCACAGGTGGGCGTCGTGCTTGTAGGTAGCCAGCTGGTGCAGGTCGAGCAGGCTCTGGTTCACGGTCTTCTCCAGGTGAAAGGCGCACTCCATGGCGTTCAGGCCGCTCTCCCAGTTGTCGCGGTCAGGCTTCATGATGTCGCGGATGTGGATGCGGCCCCCGCGCTGGTTCTGCAGCCGCATCAGCTTCTCGACACGCTCGCTCTCCTTGTGGGAATGGCGCAGGAAGAACTTGGCGAAGTTCTCCAGGGCCACGTCGTCGCGGTCGAAGAAGAAAGCCATAGACAGGTACACGTAGGAGGCGTAGAGCTCCAGGTTGATTTGGCTGTTGATGGCGGCCTCGCACTGGGGGTGGTAGTTCTGGCGCACTTGAGATACCGGCACAGTGGCCATGGCTGGCGGTTCTGGCACCAAGACGAGAGTGAAGGTGGCTCAGAAGCGAGGGCTGCGAGGCTAAAGGTGGTGGGGACCCGCCTTTTCAGAGTGGGCTACCAGGCAGGCCTGGCTACAGTCTCTGAGATGCTGCCCGTTACTCCGCAGTTGGCGGTTTGAAACCGTTAGGGGAATCCGTTACATGAAGGGGCGTGGTCACGGGTGGTAGGCGGGGCGCCTGTTCAGCGTTCCATGGCGGGGGCGGAGGGTGGGGTGGGGGGTAGAACGGGGGTAGGCGCGAGGCCCAGAGCAACTCCATGGTGTGAGTGCCTTGCAGCCATTTTCATAAATAACTCATGAGATACAATTGATATACTATAAAATTCACCTTTTGAAAGTGAATATCTACATGGTATATAGTATATTCATGGTGTTAGGCAACCATCACCACAATCTAATTTAACATTTTCATCATTCCCAAGCTGGTGGCTCTGGAGCTCTGGGCTAGACCTGGAAGGTCCATCCGTTACCCAGGAGTTGGGGGAGGGGTGAGGATCTGTTAATGGATATTTGGGGTCAGAGGGAAAGAGGCCCAGGACTGTGGAGGGGCTAGGGAGCGGGACCGGGGCAGGGTGGACCACGAGTTCCATTTTAGGTTTTAAGGAGCCTGAGTGACACAGGGAGACTCTGTCCTAAGCATGTGGTCTATATAATATTTTAAAATGTTATTCATGAACGTAAGTGCAACGGTTTTGAGTTAATCACATGCATGGTTTCTTGGAACAACTTACTTGAATATTGTCCTGATGTGATTGTGCATTAAATACAGTGCTTTTCTGGTATCATTGGAAATTTTAGTATCATAAGGCTTTATTTGGATGGCAGCTATCCTCAAGGACTCAGCATCCATGTTGTTGACACTTCTGATAGCCTCCTCACTCAGTTCCTAGACCTTACTTACTAGTTTTGGTGACCTCCACTCCTATTCATGGTCAGGTTCAGATTTTTCTGCCAGCAGAACAGCACCTCCAAAGTCTCAG
Source organism: Paguma larvata (assembly GCA_030068075.1). NCBI lineage: Eukaryota > Metazoa > Chordata > Mammalia > Carnivora > Viverridae > Paguma > Paguma larvata. The sequence goes on from CM057830.1 coordinate 30,318,621, forward strand.
CGAATCTACCTCTCAATCTTTCACTCTTTTTGCACTTGTTCTTTATTCCCTTTATTCTCTCCCATTTCATAATCTTTCAGCACAGTCCTAAAACACATTCCTTCTGCCCTTTCTGGATCCCAGTATGGACAGTGTCAATGATCTCTTCACTGACATCCTGGATTTGGTCACTCCCTCTCACCTGGCTTGCTAATTCCCTTCCTCCTGAGTAAATCCAGATTTCTCTTTTCTCTCACAGAAAACAAAAGGTTTAGGTGCATTCATAAGTGTTTTAATGTTGATTTATTCATTTTGAGAGAGAGAGAGCAAGCAGTAGAGGGGCAGAGAGAGAATCCCAAGCAGACTTCACATTGTCAGTGAAGAGTTAGATGTGGGGCTAGATCTCACCAATGGTGAGATCATGACCGAGCTGATATCAAGAGTCTGCTGCTTAACCAACTGAGCCACCCAGGCGCCCCACCTAGCTGCATTATATTTTCACCTAGTTGCATTCTTAAAGAAAACACTACTAATAACCATGTGGTTATGTTCCTCCTCTCCAACCTCATCTGTACTTTCATTGCCACTCAGCAAGCCTTTGTTTTTTAATCTCTCAATTATGTTCTACAGAATGAGTCACAGTGGAAGGAATACCATCGATTTCAAATTGCCTTTTATTCATTCATTCAACAAATATTTATTGATTATCTAATATGGCTCAGGCACTGATCTGTGATTTGGGCATACATTAGTAACAAAAAGAGAAGTCTCTGTTCCAATGGGGTTTGCATTCTAGGGGAGAAGCAGACCAAACCAAACAAACACAAAACTGCCATCTTTCGCCCCTTATTGTTGCAAGCACATACATATAAGATATTACACATATGTGTGGAAATTAAAAATATATATATATATTCTTAGAATTCGAGGATATTACAGTGGAAAATATAAGATCAACCTAGGTATCTATACCTAGTTTGTGCATTAATTTAACAACCATTTATATATTCCAACTAAAAACCAGACACTGCGTTTGACTTTGGAGCTATACAAAAGAATCAAATGTGGTCTCCATTCTCAAGGTACAAGATAGAGTGACAGAAGATTATAATTGCTCTCCAATAAAGTTAGTATAAAATGCCTATTTTCATGGAAAGATTTAATCCCATGGCTCTGATATACCTTTTTTTGGAGGGGGGGTCTTTTTATTCCTCTTTGGAAGCCTATGCTATTTTATAATCAGTTTTTATGAAGAAAGCAAAGAATCAAGTATCAAATGTCACAGTATAAACTTCTCTCGAAGCTAATTGTTGATTCTGTAAAGAAATGGAATAATAACACTGTCTACTTGATAAGTTGATTTTAATGATAAAATCACACGCTAGAAATGGAAAAGAACTTATATGATCAGTTCTCAATGGCATAAAATTATATTCTGTATTTCCTTCACACAAGTGCTTTGTCTTAATATAATTGTAGACTTTCAAAATTTTCTTGTGAGATTCCATTGTGGACTTCACTGTAAGAATCTATATAAATAAAAGAGGTCTTGATTTTGTGGAATATTTCCTTATTATATTCCCAAGATTGTTTAATAATTAATTTATCCTTACAATTTTACTCTATAAATGTTTAAAATAATAATGTTATTGAATAGCTTTACGTGTACCATGTACTAGGGGGTGCTAATGGTGTGTCTCAGATATTTCATCCCTCATCATTGCCTCCTAGGGAAGTAGGTAACAGTAAAATATATAACTAAGAGAAATACAAGACATGAAAATCAGCTCTTCTAAGAGAAAGTCAACAAACAAGCATAGACTAGGACCTCAAATTTCCACAAAGGAAATATGTATATATATAAACAAAACATTCCATCCATTTTTCTTTAGCGAAGAATATAAAGTTAAATACAAATGTAGAATGGGAAAACTTTAGAGCAGATCGTGTTTTTAAAAAATATGATTTTAGGACCATAAAATGAAATGTTTGTGGTTAGTATTTGTGTTAGGGTTCTCCAGAAAAACAGAACCAATAATATATATACACACATACATACGTATATATGTATATATACATATATATATTTTATAAGAAATTGGCTTGTATAGAAGTGTTGCATCACTAAATTTTACACCTGAAAATAACGGTACACTGAGTGTTAACTAACTGGAATTTAAATAAAAACTAACCACATCAATTAATTAATTGATTAATTGGGACAGGGGAGAAATTGTTGCATGCAGTTACAGAGGTTGACAAGTACCAAAATCTACAGTCAGCAAACTGGAGACCCAGTAGAGATGATGGTGCAGGTCCAAAGGCAGCAGCATTAAAAACCATGAGGAACTGATATTTCAGTTTAAGTTTGAAGGCAAGAAAAATACTAATGTCCCAGATTGAAGGAAGTCAGGCAGGAGGAATTCCCTCTTACTCAAGAGGGGGTCAGCTTTTTTGTTCTTTTCAGGCCTTCAGCTAATTGGATAAGTCTCACCCCTGCGAGGGCAATCTACCAATTTGAATTTTTTTAAGGCAAGGTATTTTTCCAGTTTTACTGAGATATATAGGCATTGTATTAGTCCAAGATGTAGGACATAATGATTTGGTATATATGTTGCCAAATGATTACCACAATAAGTTTAGTTACCTCAAAGAGTTACAATTTTTTGTCTTATGATGAGAACTGTTAAGATTTACTCTTTTAACAACTTTCAAACATACAATACAGTATTGTTAACTGTAATCACAATGCTGTACATTGTATCCCCAAAACTTATTTATCTCTTAACCGGACATTTTTATCTTTTGACCACCTTTACCCATTTCCCCTATTCCCCACCGCCCATCTCTGACAACCATCAATATGTTCTCTTTGAGTTTGGTGTTTTTGGATTCCACTTATAAGTGAAATCATAGGGGCGCCTGGGTGGCTCAGTCGGTTAAGCGGCCGACTTCAGCTCAAGTCATGATCTCACGGTCTGTGAGTTCAAGCCCCGCGTCGGTCTCTATGCTGACGGCTCAGAGTCTGGAGCCTGCTTCAGATTCTGTATCTCCCTCTCTCTCTGCCCTTCCCTTGCTCACTCTCTGTCTCTATGTCTCTCAAAAATAAAAACGCTAAAAAGAAAAAATTAAAAAAATGAAATCATAAAGTATTTGTCTCTCTCCGTTTGGCTTATCTCACTTAGCGTAATGCTCTCAAAGTCCATCCTTGCTGTCACAATTGGCAAGTTCTCCCTTTTTATGGCTAAATAATATTCGATTGTATATATGTTATAATGTCTTTATTCATCCATTGATGGATACTTAGGTCATTTCCATGCCTTGTCTATTTTAAATAATGCTGTAGTACATGAGGGTGCAGATATATTTCTGAGATAGTGATTTCAGTTTCTTTGGATATATACCCAGAAATGAAATACTGGATCTAGCCTTATTTTTATTAATAGTAGTTCACATTGTATTTAGTAGTTCATAGTAGTATTAATATGAGTATATGGTAGTTCTACTGATAATTTTTTTTGAGAAATTGGCACACTCTTTTCCATAGAGGAATCTCCATACTATTTTCCAAAGTGGCTGCACCAATTTCCCTTCCCAACAATGCACAAGGGTTCTCTTTTTTTCCACAACCTCACCAGTACTTGTTATTTCTTGTCTTTTGGTGATAGCTATTCTAACAGGTATGAGATGATGTTTCATTGTGGTTTTGATTTGCATTTCCCTCATGATGAATGACGTTGCATATCATTTCATGTACCTGTTGGCCATTTGGATGTGTTCTTTGGAAAAAATGTCTATTAAGTTTCTCTATCATTTTTATAATCAGATTGTTTTTTTCCTACCGAGTTGTATGAGTTCTTTATATATTTTGGATATTAGCCCCTTGTCAGAGATACGATATGCAACTATTTTCTCCCATTCCATACATTGCCTTTTCATTTTGGTAACTGTTTCCTTTGCTGTCCAGAAGCTTTTTAGCTTGATGGCCCCACTTGTTTATTTTTTATTTTGTTGCCTTTGCTTTTGGTGTCAAATCAAAAAGTCATTACTAAGACTAATGTCAAGAAGCTTACCCCCCCTGTGTTTTCTTCTAGGAATTTTATGGTTTCAGGTCTTATATTGAAATTTTAATGTAATTTGAGTTGATTTTTGTGTATGGTTTAAGATAGGGATCCAGTTTCATTCATTTGTGTGTAACTGTGTAATTTTCCCAACACCATTTATTGAAGTGACTATTCTTTCTCGATTGTATACTCTTGCCTCGTTTGTCATAAATTAATTGACCATTTATTTGTTGGCTTATTTCTATGCTCTCTATTCTGTTTCATTGATTTATGTGTCTATACCAATTCCATATTGTGTTGATAACTATAGCTTTGTGAAACAGTATGAAATCAGAATGCATGGTACCTCCAGCTTTGTTTTTCTTTTTCAAAAAATCTTTGGCTGTTTGGGTTATTTCGTGCTTCCATACAAATTTGAGGATAGTTTATTCTACTTATGTTAAAGATACCATTAGATTTTTGGTAGGAACTGAATCTACATTGATTTGAATAGTATGGACATTTTTAAAATATTAATTCTTCTAATCTGTGAGCATGGAAATGATGAGAATGGGCGTCCTTGTCCAATTAAAATGTCACCCTTACAGATACACCCAGAATGTTTGACCAAATATTTGGGCATTCTTTGGCCCAGTCGAGTTGACACATAAAACCATCACAGTATTACTCATGTGAAAACTATTTGACTTTGAATTCCTGTCATCGTTTAAAAGTGTTACATAGTAGTTACATGACTGATACTAGGCAAAAGTTTGGGGTTTTTTTTTAATTTATTTTTTGTGGTAATCTCTACACCCACTATGGAGCTCAAACTCACAACCCCTAGATCAAGAGTCACATGCTCTTGCAACTGAGCCAGCCAGGCACCCCTAGACAAGAAGTTCTTACTTAGTGTCAGTGATAAGCTCTCATTTATTCATTTGTGTATTTTTACTGAGCACCATTTTTATGCCAGGTATTTTTGTAGGTACTAATATAAAAACTTGTTCTAAAAACTCCTCATATTGGCATTGTTTTGTAGCTAACTGCTATTCTATATTCTATATCTCTTCTCTAAAAAGAAGTTATGCAGTAGGTTCTAGGCAGTAGGTTCTATGATATATTCATAGTGAAACTGGCCATAGGTAGCAGCAGTTGGTGGTTTATCCCACTTTCTATACATATATATGTATGTTTGTGTATATTTACATGTGTATATAAATGCACATATTATGCGTGTCTACATATGTATGTAAGTGTACATGCATATGTAAAACAGATAAGGGGTAGTGAGGGGTAGTGAAAAGTGATGTATCAACCCATATTTTACACCCATATTTTATAGGTAAAGACATTGTGAATTAAAGAGTATGTTAACATGCTCAAGCATGCATCTTGTGAACAGAGACTGACCCTCTGAACTAGATTCTTCTCTAGGTAGTTTGGAAAGCTTGGCTGGACGATAAGTTCCTTTAGAACAAAAACTGTTTAACTTTTTTTAATACTAAGTTTCACATAGTAGGGGCTCAAAAACATTAATTAAAAGATTGAGTAACCTTTTAAAGTTTTAGACTCATTATATCCAAATTAAAACAGTGAGAGGAGTAGCTGTTAAATATGTGTTCAAAGTATATTTCCCTTAAGAAAATGAAATATACCCAATGATGACAAATTATTATTTTACTTTAGTGTGCATAAACATAAAACTAGGTATAAAAATCTGTATGCTTATATAACTATAAAACAATTTATAAATATATGCAAATAAAACTGTGAAACAATAATAAAATTACAATTAAGAAACTTTAAAAAATTTTTTTAGTGTTTAGTTATTTTTGACAGAGACAGAACATGAACAGGAGGGCAGAGCGAGAAAGAGACACAGAATCCGAAGCAGGTTCCAGGTTCTGAGCTGTCAGCACAAGCCCAATGAGGGGCTCAAACCAAAGACCTGTGAGCTCATGACCTGAGCCGAAGTCAGACTCTTAACCGAATGAGCCACTCCAGTGCCCCTAAATTAAGAAATTCTAATTATGTTTCAGATTATGCTTTTCCTCTTAAACACAATCATATCTCACTGAGAATTAATGTATGTTCTCTTCTCCATATACTGAGATTCAGGTTCCCTTTTGGGTACCTTGACTGTAGACCCTCATATTCATAGACCATCTCAGTTCTTGACCATTCTTCTTTATTGAAATGATTGACACACTTTATGTGTTCATATGATAGTTTATAATGTAATTTTGCTTTCAAATAGTGAAAGCCATCATTTAAATACGTCTGTCTATGTTAAAATATTTTATTTTGGTACAGTTTGTTGATTTTATGAAGTACCATTAAAAGTCTCAAAAACTTTAATAACTAAAGGTACTGAAGTTTCGTTCTATCCAACTATTTTTTATTTCCTAGTCATCATTTAGTCTTTATGGCTGGCAAAATAAGTTGATGTGACTATAAGGGTGGACATGGGACAGTTGTCTTTTTTACACTAGTCCCACATCTAGCAGCCTAACTCAGAGCACACATGCAAATGTGGACTCTGAGTTTGTGTAGCTGTATTGAGCTATGAAGAAATCAAAATGATCTTTAAAATACTTGTAAGTAGTTTCTAATTTAGATGTAAACACAAGAACAGACCCATGGAATTCTCAACTACAGATAGAGAACACTGAGTTAGAACACTGTGAACACACCATTTATCTAATCAATAACTATTTAGTACTGGGTTCACCCGAGTGGCTCAGTAGGTTAAGCATCCAACTTTGGCTCAGGTCATGATCTCACGGTTTGTGGGTTTGAGCCCGCATCAGGCTCTGTGCTGACAGCTCAAAGCCTGGAGCCTGCTTTGGATTCTGTGTCTCCCTCTCTCTGTGCCCCTCCCCTACTCACGCTCTCTCTCTGTCTCTGTCTCTCTCAAAACTAAATAAACATTAAAAAAATTTTTTAAAACAACTATTGAGGACTGAATGTCCAGCTTTGTGTGAAATGCTGAATGATTGTAGCAGACATTGATTTTAATCTCATGGCTCAAGTATCTATTTCTCGTTGCTTTTTTACTGAAAAATGTACATATGACCAATATAAAACTAGTTGCTGAGGTACCTGAGTGGTTCAGTTGATAAAGCGTACAACTTTGGCTTAGGTCATGGTTTCACTGTTTAAGAGTTCAAGCCCTGCATGGGGTGAGCTCAGGCCCCACTTTGGGTTCTGTGCTGACAGCATGAAGACTGCGTGGGATTCTCTGTCTCTCTCTATCTCCCTCTTTCTCTGCCCCTCACTCATTCATGCTTTATCTCAAAAATAAATAAATAAATAAACAGGTACATAGATAGATAAAAGTTCCAAATGAATAGCCAATAATATATGTATTTTTTCGAAATATTTTAGCAGCTTTATTGAGATATAATTTATATACCATAAAATTCACCCATTTAAGTCTACAGTGGTTTTTAGAATATATACAAAGTTGGGCAGCAATCACCATAATCTAATTGTCATCACCGTCCCTCCCCCAAATTGTTTCTATTAATAGTCACTTTCCATTTTCCTCCATCTCAGCCCTAAGTAACCACTAATCTACTTTCTGCCTCTATAAATTTGCATCTGATAGACATTTCGTATAAATAGAATCATATAATAAATGGTCTTTTGTGACTGGTTTCTTTCACTAAGCATGTTTTTTTGAGGTTCATCCATATTGTGGTACATATTACATTTTATGGCTATACCATATTTTACTTATCCATTCATCAGTTGATGGACATTTGAATTGTTTCCGCCTTTTGGTTAGATTCTTAAACTCCAAATAATTTTTGCTACATGGAGCCTATTTCTTTTCTTTTTTAAAAAATTTATTTATCTCAATTCAAGTTAGTTAACATACAGCGTAGTACTGGTTTCAGGAGTAGAACCCAGCAATTCATCACATACATATAATACACAGTGCTCATCCCAACAAGTACCCTCCTTAATGCCCATTACCCATTAGCCCATCCCCCCACCAACAACCGTCAGTTTTTTCTCTGTATTTAAGAGTCTCTTATGGTTTGTCTCCATCTCTCTTTTTATCTTAGTTTTCCTTCCCTTCTCCTATGTTCATCTGTTTTGTTTCTTAAATTTGACAGATGAGTGAAATCATGCTATTTGCTTATATGTATTAATATATGCATTTTGAAACATTTATATGTATCCAGTAATATGGAAATCTTTTACTTCTATTGTCATGGACATGGAAATTGCTACAGAATTTCTATAGAAATTGCTCGTACCTTTTCCTACATAGTGATTATGCTCAATTAAAATATATTTGGTGGAAATATATTAGTTAGCCTAAAGGTCCAGAATGTCTTGGGTAAAATTATAGATACTTTGTTACACTAAAATCAAGTGTAGCAAGTTTTTCCAAACAAGTTGGAGGAAAAAGAGCATAAACCTTATAAAACTTTCCTTATGATTCCATACCTTACTATAATATTAACACAGTATGTTCATAGAACAAACATTTAATGTCATAATTATTCCTCATAATTTGACACAAGTAATGTGCTCTCACTTTCTCAGTTTCTAAACTTTTTCCATATTCTTAATGGCTTGTTTGCTTATTTCCTCTTTTATAAAAATATGATAATGATCTTAATAAGCCAAGGTTAAAACTCAGTGAAAAACATAATTTCGATAGTAATATTTCTGTAAGGTGTTTCCTTTGTATTATTCACATTTATCACCTTTACCCTGAACTGTTCATTCTTCACTTCTTGCTCATACATGAAAAATAAACAATATCTTTTTGACATAATTTCTTAAAGTCTTTTGCCACTTTCCAAATACATCTGTGAGCATTTAAGGCCAGTCAAATTCATTTAGAGAGTTTCAAATTTCTAAGAAATATCTGATATTTAGTAGCATTCTGCAAAAATGATTTTAAGCCTCATTTATTATGAAATGCGTTAGTGGACTGGGGTATATTCTTTAACTAGAAAGTTTATCACCATTTTGCTTTTGCTAATGCACATGGTGCTCTTAAATTATGATTTCTTACATGACAAACAACCCATGGGGAAAGGCTTATTAATGATCTGCTAAATGCTGTCAACCATATGACTTGACTTTCTATTAGTAATGTTACCCCTTGATTTTCTCCTGCCAGAAAAATGCTGATTCTTTTAAACTATTGGCAATAAGATGAATTTATACGATGTGTGTGTGTGCGCGCGCGTGTGTGGGTGTGTGTGTGTGTGTTGGAAGAAGGTTTGAGTGTAAAGACAAAACCTAGCATTCCTTTACAAAACGTGAATTAAAGATGTGTTGTGGAGTAACTGGTGGATTTGGGAAGGAAGGTGAGGTCAAAGGCAGCGCTCTTGAAAGCGAATAGGCTGTTGAAACTGGAAATTGAGGGGGAGAAAACTACTGAAAAGAATTCTTGAAGGGTAACATTCTTCCCTTTGAGAGTGTGTGTGGTAAAGTCTCTGGCCTGGAGCAGAAGGGGCAGAGAACAACTTCTGGTGGCAAAAATATTATTTTCTTGTACACGTAATTGCTTAGCATTCCTTAGATCTTAAATAACTGCCAAAGACTGAAAGCATTAATGATAACTGGAAATGTCAGTTCCATGTCCAAAATAATGTATTTACAGTGCTTCCTTCCCTCTTTTGCCATGTCTCTGTCAATTATCAATGCTTTTATTACCCCCTAAATCATTACTTTGGTCCTTAATCAAATAAATGTATTCCTCAATTATGCTGTGGAGAAATGTAATTTTCCTTATGTGGCCCTTCCCCCTTAAATCTTTTTTCCTTTTTCACATTAACAATCTCTAATTTTTGGAAAAAAAACTTTATAAATGAACCACGATTCCTCAAATTATGAAAATGAATTCCTATATCATTATAGATTGGTAAATACATTGATCACATTCGAGTACTTTAGTAATCATCTTGTCTACAGAGATTACAGCTACAAGATGAAAAATTATACTTGATTTATTCAGTGGTTACAAATGTAGGAGGCAGAAATGAAAATAGGAATAAAAAGATTCTATGCAGAACCAAAAATTCACTTTCTTTTCTCCTAGAGACACTGTTTGATAAACCATGATGGTGATTCTCCTAGCCATGCTATTAAATATATTTGGTTAGATTACATTCTAAATTAAATGAGTTCATTGGAATAAATCTTTTTATGGGACATTGGGTTTTATAAAACTATTTCATAGCTGAGTCATGTAGAATATCCCTCAGACTATCTTCTTGCAAAGGAGTGTTGTTGGGTCAAATGAACAAGAGAAAATATGTAATAATAATATAGATTAGAACTACATTTTTATTTTGAAAAGAGAAGTGTGATCAGGGGAGAGGAGCAGAGAAAGAGAGAGAATCTTAAGCAGGGTCCACACTTAATGCAGAGCCCGATGTAGGGCTCAATCCCACGACCCTGGGATCACAACGTAGCTGAAATCAAGAGTCAGACGCTCAACAGAGTGAACCACCTAAGCGCTCCAGTATTAGAACTATTTTTGTAAAACAGTCATTCCATTCATATTTGTGATGGGTTCAATGACATCTTAGAAAACTATGATGTATGTATGTGTGTTTTTAATGCATACATTTGTACTTACATACTAGGCTTTGATAGTTAATGTCAGTATTAGCTAAAATTTAGGTTTGTGGTATGAATAAATAAATATATGTTATATTTTTATATAATAAAAATACTATATATTTTAAATTATTCGAAAGAAAAATAATTATCAACATGCAGTCATTTCCTATATTTCATAATTAGCATTACAGATATAATTTATGAATAATAATAATATTTTTGCCTGCCCTTCTAATGTTGGACATTAGTCAGTAGATATTACTGAGAATATGCATCTTAGCTGATCCTGTGTGTGTATTCTGTAAATTTTAATTTCTTTTAAAAATAAAGGGGTACCTGGCTGGCCCAGTTGGTCAAACGTCCAATTCTTGCTTTCAGCTCATGTCATGGTCTCACAGTTTGTGGGTTTGAGACCTGCATCAGACTTCATGCTTATGGTGTGGAGCCTGCTTGGGATTCTGTCTCCCTCTTTCTCTGCCCCTCCTCTAGTAGAAAACAGATTATTGATTATTCTGCATTTTCATATACATACTATGAAATGATTTGGGAAATTTTTTGCCAACAATTAGAAAATAAGACAAGATTTTAAGTTTTAATCCCTTAATATGTTGTCTATAATGAGCATATGAATCTTGAGAATTTAGATCATTAATGAAGGTTCATAGGTACATAGGTACAGAATGAGTGCAATAGCATTCCCTATTCCTTTCATTGGAGGTGATGAAAAATGTAGGGTTCTGTGTCAAATAGACCTCAGTTGAAAGCCTGGCTCCATGTCTTCCCAGCTATGCAAACTTGCTAATACTGATGCATGCATCAGAAAAAATGGTACTAATGATATGAAATAGTATAACGATTAAATTAGGTGATTCATTTAAGATGATTCTAATATTACATATAGCTCATTGGTTGTAGTCAACACATGGTAGCTATTATTTTAGGAACTAGACTCACCCTGATAAAGTAGTATACTCATTATATGAAAGCTCGCTTATTTTTTTAATTTTTAATTTTAGATTCTTCTGTTATAATTCTGGAAGACTAATAGTTTTTTCTTACCTCTTATTCTGTTCCTTTTCTAATTTAAATAGTCACTGAAATTTCTTTTATGTTATTTCTAGTGGAAAGGTTACCAGGTAATACAGTTTTAAAATGTGAATAGATTTTAATTTCTATACACTAATAATGAAGTAGCAAAAGAGAAATTAAGAAAACAATCCCACCTACAATTTTACCAAGAATAATAAAATACCTAGGAATAAACTTAACCAAGGAGAGGAAAGGCCTGCACTCTGAAAACTAAACATTGAGGAAAGAAATTGAACATGACACAAATGAAAAGGTATTACATGTTCATAGGTTGTGAGAACAAATATTATCACAATGTCCATTACTCAGAGGTGCCTATGTGGGTCAGTCCATTAAGCATCCAACTTCACTTCCAGTCATGATCTCATGATTTATGGGTTCGAGCCCGGAGTCAGGCTCTGTGCTGCTTCGAGTTCTGTGTCTCCCTCTCTCCCTGCCCCTCCCCTGTTCACACTCTGTCTCTCTCTCTCTCAAAAGTAAATAAACATTAAAAAAAAATGTCCAATACCCAAAGCAATCTTACTATCAAATTTAGTACCATCCCTACTAAAATACAAACAGCATTTTTTATTCAACTAGAACAAATAATCCTAAAATTGGTAAGGAACCACAAAAGACCCCAAGTAGCCAAACACCAGTTTCCATTCCTATCAAGAGTGCAAAGGGCTCCCATTTCTCCATATTCTGGCCCACAACATTTTTTTTCTTTTATTGTTGATTTTAGCAATTCTGACAGGTATAAGGTGGTATCTCATTGTAGTTTTGACTTGCACTTCCCTGATGATCAGTAATGTTGAACATCCTTTTTTTTTTTTTAAGTTTATTTTGAGAGGGAGGAGGGGCAGAGAGAGAGGAGAGAGAGAATCCCAAGCAGGCTCTGCACTGCCATCGAGTAGCTGAACATGGGGCTCAATCTCAGGAACTGCTGAAATCAAGAGTCAGAGGATTAACTGACTGAGCCACCCAGGCGCCCCTGTGTTGAGCACTTTTTTATGTGTCTATTCACCATCCGGATATCTTCTTAAGAAAAATATTGATTCGTGTATTCCAAATCTTTTTTTTTTAATTTTTTAAATTTTTTATTTATTTTTGAGAGACATAGAGATAGAGCGTGAGCAGGGGAAGGGCAGAGAGAGAGGGAGACACAGAGTCTGAAGCAGGCTCCAGCCCAGAGCCCAATACGGGGCTTGAACTCACAGATCGTGAGATCATGACCTGAGCTGAAGTCGGCCGCTTAATCGACTGAGCCACCCAGGTGCCCCCCAAATCTATTTTTAATTGGATTATTTGTTTTTTGGGTGTGGAGTTGTATAAGTTCTTATATATTTTGGACACTAATCCTTTATCAAATATGTCATTTGCAAATATTTTCTCCCATTCCATAGGTTGCCTTTTAGCTTTGTTCATTGTTTCCTTCACTGTGTAGAAGCTTTTTACTTTGATGTGGTCCCGGTAGTTTATTTTTGCTTTTGTTTCCCCTTCCTCAGGAGACATACCTAGAAAGAAGTTGCGAGGGCCAATGTCAAAGAAGTTACTGTTTGTATTCTTTTCTAGAATTTTTATGGTTTCAGATCTCACATGTAGATATTTCATCCATTTTGAATTAATTTTTCTGTATGGTATAAGAAAATGGTCCAGTTTCTTTCCTTTGCATGTAGCTGTCCAGTTTTCTCAACACCATTTGTTGAAGAGACAGTCTTTTTCATATTAGATATTCTTTCCTGCTTTGTTGAAGAGTAATTGACCATATAGTGGTTGGTTCATTTCTGGGTTTTCCTTTCTGTTCCATTGATCTATGTGTCTATTTTTGTAGCAGTACCATACTATTCTGATTACTACAGCTTTATAATATAATTTGAAGTCCAGAATTGTGATGCCTCCAGCTTTGTCTTTCTTTTTCAAGGTTGCTTTGGCTATTCAGGGTCTATTGTGGTTACATACAAATTTTAGGATTGTTCTAGCTCTATGAAAACAGCTGTTGGTATTTTGATAGGGATTGCATTAAATGTGTAGATTGCTTTGGGTGGTATAGACATTTTAACAATATTTGTTATTTCAATCCCTGTACATGAAATATCTTTCCCTCTATGTCATCTTCAATTTCTTTCATCATTGCTTTTTAGCTTTCAGAGCACAAGTCTTTCACCTCTTTAGTCAGATTTATTCTTTGGTATCTTATTATTTTTGGTGCAATTGTAAATGGGATTGATTCCTTAATTTCTCTTTATGCTGCTTCATTATTGGTACATAGAAATGCAACAGATTTCTTTACATTGATTTTGTATCCTGCAACTTTACTGAATTCATTTACCAATTCTAGCAGGTTTTTGGTGGTCTTTAAGGTTTCCTACATATAGTATCATGTTATCTGTATACTGTCACTTTTGGTTTCTCCTTTCTACTCAGAGTCCCCTTTATATTTCTTGTAAGGCTAGTTTAGTGGTCATGAACTCATTTACTCTTTTTTTGTCTGGGAAACTCTATCTCTCCTTCTATTCTGAATGATTGTCATGCTGTATAGAGTATTCTTGGCTGTAGATTTTTCCCACTCAGCACTTTGAATATGCCATGCTACTCTTTCTGACTTGGCCAAGTTTCTGTTGAAGAATCTCCAGCTAGACTTATGGGTTTTCTCTTGTAAGTTAATGTCTTCTTTTATCTCGCTGATTTAAAATTTTTTCTTCATCACTAAATTTTGCAAATTTAGTTACAATATGTCTTGTTCTTGGCCTGCTTTCGTTGATTTTGATGGACGTTCTCTGGGCCTCCTGGATCTGGATGTCTCTTTCCTTCCATAGATTAAGTAAGTTTTTAGCTATTAGTTCTTCACATAAAATTTCTGTCCCCTTTTCTCTCTTGTTCTTCTTCTGGAGCTCGTATAATAAAATGTTAATACATTCCATGGAGTCACTGAGTCCCCTAAGTCTATTCTTGTTTTGCATAATTTTTCTCTCTTTTGTTCAGTTTCATTGCTTTCCATTACTTTGTCTTCTAGATCACTAATTTGTTCCTCCACTTCTTCCAGACTGCTGTTCATTGCATCAAGTGCATTTCTAATCTCATTTATTGTATTCTTTATCTCCGATTCTTTTTTAACCTTTTTATCTCTTTGATAAGGGTCTCACTGATGTCTTCTTTTCTCAAGCCCTGTGAGTATCTTTATGATTGTTTTAAATTCTCCATCAACCATGTTACTTATATCTGTGTTGCTTAGATCTCTGGCCATGACCTTATCTTCTTCTTTCATTTGGGATAAATTCCTCCATCTTCACATTTTATCTAAGTCTCTGCTTTCTCTGTGTTTGAAAAGCCAGTTATGTTTCCTGCTTCTGAAATTAATGGCCTTATGAAGATTGAGGACATGTAGTGCCTGGGGCCTAGCACTTCAGAGAGCATCTCTGGTGTGTTCTGCATGCTCCTTGCCTGCTACAGGCAGTGTTTGGTTTCTGGCCTGAATGTGCCAAGAGGTGTGCTCTGGTCTGCTTGTGAAATGAGACCTGTCACCACCTCCACTGGAGCTGAGGCCCTGCAAAAATCGTTGGTTGAGAGACTTGGTGTGGGCAGAGATTTTTGCTGGTCTGCTGTGAGAGTGGCCTGCCAAGCTGGAGCTGAGGCATGCACAACTGAGAAGTGCCATTTCACAGGAAAGCAGGAGGTGGGGCTTGGTGTAAACAAGTTAGGCATCCAGTGTCAGCACTGCCCTGCTTCCTGCAGGTGGTGCTGTGTTTATACTGAGGAGTGGGGGAGAGTGGGGGGGTGGAAAATGGTGCCAGCCATCTCCTTTGTTCCTGGAGAGGTGTCTCCTGTGAAAGCTGCTTTTCCAAATGCACTCCAAGAAGCAAGAAGAGAGAATAATCTCCTCACTGTGTACCCCAGGCTCTCTTAAGATTGCTGTTCAGAAGCTGTCTGCCCTCAGGTTGTTTGCCTGCCTTCTCTCCTAGAGCAGTGCAGTGCCCTCTGGGCTCTTATCCCAGCAGCCAGTCCTTTAGAACTCCACGCTTTAAGTCCCACTAGTTGCAAGAACTCACTTAATTCAGCCCCTCTTTTTTTTCAAGCCCATGACTATGGGGAACCGTTCTCCTTGTGCGTTCTCCTGTGTGCTCCTCTCTCTCTCTCTGTCCCCCTCCCTCCCTCCCTCCGTCCCTTCCTCCCTTCTCCATAATCACAGCTCCCTCCCATCTGCAGCAGCCAGATTCATTTCTCCCCTAAACCCCATCTCCACACATCCTCCCTTCTTTGATGCAACCTCTTCTCTCCCTTTAGTTGTGGAGTTTTTTTCTGGCAGTCTTCAGGTCTCTTTCTTGAGTATTTAGGGTGATTTGCTAGTTACCTAGTTTTATTCATGGACAAAGTGAGCCTATAGTCCTCCTACTCTGCCACCATCTTCTCAACTGAGATTTGAGTGACTTTTCTAAAAGTTATTTTAGAAATAACTTTAGTTAGTTATTTGCCACTGGATGCTTAAAAAAACGTATGGTCACTGGAGTGAATTCAGCAAGATGGCATAATAGGAGGTTCCTGGCTTTAGTGTCCTTCACAAAAAGGTCAACTAACAACTATGCATAGATAAGAATGCCTTTGTGAAAATCCCAGAATGCAGGAGTGAGGCTGAAGTACCCTAACCCTTGAACCATTAAAACTGAGAAAAACCACATTAGAAGTATAAAAGGAACAGTTTCACTTTGACCACGTAGCCTCACCCCCAGGCCAGCACAGAGTCATACCAAGAGGGTTCTCCAGTGGAGAAAAAAGAACCCAATATGAACATCCAGGTTTCACAACTTAATAGAAAGCTTCCTGAGATATCCACATTTTTTTGTCCTATAGGGAGCACTGGGAAAATTGGGAAAGCTAGACCACCTAGGATCAGCTAGAAATAAAAAAGGGAATGGGGCTTAGCAACCAGCTCATGGATCTTGGTAGACTGTGTATCTGATGGAAGTGGTACCTGATCAGAGCATAGCCAGCAGTTCTGCCCACCTGTGGAGTGAAGACAGTGGTCTTCTCTGGCCAGGAAGCATGTCAGCAGTTCTACCTAGATTTGGTCCCCTGCCAGCATTCCAGTCCAGTCATAGAGCCCATCTTATGGCCCTACCCAGGCAGAGTGGCAAGCCAGCAGCCCTGTCCAACTGCAGAGCATAGCCTCTGAGCTTTCCCAACCAAGAAGCCCCCATCAGTGACCCTGTGAAGCCTTAGAAAGCACCCTCTTTACCTTCTTGGCTGTGGAGCCTGGCATACAGTCCTGATTGGTGACTGAAAACAGCTCGCAGCCTTGCCCAGGCAGGGAGCCCATTCAGCAAAAACCATCCAACCTTGGAACACATCCAGTTGTCTGCCCAATCACAAATCCAAGCCTGCTGCCCTGTCTAAAATGGGAGTCCAAGCAGCAGTACCACCCAATAAGGGAACACAGCCAGTGACCCCACTTGACTGGAGATACTTGCAGAGCTTAGCCAATGATCCCACCTGGCCATGGAGATCAGCTGGAAGTAAAACTGTTACTATTCGAATATGACATGATAATATACACATGATAATATATATGATTTTATATATATATATACATATATATATACACACACACACACCATAAATATTCCACAAAAAAAACTGTTAGAACTAATAAATGAATTCAGTAAAGTTGCAGGATACAAAATTAATATACAGAAGTCTGTTCCATTTCTATACACTAATAACAAACTATCAGAGAAATCAAGACAATAATCCCATTTACAATTGCATCAAGAAGAATAAAATACCTAGATATAAATTTAACCTAGGAGGGAAAATATCTGTACACTGAAAACTATAAGACATTGATGAAAGAAATTGAAGAAGACACAAATAAATGCTCATGGAGTAGAAGAATTAATACTATTAAAATGCCCATACTACCCAAAGCAATCTACATATTCAGTGCAACCCCTATCAGTATTCCAAGGACATTTTTCAAAGAACTACAACAATAATTCTAAAATTTGTATGGAACTCAAAATTCCCTGAATAGCCAAAACAATCTTGAGAAAGAAGAACAAAGCTGACGTATCACAATCCTAGATTTCAAACTATACTACAAAGCTATAGTAATCAGAACAGTATGGTACTGGCACAAAAATAGACAGATCAATGGAACAGAATACAGGACCCAGAATTAAACCAACGTATATGTGATCAATTGATTTACAATAAAGGAGACAAGAATATACAATAGGGAAAAACAGTCTCTTCAATAAATAGTGTTGGGAAAACTGGAAAGCTACATGCAAAAAAAATGAAACTGAACCACTATATTATACCATATACAAAAATCAACTCAAAATGAATTAAAGACTTGAAAGTAAGTCCTGAAACCACAAAACTTTTGGACGAAAACATAGTTGGTAAGCTCCTATCAGTCTTAGTGACATCTGTGAGGAGGAGGGTGTGACTCCAAAGGCAAGAGAAACAAAAGCAAAATTAAACAAATGTAACTAATATCAAACTAAAAGGCTTTTGTCCAGCAAAGGAAATCATTACCAAATGAAGAGGCAACCTACTAAATAGGAGAAGATATTTGCAAATCATATATCTTATAAGGGGTTAAAATCAAAAAGTATAAGGAACTCATACTACTCAATAGCAAAAACTAAAATCTGAATGAAAATGGGCAAAGGATCTGAATAGACATTTATCTAGGGAAGACATACAGATTGGCCAACAGGTGCATGAAAAGATGCTCAACACCACTAATTATTAGGGAAATGCAAATCAAAACCATAATGAGATATCACCTCGTACTTTTCAGAATGGCTAGTATCAAAAAGATAAGAAAAAGCATGCATTGGCAAGGTTGTGGAGAAGAGGGAAAACCCTCATGCACTTTTAATGGAAATGTAAATTGCTGCAGCCACTATGGAAAACAGTGTGATGATTTCTCAAAAAATTAAATATAGAAGTACCATATGATCCAGCAGTTCCACTGCTGGGTATCAGGTATCTATCCGAAGAAAATGAAAAACACTAATTTGAAAAGTGTATGCACCCCTATGTTTATTGCAGTATTATTCAGGTTAGCCAAGATATGGAAACAATCTAAGTGTTCATCAATGGATGAGTGGGTAAAGAAGATATGGTATATATGTACAATGAAATAGTGCTCAGCCATAAAAAAGAATATCTTGCCATTTTCAACATGGGTAGAACTTGAGTGTATTATGCTAAGTGAAATAAGTCAGACAGAAAAAGACAAATACCACATGATTTCACTTACATGTGAAATCTAAAAAACAAAATTCAGAGTCATAGATACAGAGAACAGATTAGAGATTGCCAGAGATAATGGAGGTTGGGGGGGAGGACATAAAATGGGTGAAGGACATTAAGAAGTACAAACTTCTAGGTATTAAATAAATAAGTCATGGGAATGTAATATACAGCATGGGGAGTATAGTCAATAATATATTATCTTTGTAAAGTAACAGATTATAACTAGACTTACTATCATGACCATCTTGCAATGTAGACAAATGTCAAGTCATTGTATTGTACACGTAAAACTAATATAATATTGTGTGTCAGTTATATTCCAGTAAAAAAAATACACACATTTGTAATCTCTGGGACTCAGGAACATGCAGGCCTTACCGTAACTCTCCTTTATAAGTAAAGGAGAATAAACATTAATTATAAAGGCTAAGAACACCTATATGTTTGAAGCTAATATATAAGCATGTGTGTATATATATATATTGTATGCAAGTAAAGAAAGTAATTTTCTTTTCTATAAAAAAAAGAGCTAATGCTAGTATTTGAATGGATAGTCTTTGTGACTTTGAATGGTCTTTGTGTGACAAGGATGTTAATAAGAGTTGTCACAGAGAGCAAGACAGTAATTTAGACCCTAAGAAAGCTTAATGAAAAAGAGGAAACAAGTGAAAGGAGAGTAGTTGATTGCAATCAGGATATGAGTGGATGATACAAACTGAGGGCTTGTGTTCCCATCTTACAAAGATGATATATATATATATATATATATATATATATATACATATATATATATATATATATATGTATACTTCCATATACAGATGGATTCCTTCATTACTAGAAACAGAAGTATGCTTTAGATCTGTGCTACAAATATTTCTAGATACAGATTTACTTGTCCCATCCAGTTTTACCTGTTGTTGTGGAAATATAAAGAAGTTGCTTGATTTCTTATTTTAAATGTATGAGTGAATTTTAAATTGCTATTCACAAGATGCAAAGATTAATTTCACTTGAATAGAGGGGTGCCTGGGTAGCTCAGTCAGTTAAGCCTCTGACTCTTGATTTCGGCTCTGGTCACGATCTCATGATTCCTGGGTTCGAACCCCACATCAGGCTTTGCAGGTCATTGTAGACCCTGCTTGGGATTCTCTCTCTCCCCCTCTCTCTGTCCATCCCTGTCTCTCTCTCAAAATAAATATTTAAAAAATTGTTCACTTGAATATATATGTGAGGATATATGATGCTGCTGTGTAGTTTTACTCACACAGATCTACTGTGTACATGAGATTTGCCATGGACTTGAAGCTCCCTGCTATTCTGCACCCATGTCATATGATGTGGAAATATTTTTTAATGGTGAATCTTTATGAACATGTTGAAAAAATTTAAATATATTCATTTGGGAGGTATGATAAAACAGCATAACTAAAGTTTTACCTATAATTTTGATGAATAGTTTTAAATTGTTCTTTTTGAAACATTTATTTATTTATTTATTTATTTATTTATTTATTTATTTATTTATTTATTTATTTATTTATCTATTTATCTATTTTTTGAGAGACAGAGAGAGAGCACAAGCAGAAGAGAGGCAGAGAGAGGGAGACACAGAATCCAAAGCAGGCCCCAGGCTCTGAGCTGTCAGCACAGAGCCCAATGCAGGGCTTGAACTCACAAACCTCAAGATCATGACCTGAGCTGAAGTCAGACACTTTAACTGACTGAGCCACCCAGGCGCCCTTTTCATGAATAGTTTTCAATCTAGTCTGGGGGCTTGATGCAATCCTGACAGGTGAGATAACAATTTTGTTATTAAATGAAGTTAACATTATTTTGGCTGTGAATTTTAAGTTTTTGCTTAACAAAATAGTCGTCGTAATTATTTCCTTACGGTTTCAGTATAAACGAAACTATACAAGTCTCTTTTACTTGGTAAATTTATTTTCAGATTCCTTTCATGTTGTAGTTGACAAAACTAGGTTATTTTGTTAAGTAACTTTTTTATAGTTTTATTTTTACAAATAATTGATAGAATGATCTAATATTCACCATGCTATAAAAATGTAAGAAGAATATATATGAATATTGATTTCATAGTTAATAAAATATTGATGAACCCAAGAAGAAGGTCATTGAGGAATCTTTATAGACATTAGGTGTTAAACTGACAGATGTTGTGGAATCAAAATTGCACATGCGCAGTGGAGCACTCATCATAAAGTCTACTTGATTTAACAGTGAAAGAGAAATCACCAAGTAAGTAGTAAATAGGAAAATGTTTAAATATCTTCATGTGGGTCTTCTTCTACATTCGCATGCATTTTCATTACTCGGTGTATAGGAGTCTTAACAGAATCATAGCTCCATCCCTTCCTGGTAAACAACTTCTCAAGGATGCCTGGCATCCTGTAGCCCTTGAGTTGAATGAAATCTTTAAAGGCAATTGTTCCATAAAGATCTTCAATAATATCCTTTTTAGGAACCTTCTTTCCAAAACTCCCATCTTGAGCTTCATGTGAGACCTTGGGATCAATCAAAGGTTCATCATTTATTAGCTTTTTCCACAACTTGGGCTTCAGGTACCATGCTCCATACCTCATTTTCACCATGTTGGGTTTATAGGGATTCTCTGGTGGCTGGAGTTTCTTCTCCCAGTCTTTTTCCTGGAAGGAGAATCTTAGGCCCTCCATATCATCTAGCCCCTTCCTGTTCTTTAGATCCATATGAACCTGGTTTAATTTCTTCAGGCAGACCATTTCACGGGCTAGTTTGCATTCGTAGCCAGCGTCAAACAGTTTCATGATGAGCTCTTCATCAATGCCCACGTCTCCGAAAGTAGCAACCCATTCACAGAATTTACGAACTCCTCTTGGTATTTTTTTATCAACAGGAGAAATTTCGAGCAAATCGTTTGTGCTTGATCTCGATTCTTCAGGAGGCACTTTGTCTGGATGTGACCCAGGAGTCTTCTTGGGAAATTCGACTTTGGCAGGACGTTTCTCATAAAGCTTGCTGGGAGACTTCATTCTTTTCTCAGTGTTCTCACAAGAAGCCCAAATGGCCTCCAGCTTCCTGTCAGGATCCAGCACTTCCAGCACCTTTAATAAGAGGTCTGCAGGTAGATCTTTCTCCAAATCTGCGTAGAGAGCCAAGGGATCCTCAGTCAGGTGGGCTTCAGTATGCTCTACGAATGCCTTCCGTCCTAGCCGGGCTGGTGAGAGAGTGGAAAACAGGTCTGCTTCCTTGGTCAGCTTTTTATGACTCTTTGTTGGGGCAGATCGGGGAACTCTGTGAGCAATCATGGGGAGAAAGCACTCCTTAGGACCACGAGTGATCAGACCTTCACAAGGTGGACACCCGCTCCTGAAGTCATCCAGCCCTTCTTTCACAAATATCCACCTCCGGCTGTCCAGGGAGGTGGGAAAGTTCAGAATCTTGTTCTTGTGCTTTGCGAAACACTTAGAAGGTAATTTGTCTTTGTACCAGGGCTTGTAGTTCATGCCCAGGGGCATCGGTTCCAGCGGCCCTGGGGCTAACAGCCACTTCTTGTTCTCCATGGTACCTTTCGCCCTCGGGGAAGCACCAGCTTCAGTGGTTTGTTATCTGGTTGCTAGGAGACCTCATAGCCAGGGGCCTCCAGATTCTTCCCAGACAGGGGTCCACGAAGTTGCCTTCTGGCAGCTGGCTTTCTCCTGGGATGGGTGTCGAAAGTTTGTTCCTTTTTGTTGAAGGGTATGGTTCCGTTATATGGGCGTACTCCACACTTTATTTATCCATTCACCTTTTAATGGACCTTTGGGTTAATTCCAATGTGAGGCTATTACAAATAGAGCTGCCACAAATATTCGTGTTCATGTCTTTGTACATCATTTCATTTCTCCTGGGCAAACTTTAGCAGAGAGAGGAATAGCAGAAGCATATGATAGGTGTTTGTTTAACATTTTAGGAAACCACTGAACTTTCCCAGAGGGGATGTACTATTTAATATTCCTTCTAGTAGTGTATGAGAATTGCTCTTCCTCCACATACTGCCCAATACTTGGTATGATTAGCCATGTTAATTTTGGCTATTCTGATAGTGTGTAGTGGTATCTCACTGTGCTTTTAATTTGCATTTCCCTAATGACTATCTGTTCACATGCTTATTTGCCATTTATCTCTCCTGTGGTGAAGTGTCTGTTCAAATTTTTTACACATCTTAAAATTGTATTTCTTTATATCATTGGGTTCTGAGTTCTTTGTGTATTCTGAATGTAAGTCCTTTATCAAATATATGATTTGTAAATTTTCCTCTCAATATTTTCTCTCCATCTATGGCTTATGTTTTCGTTGTCTTAATAGTGTTTTTCAAAGAGCAGAGTTTCGACATTTGATGAAGTCCAATTTATCAGTTTATATTTTTAAGGATTGTTCTTTTTGTATTGTATCTAAGAAAACTTTCCCTACACAAAGGTCATAAAGGTGTTTGTCATTCTGCTAAGTTTTATAATCTTAGGTTTTACATTTAGATCTGTACTCTATTTAAATTTAATTTTTTAGGTGATGCAAAATATGGATCAAAGTTTTTATTTTTTTTTCTCTGTGGATATCACATAGTTCCAGAATATTTTTTAAAGAATCTTCTTTTTTTTTTTTTAAAGTTTATTTATTTGGGAAGAGAGAGAGAGCACGTGCACACGCATTTGCCTGTGCGGGCTAGGGACAGAAAGAGAGAGAGAGAGAGACAGAGAGAGAGAGAGAGAGAGAGAGAGAGAAAATTCCAAGCAAGCTCCATGCCATCAGTGCAGAGCCCATTGCAGGGCTCGAACCCACAAACTGTGAGATCATGCCCTGAGCTGAGATCAAGAGTTGGATACTTAACCAACTGTGCCACCAGAATTTTTTTTTTTTTTTGAAAGAAAAGATTTTCTCCACTGAATTACCTTTGTAATTTGGTAGGTGTAAGTTGTCCATATTTCTGTGGGTTCATTTCTGGACACTTTTCTGTTTCATTGCTTTCTCTGTATACCAATTCCACACTGTGCTGATTACTTTGTATTTTATAAGTCTAAAAATAAGCCTGTATTCGTCCTTCAAGTTCTTTCTTCTTTTACAAAGTTGTTTTGACTCTTCTAGGTCCTTTGAATTTCTATAGGAATTTTAGAATCAGTTTGTCAGTGCCTATAAAAAAGCCTGTTGGGATTTGGGTTAGAATTTGGTGGAATCAATAAATCAATTTTGATATCTAATATTGAGTTTCCTGACCCATGAGAAAGTCCATCTCTCCATTCACCTGTGTTCTTTCATTTATCTCAGTAATATTTTATAGTTGCTCGTGCATAGTTCTTTCACATCTTTTTTTCTCTAGGTTTTGCTTAATATTTTATGTATTTTGATACTATTGTAACTAGTATTGTAATTTTTAGTCACCATGTTCATTGTTAATATATACAAAAACAATTTATTTTTGTGTATTGATCTTGTATCATGCAACCTTTGTACACTGACATCAATTCTAGTAGCTTTTTTTTAAGTTTATTTATTTTGAGAGGGAGAGGACACGCAGGAGGAATGGAGAAAGAGGGAAAGAGAGATAATCCTAAGCAGGCTCTGCACTGTCAGTGTGGAGCCCCAGGTGGGGCTCGAACTCATGAACCATGAGATCATGACCTGAGCCGAAACCAAGAGTTGAATGCTTAACCCCACAGAGCCAACTGGGCACCCCACCTAGTAGTTTTTTTCTTTTTTTGTAAAGTCCATTGAATTTTCCATTAAGAATCATGTCATTTCTTAATAAAGATAGTTTCATTTCTTCTTTTCCAATAGGAAAAACTTTTTTCCTGGCCTTATTGCATTGGCTAAAACCTAGTTATGTTGATTAGAAGTGATAAGAAATTTTCGTATTTTTTTTTAATTTTTTTAACATTTATTCATTTTTGAGAGATAGAGATCATTAGCAGGGGAGGGGCAGAGAGAGAGGGAGACACAGAATCTGAATCAGGCTCCAGGTTCTGAGCTGTCAGCACAGAGCCTGACACGGGTCTCAAACTCATAAACCATGAGATCCTGACCTGAGCCAAAGTTGGGCACTTAACCAACTGAGCCACCCAGGTGCCCCAATTTTTGTATTGTTTCTGATCTTAGGGGGAAAGCCATTAAGTGTGATGCTAGTTTTAGGTTTTTTGTACATATTGCTTTTGAGTTTAAGTTCCTTTTTATTCCTAGAGTTCTGAGGCCTAGTGACAAATATTTTGTTTCAGATATATGGATTGTGTCAAATGCTTTTCTTGCACTCATTGAGATGTTCGTACATCTTTTACTTTCTAAAGTAAAGTTTGCTAAAATAATAAATAACAGTGATTTCCATGTGGCAATTCCAAAGCCACTTCCACATTTTTAGGTATTTGGTACAGGAGCAACTACTTCTTGGTACAAATTTCTAATCTTTTCCAGTTGCTGTAACAGAACATCCTGCACTGGGTGGCTTATACACAGCAAGAGTCTATTTCTCACAGTTCTGGAGGCTGGGAAGACCAATTTCAGGGTACAGGCAGATTTGGTATCTGGTGAGAAGCAACTTCCTGGTTCATAGACACTCACCTTTTCCTGTGTCCTCACACACATAAGGGCTTAAGAATCTCTCTAAGGCCTCTTTTATAAGGGCAGTAATCCCATTCAGGAGGGCTCCACCCTCACAATTTAATCACCCCCCAAAGGTCTTGTGCCCAAATACCATTATATTGGAGATTAAGTTTCAACACATATCTTTGGGGGAGACCTAGTTAGCCTGCAGCATGTGAACATTCATTAACTTTTATATATTTTATAACTCCCACACTACTTTTTGAATTACTTTGGTTTAAAGAATGTATCACTCTTAAATAGATTTTAACATAAAAATATTTACCATGGCGCCTGGGTGGCTCAGTTGGTTAAGCGTCTGACTCTTGGTTTTGGCTCAGGTCATAGTCTCATGGTTCAGGAGATCAAGCCCCGCAGCGGGCTCTGCACTGGTGGTATGGAGCCTTCTTGGGATTCTCTCTCTTCCCCCCACCTTTCTCTCTCTGCCCCTCTCATGCTCACTTACACTCTCTTTCTCTCTCAAAATAAATAAATAAAGATTTTAAAAGTATTTACCCATGTAATTATCAGCTTCATTGTTCTTTACTCCTTGGTTTAGATCAATATATCTATTGAATTATTTTCCTTCAGGGAGAAGAAAAATATACTGTACCATATGTCTGCTGGTGATGAAATTGTTATTTGCATATATGCTTGAATGTTTTCTTGTTTTGCCTTTTTTTTAAAAGATTTTTTTAAATGTTGATTTATTTTGAGACAAAGAGAGAGTAAGTGGGGCAGGGACAGAGAGAGAAAGAGAGAGAATCCCAAGCAGGCTCCATGCTCAGCATGGAGCCCGACATAGGGCTCCATCTCATAACCATGAGATCACCTGAGCCAAAATCAAGTGTTGGATGCTTAATCAACCGATCCACCCAGGTGTCCCATTTCAGAGATATTTTTTTAATGTTTTTTCAATGTTTATTTTTGAGAGACAGAGAGAGACGGAGGCGTGAGCCAAGGAGGGGCAGAGAGGAAGACACAGAATCCAAAGCAGGCTCCAGGCTCTGAGCTGTCAGCACAGAGCCTGACATGAGGCTCGAACTCACAAACCATGAGATCATGACCTGAGCCGAAGCTGGATGCTTAACCGACTGAGCCACCCAGGTGCCCCCAGAGATATTTTTAAAGATGTATTCTCTGTGTATAGAATTCTGGGATGATAGGTTTTTTCTTTCAGTACTTTAAAAAAAGATGGCTCCATTGTTTTCTCATTTGCATTGTTTTGGATGAGAGGGAGAAAGTCACTCTGATTTTGGCTTATACATAATGTGTCTTTTTCCCCCCTCTGGCTACTTTCAGGATGTTTTCTTTATCATTATTTTTGAGCAAATTGATTATTATGTGCCATTGTGTCATTTTTTGTATTGCTTGTAGTTCTGGCTTATTGAACATCCTGAAATTGTGTGTTCATCGTTTCCATCACATTTGGGAGAAAATTGCCATAATTTCCTCAGATATGTTTTCTGCCTTGCTTTTTTTCTTCTCTTCTTTGTAGATCCCAATCATGCACATATTATATTACTTGAAGTTTCGTACAACTCACTGATGCTATGCTCACTTAAATGTTGGGGTGTTTTTCCCTTTTGTGATACATTTCAGGTCATTTCTCTTGCTAGATCTTCAAGTATGGTAATCTTTTTTTCCACAATATCTGATCTGTCATGAATGCCTTACAATATAATTTTTGTCTTAAACTTTAAAATTCTCATCTCTAGAAGTCTGGTTTAGTTTGTTTTTACATGTCTCTACTTAATTTTTTGCAAGTTAGGAATATAGACATTAAAACTCTTTTAATGTCTTTTCCTGGTAATTTTAACATCTGTATCAATTCTGGGTTGTTTTCGATTGATTGGCTCATCTCTTAATTATAGAAGCATGTTACTGCCTCTTCCACCCTAGTAATTGCTGGATCCCAAAAAGAGTAAAATTTACCCAGGTGGGTGCTGGATAGTTTTATAATTATATAAATATTTTTGAAACTTGTTTCTCTGTGCTGTTAAATTGCTTGGAAATGGTCTGATCCTTTTGAGTTCTTTTTAAGATTTAATAGGCAGAAACAGAGCAGTGCTCAATCTGTGGCAAATTATTCCCTACTCCTCCATGTACACAGCTAGTGTCTGTGAATATTGAGGCTTTCCAGTCTCGCTGGCAGGAACAGCACCTATTCTAGGCCTGGCATACATGCCAGGCACTGTTACTTATAATCTTTTTAGGTAATTCATTTCCTGGCCTTAGGTAACTTCCTCACAAGCATCAGCAGATCAATAATCAGTTGAACAATTAGGATAGGGATGTGGTTGGGGTCTGAAAGTTTTTGAAGTTCTCTCTCTGCATAAAATTCTATCCTTTCTGGTCTTGAGAAGTCTACCGATTTTGTTTTCCAATGTCTCTTAGGTTAATCTCCTAAATTTAATACTTCTCTGTATTAAAGAATTCTTAGTTACCAGAAAAGTTGCAGCTGCCTTCCAAAATATAAGCCTTTTGCTCTGTTCTCTCTCAAGATTAGTGCTCTAAGGAATGAGTTATGTGGTCTCCTTTTAAACGGTCACATTAATGTTTCTTTTTTTTTATTATTTTTTTACATTTATTCATTTTGAGAGAGACAGAAAGAGTGAATGGGGGAAGGGCAGGGAGAGAGAGAAAGATGGAGAGAGGGAATCCCAAGCAGGCTCCACACCGTCAGCATGGAGCCCCATGCGGAGCTTGAACTCACAAAACGTGAGACCATGACCTGAGTCGAAATCAGGAGTTGGACGCTTAACTGACTGAGCCACCCAGACATCTCTAATGTTTCTTTTCAATTTTTTTTGTTTGTTTTTCTATCCAAACAGTAATTGAATGAGGTAGTCATTTATCTGCAGTTCAGTTGTTATTACCTTCCTGCCTCTCTCTGTTTTAAAAGTTCAAATGGATTACTGAAACAGCACTTTCTGTTTGGGAGAAGGTTACAGTGCCTGTCCCCTCCCACTAAAAACATATTTACTGTACTATCTTAAAGACTAACTGCAGTTTCTTGTATGTGTGCTTTTTTCCTAGTAAGTACCAAGAATAGCATGGGTTGGTGAATAGCTTGACAGACTTGATGGTGAAAAGCATTATAGAGCCCTTAAAATATGTTTTAATATTTATCGACTATTGTTTGTCTGTAGATATTGTATCTCATTGTCTCTTTGATTCTTTTATTTACCCATATGAATAGACTAATCAAATTCATTGGAAAATTTGAGCAAGAAACACTTGGTCATGTGATGATAAACTACATTTTAACAGTATGAAGTTGTCTTTAAAAGCAAGAAAAAAGATTTGTTTAATTATCAAAAACTAATCAGTGTTTCTATTTTTAAATACACTCCAGGATTCCTGATCTGCAAAGCAAAATAAATA
This sequence comes from Paguma larvata, assembly GCA_030068075.1. Taxonomy (NCBI): domain Eukaryota; kingdom Metazoa; phylum Chordata; class Mammalia; order Carnivora; family Viverridae; genus Paguma; species Paguma larvata. The sequence goes on from CM057830.1 coordinate 30,347,567, forward strand.
AGGGTGGGGGTGGGAGTGGGGATACAAAATCGTTGATTTTGTTTTCCAAAGATGGTGAACATTTGTTAATCCAGCGATACTGCCAAAGTTTGAGCTGGGAATCCACATCCCCGCCACCCCCTCCCCACCCCCTGTCCAGCCTGGTAGTCCTGCCCAGAACTTGATTTCCTTAGGGAGTGAGGAAAGAGGGGAGCTAGAAAGAATCCTAATTTGTCTGGAAAAAGAAAACAAGTGAGCCTTCTTTTTGGTTTTGTCATTGATATGCAGAGTGCCTACATTAACATGCATAGAAAAGTGCCAGGAATCTTCACTTAGAGTCCTTGAATTCTTTTCTAAAGCAATCTGTTTAACTATATTCCCAGATGTACTTTTTTATCTCAAAGAAGAAAACAAATGCAGTAGTGTAAGTGAGCACTCATACTTCAGGTGCTAAAAGAATTGATGCTGACGGTAGTATTTGATCTGTTGCATGTGTTTCAGAATCTTTGATTATGTATTTATTCTTATTTTGTTATTGAAGTATAGTTGACACATGATGTTACATTAATTTCCGGTGTACAGCATATTTATCACGAGTCCATATGTTATGCTGTACTCACCATAGGTGTAGCTGCCTTCTGTCCCCATACAATGCTATTATAATGCTGTTGATTATGTTCCTTATGCTATACTTTTCATCCCTGTAACTTATCCATTCCGTAACTGGAAACCTGTATCTCCCCCTCCCCTTCACTCTTTTTGCCCATCCCCCTACCACCCCTCCCTTTGGCAACCACGTTTGTTCTTTGTATTTATGCATCTGTTTCTGTTTTTGTTTGTTTGTTTGTTTGTTTAGATTCCACATATAAGTGATTTCATATGGTATGTATCTTTCTCTGTGTGTCTTATTTTACTTAGCCTAATGCCCTCAGGTCGGCACATCTATGTTGTCATAAATGGCAAGATCTCATTATTTTTTTTGATGTTTTTATTTTATTTTTGAGAGGGGGCAGGGAAAGAGAGAGAGGTGGACAGGGTATCAGAATCTGGCTCCGTGCTGACAGCAGCAAGCCCAGTGCAGGGCTCCAGCTCACAAACTGTGAGATCATGACCTGAGCGGAAGTCAGCCGCTTAACTGACTAAGCCACCCAGGTGCCTCAAGATCTCTTTCTTTTGAATAGCTAAGTAATATTCAATTATGCTTGTGTATACCCCACATCTTCTTTATCCACTTATCTATCGATGGCCATTTGAGTTGCTTCTAAATCTTAGCTTTTGTAAATAATGCTACAATAAACACAAGGATGCATGTATCTCTTCAAATCAGTGTTTTTGTGTTCTTTGGGTAAATACCCAGTAGCAAATTTACTGGATCATATGGTATTTCTATTTTTAAGTTTTTGAGAAACCTCCATACTGTTTCCCCAAGTGGTTGTACCAATTTACATTCCCCAACAGTGCACAAGGATTCCTTTTTCTCTACATCCTCACCAACACCTGTTACTTCTTGTCTTTTTCATATTAGCCTTTCTGACTGGTGTAAAGTGGTATTTTTTGTGGTTTTGATTTGTATATCCCTGATGATGAGTGATGTTGACCATCTCTTGATGTGTCTGTTGGCTGTCTTTATGTCTTCTTTGGAAAATGTCTATTCAGGTCCTCTGCCTATTTTTTAATTGGAGTATTTTTTTTTTTTTACTGCTGAGTTGTAAAAGCGTTTTTTATATTTTGGATATTAACCCCTTATCAGGTTTTCATTTGCAAATATCGTCTTCCATTCAGTAGGTTGCATTTTTGTTTTGTTGATGGTTTCTTTCACTATGCAAAAGCTTTTTATTTTGGTGTTATCTGAAAAGTTTATTTTTGCTTTTGTTTACCTTGCCTGAGAGACATCTAGAAAAATGTGGCTATGGCTGATGTCTAAGAAATTACTGCCTATGTTCTCTTCTAGGAGTTTTATAGTTTCAGGTCTCACATTTAGGTCTTCAATCCATTTTGACTTTATTTTTGTGTCTGGTGTAAGAAAGTAGTCCAGTGTCATTCTTTTGCATTTTAGCTATCTGGTTTTCCCAGCACCCTTTATTGAAAAGACTCTTTTCCCCATTGTATATGCTTGCCTCCTTTGCCATAGATTAATTGACCATATAAGTGTGGGTTTATTTCTGGGCTTTCTATTTTGTTCTGTTGATCTATATGTCTGTTTTTGTGCCAGTACCATACTGTTTTGATTATTATAGCTTAGTAGTACATCTTGAAATCTGGGTGGCTCAGTTGGTTAAGCGTCCAACTCTTGATTTCAGCTCAGGTCATGATCTCATGTTTCATGACCTTGAGCCCCGTGTTGGGCTCTCACTGACAGCGTGGAGCTTGCTTGGGTGTATCCCTCTCTCTCTGCCTCTCTGTCTCTCTCTCTCAAAAATAAATAAATGAACATTAAAAAAAGAAATCTGGAATTATGATACCTCTAGTTTTGTTCTTCTTTCTTAAGATTCTTTTGCTATTTGGAGTCTTTTGTGACTTCCATACAAATTTTAGAATCATTTGTTTTAGTTTTGTGAAAAATACTGTTGTTATTTTGATAAGAATCACATTGAATCTGTAGATTGCTTTGGTTTGTATGGACGTTTTAACAATATTGATTCATACTCTTTTATTTCCGACAAAGGAGTTTAAGTAACAGGACAGGTCATTTCATTTCATGATTATGTCATTTTTACATGAGTTTGGACAGCTAAAAAGGATCTCAGGCATTTTTTTAAAAATAGGTACATTGGCTCAGTCATATTTGGGGAACAAATTAGTGACAGTTCCAGTTATCAACTGTCATGTGCAAAAGATGTTCATGCAAAAATAGCAGAAACTGTGAAAGTTAAAAGGCTAAAGAAAATTCACATCGACTGCAGAGAGGACATAGATGTAAAAATCTGGGGTATTATGTGGTGTCAGAATAATGCAAATCATCGAACTTTCACTTTCGTTTTACATTTATTGTATCACATGTCCCTTGGTTAAGAAAACCTTTGCACATGATCACTTCTCACTCAGTGTGCCTTCTTCAGACATTTACCACCAGGCAAATCTTTACAGGAGCAATTGCACAAATTTGTTATGCTTAAGTACTTTCATCTCTTCAGTCTAGCCCAAAGCCCTAATCTAAGTAATACAGTGTCCCTGAGACCAGTGCCCTCAAGGAATATGTCAAGATAAAGAACAAACTGCTATTAATCCGGTGCTTTCTGCTTCCACTGCCCTCCTTCTAGCTCTTAAAGCCCCTGACTGTGGCTATGCTCCTTATCTGGTTGGCTTTCCTTTAGGTGCTCTCTCGCCTGTCCAATAAATCCTCCATACTGACTTGAGTAGTACATCTTTCCAGAATCAAGACCCATTCTGGCATTTTTCCTATATTGGATTTCTGCATTTAGAAAAAAAATCTAGTTTCACAGGAGGGCATTCAGTATCTTCTACATGTTCTCTTGACCTGCATTTTCAACTTCATCTTCTTCATTTCCTGTGTGCTGGCCATGGTGTTACAGCATCTGTTTCTGAGTATGTCCCGCTTTCGTCCTCTTTCTGGGTCACACTCAAGCTTGCTTCTCTGCCTAGCTGCTGATCCCCGTCCCCCTACTGCCATATCTGATGAAAATGATGCTGATGGAGTCCTGCCCTCCTCCATGACCTTGCTCAAAACAACTTACCCCACAGAAGCCTCCTAGATCCCTGAAGTTAGAAATAATCTTTTGCCTATATTTTCAGAATAATTTGTACCTTTCTTGCTGAACCCCTTAAGAGGTGACCTTTTTATCAGTTATTACTAGCACCTCCCTCTCACTAGTTCATGAGTGCCTTTGGGGCATGGACTGTGCCTTAATTATCATTGTATCCCCTGTAGCATTTAGTACAGTGTGAATGTTTGGCAGGTAATCAGGAAACATTTGCTGAAGACATAAGGTAAGACTCCAGCAATATTACACAAGTGACATCCAGAAGGTAATAGTGAACGTTTTGATAGTTTTTAAGATGACTTTATCTCCGGCCTTTTTTGTGAGACTGTTTGGCCTTGAAGACCTTGGTAGATAAAACATTTATATCTACTTTATTGAAGTTAGTCATTATACCTATTTATGCTAAATAGTTAATGGCAGGATCAAATGGGGGGGAGCCAACATTGGTATTGTATACAGAATTTGACATTACCCAGATGTAAAAATTATTTGTTGTACATGTTTATCAAAAGTCAGTTCTCCATGGAGTGCCTTGGTGGCTCAGTGGGTTAAGCATCTGACTTCAGCTCAGGCCATGATCTGTCGGTTCATGAGTTCGAGCCCCACATCAGGCTCTCTGCTGTCAGCACGGAGTCCACTTCAGATCCTCTGCCTCCCTCTCTCTCTGTGCCTCCCCTGTTTGTGCTCTCCCTCTCTCTCAAAAATAAATAAACATTAAGAAAAAAATTTAAGTTAAAAAAAAGTCATTTCTCCTACTATTCTGTAACATACTTTTAGCTCATCAGTCAAGAGTTCTGCCTTGTTTGCTCTTGTTTTTATTTTTTTAATGTTTATTTATTTTGAGAGACCAAGTGTGCATGTGAGTAGAGTGGCGGGAAAGGCAGAGAGAAGGATAGAGAAAATCTCAGTCTTTCTAAAATCTCTGGGAGGAAGAATTTGTCTCCTTTATGTAAATGAGGATCTCAAGCTCAGACAGCTTAAAATGTCTGGTCTCCGATCTAGCAGTCAGCAAGTGGTAGAACCAGGTTCAATCCAGGTTTTCTGGCTCAAAATAGCTAATCCCACCATGGATAAGAGAATGTAAGTGAGTCATCCTATAGAAATATCACTTGTGGTCCATCCCTAGACCCAGTCAAAATTTCTACATGTTCCTGAAATATATCTAGCCTTGAAGAAGTATTGCAATGACTAGGTTTCCCTGTATAAACCAACTTATCTACTTGTGTTTTAGCAATGCCTACATTACCCTGAAAAATATCTATGACCATTTTCTAAGATTAGTATGGTTTGTTTTCTGAAAGAAAAATTACACCAGAGCTTGTTGGAACTCCAGAATGAGGGATATGGAGTCAGTGCAAATCTTCTTGCAAATTAACTTGACCTTCAAGAAAAGCTCAGGAGGAAGTTCCTTTATTCTTCCTGCCAACCCCCCTTTTTAAAAAAAAAAATTATTTTCCCCTCCCTCAAAATACCAAAGAAATGTTTCTTGGGAGTTCCACCTTTGAAAACAGCCTGCCTGGGCCCTTTTGCTCTGTCTTCTCCAGTATGCACAGCCATTGATGTCTTTGTCTTTATGGTCTATTTTTTTTCTTGAGTTTATTTTTTTATTTAAGTAATCTTTCCCCCCACCATGGGGCTTGAACTTACTACCCCAAGATCGGGAGTTGCATGCTCTTCCGACTGAGCCAGTCAGGCACCCCTTTATGATCCTTGAAGTTACTGTTCCTTAAGGAGTTCTTAATTTGCCCTCTTTTTGTCCTCCTGAAGAGACCCAGTGAGTCATAGGATGCCCTCTGTCCAACCCAGGTGTATTTCCCAAGTCTAAACTTGTGTATGTGGTTTGACAGATACAAGCATACTCTTTAAGACAGGGAAAAGGATATTTATTTCCATTGAGATTGTCCCAAATCCTTTGGATGTATGGACACCATATCTGTCTATGTATGTTTTGTGTTCCTTTATTCTGTAGCTGTGACTTACCTTCAAATGAGAAGAGAGAGACATGGACAGCCTCATTCCTAACTAGATATGTTATTTAATTCTGTTATTTATTCTTATTCATAACACCTCTTCCCATATCCCCTTGAAAAATATAGACTGGCTAATTCAGAAGTGTCTCAGATGTGTGTTATCACTTTCATTAGAATTCTCTTTTCCCCAGTTGTTGCACGTAGCGTTCAACAAATATTTGTTGAATGAATTAATAAATGACTTGAAATCAAGCTGAGTTTATTTTAACTGTGGCACACATGTAATCTTTGTGACATACTCTAAAGCCCAGAGAATGGCCAACAGTCTAACATTCTTCTGTTGACCATTCTCTGATTCTTGGTGTGTGCCACAAAGATGAGGTAAATGCTAAACCTGACTCTGAATTTTCCTGATAGTGCCTCTTTTTCAGTTCTGCGTGTCTTTTTCTCATTACCACAGATAATTCAGTCCTACTCCTATTTGGTACAGACAGCTTGGATGTTGGGAATTTCCTACTACATAACCTTATCATTGCAAACTTACACAAAGACTCAAGGTGCTTTTGTTTTAACCTTAAATCTGTAATGTTAAAATGCTGACTTTTTTTTCTCTGCACTCAATGAACTCAGGCTTGCTCTGAAATTTTAGGTGTGAGCCTAGCAATGAAAAGGTAGCCTTTATGAGAGACAGAAATACATTGTCATCCTGCTGCAGGCATAGCAAATTGATTACATTGCCCACAAGTCTAAAAGGAGGGTAAATACTACCCTGATTCCCTGTGAAGTCCGAAGTTAATTAAAGTTGTCAGGAGATGTTCTATGACAGCAGGGAACTCTGTGGATTCCTAGAACCTACTCGGTACCTTTCTTATGTCTTGTTGTGGGGCAGCCAGACACTGTGCGGTCTAAATTCCTGGCTCCTTCTCACTCCTCCAGTGATTATGCCAGATTGTTTATGTTACAGTCACGGGAATTCTAGATTGGTTACTCACACTACAGGGTTGAACTGGCTGGAAAGCAGGATCCTCTTGCTTTACCTTGTGAATGAGGGGATGACTCTGGGTCCGGGGCTGCCAGTTTTCTGCCTAGTCTCCACAGTCCGTGCTCCACACTCCTTCATTAGGGCTTGCTGCGAGTCTCCTGTGATGGTAAGAAGACCGCCAAGACGAGGGGACGCTGAAGGGGGTCAGGAATGGGTCTTCCAAGTAGGAACAGAGAGTGAGTGTCAGGGCAAGGAAGAACAGGGAATGTTCTGGAAACTGCAAACAGTGGTGTTACTTTGGTGATGAGGCAAGAAACGGGAGCAGATGAGGCCTCAGGAGTGGGCAAGGCTGGGCCGGGAAGGGTGTGATGCCACCTCACCTAGAACTTGGAGCCACTCGGGTGTAAGCCAGGGGCGATGCTGTTAGATTTACCCTTACATCCATCACTCAGGCAGCTGTGTGGAGGGTGACCTTGAAAAGAACTATACTGGGGGTGCCTGGGTGGTTTAGTCAGTTGAGCGGCCGACATCAGCTCAGGTCATGATTTCACAGTCTATGATTTCGAGCCCCGCATCGGGTTCTGTGCTGACAGCTGGGAGCCTGCAGCCTGCTTCAGATTCTGTATCTCCCTCTCTCTGCCCCTCCCTCTCCCTCTCCCTCTCTCAAAAATAATTAAACATTAAAAAATTTTTAAAAATACATAATCATGCACATTAATGGAAAAACAAATGGTTGAAAAAGGCATATAGAGAAAAATGAGTCTTTCTGCAGCCTTATCTCCTGGTTGCAGTGTTCCCAGCCCTGAAGCTACCACCTGTAATGGTTTCTTGTGTATTCTTTCACAGATATTATCTACAGATGCAAATATTTGCAAATATGTTTGTTAGGATTTTCACACAATGCCATATAGTGTTCATTCTGGTTGAGTTGAGGTCCTGGTGACATACCCACATGTAAATGTCTGGCGGTCAGTGAGAAATGGGAACTTTGGAGCTTGTAGGAGTGGGGGCCAGAGATATGAGATCTATGGTCACTGGTTCACAGGTGGTAGTTCAAACAGTGAGAATAAATTTACCTTCCTAGGCAGTGTTTATCCCCTTGTAGAAGTGCAACAGAGAGAAGAGAGGAGTGAGCAATAGAAAGAAAAACAGGGAGAGAAAGATAATATAACCCCAAAAGAAGAAAGGGTGAGACATTACTGTATTCAAGAAATTACATTATTGGAAATAAAACACTTAAAGTTAGTTGTTTTTTATTTCAAACGGACATGGGGAGGAAGGAAAGCACTATGCTGAAAAGGAAAGTATGGGGCTTTGGAAGACGTGGACAGATATCCCAAAGACACCCTTTCTCTACTTGTTTAATTTACTTAGGACTGCCTTTCACAGAAGTCTTGGGAGGCCTTCAACACCGCAGGCATCTCAGTGGTAACCCATTGAAACGATCTGTCTCTTCTCCTAGAAACACCCTAGCATCCTGTTCCTCTTTTGGAACTCGAGTCTTCATCACTGTCGTAATGTGAGAAGCAGCCCGCTCTGGCTCCAGCTCGGAGGTCGCCAACTGCGGCTTGCTGGCCTCTAGTGGCCTGGGAAGGAACCTCTCTCTCCTGGCTCTGCCAGGCTTCGCTGTGACTCCAGGCAGGAGAAAGGGGCCTGGAGGCAGCAGCGGATGCTAGATGTCTTTGTTTCTAATCACGGGCTTCCTGGGAACATTGGACAATCTGCTTCTTTACCCAAACCACCATTTACCTGGAGAAACTTTCGATGACCCAGAACAAACTGTGGAGGCCGCATTTAGGCCCACACTCCAGTCCCTTGCTTCTAGGATGTGGATAATGTCGTATGGATAAGGCTTTCCAGTTTCTCAGATAAAAGGTCCAAAAACATATGGCAGGCGAGATATGTTTGGAAAAGCCCGTGAGGAGGAAGATCAAATGGAAATACCGTATGCCAAAGAAGTTGGTAAACTCTAAAGAAGTATATATACACGCAACATTATTTTGAGGGAAAAAATCAGCAATCATGTGGCCTCCAGAACAGTCTCTTGGACACTTGCAACTTCCCCAAGCTGCAGTTTGCTCCTCTGGGAATAACGGTACGTCCCACAGGCAGGTATTGCCAAAATTGCATGAGTCAGTAGGTAAACGGCTTCCCTTTTACTGTGCAGGACTGACAGCTATTCAAATTGTAATAAATTTGGATATCATTACTATTTTTAAGTGTTATTCTCTAGGAGATACAGCCCCATGCTCAGATATATGACAAGATGGGCTTTAAAGCCCTCTCAGGCCTGAAATTCCATATCACATGACTCTGTGACCTACATTATTGCTGCAATTTTATGTGCACGGGAAAACAGCAGAAGAGACCAGAGACATGTCACAGCACAAGCCTGTGGTCAACCCTGTGTCACACACTGGAGGGAAACTCCATCCTTTTGTTCTCAGACACTCTGGTCCTTCCCAATCACACAGTCACTTGGAATGGCGCAGAGGCTGCCTGTGACAACAATCTCCGTCCCAGTGCCGTGTGCCAAGACTGCTTTCCAAGTGGAGAAAAGATTGGTATCGAGCTGAAGTAAATCAAAACAGTAAAACTTTTCAAGATGACCGGAAAAAATGAAACAAACCTAAGTAAATAACTGATCATGAAAACTAGCAAGCATGATTTAAATGTCAGTCTGATTTTTTGCGTGACATAAATAATATAAATTCTTAACATTTTGGCAGAAAGTAATACAAGTAATATCACATAGTTTGTCCGTTCTGACACCAGTAGAATTAAGAGAACCCTGTGATTAGTGTGCATAGGAAGAAACCATATATGCTTTTAATGAGACATAGAACCTACATATACCTAATTCTTCTTTGTGGAAGGGTAGGATAACAAGTTGGTGAATTAACTACAGTAAATAATAATAGACTATAAAATCCTTAGAAAAATCGATCAGTGTAAGTCAGCAAACATTTCAATATAGAAGATATTATAGTTTGGAATTATAAACCAAAAATTTAATATCAGAATGGCTCATATTATTGACCGTTTCTTAAATACCAGGTGCTATGCAAAGTGCTTTTCATGCATTATAGTATTTAATCCTTAACACATAGTGTGTTATTGCATTTACAAATGTTGACACTTAGGTTCTTTATAGAATTTTTTTCTTTCTCTTCATATAACTTAGCACAATTCATAATTATATATTGGTTTGGGTATTTGATTGATATAAAAAATTATAATCGCAGTGTAAATGAAGCCTTCTCTTGTGAGAGGTCGCTGGGTCCATTTTGTGTAGAAGGGGTGGCACAGAGATCTGTCCCAAGTTTGATTCCAGCTCAGAGCAGCTGTAGCCTGGGCTGTACCTTCCACAGACTGAGAACTGTCTACCCCTCTTGACTCCCCAAATGCTGGCTCTGAATACTGACTGCACTGCAGTCTAATGGCCTTTCCCTGTCCCCACCCCCACCCCTGAGGAGGAGATGAGCAACCTCTTCATTATTCTAATGCATTTAAGTCAAAGAAGAATATCCCTGAAGGATTTCATGAGTATGAACACTTAAAACCTGCAGAAGCACTCTGGGAAGTGGGAATACTACTAGAGGAGCAGTCTTGTTGCCAGAGGCAGAAGACCTCAGTCAGTAGTTGACAGCACTGTAGACTTCTTCAGCCAGATGAGAACTCTGTACTGGAGCAAGCTGTTTAGTCATGTCTGCAGGTCCAAAATATGAGTATCACTGGGAAGATGCTATTAATATTAAGGCTCAATCAGAAGTTCTGCTCCACAATACATCAACTATTTGATGGCTTGAATTCAGGATTAACATGATCATGAAATCCTTTTTCCATCTAAGATTGATGTCCCATTTCCCCCCAAAACCTTTTATCTGTGGTAAAGATGATTCTAAAGCATTTGTTTAAGGTTTATGCCCATATTTCTTATCAGCACTTCGATTCTGTGATGCAATAGCAAGAAAAGGCCTACCACGACACATACTTCAAGTATTTTATTTGTGAAGATGGCAGAGAAGCAGGGGGACCCTAAGCTTGCCTGGTCCCTCAAACACAGCTAGATAAATATCAAATCATTCTGGACACCCAAGAAATCATCCTGAGGACTGACAGAACAAAACTGCACATCTACAAGTAGAATCGTGGGAGGTAGAAGATGTGGAGAATTGACTTGAGAGGGATAAGAACTGCGAAGGAGAGGGAGCCTACTTACAGAGACTACTGCGAGTTATTATAAGCAGTGGAGCCCAAAATCTGAAGTTTTTGAAGTCTGCCATCACTGCAGTTGTTCCTGGCTTAGCAGTGCTCCTGCAGAGAAGGAGGACAGAGACCTGGGAATGGATAGTGTGGTCTGAGATCCCGTCGGTTGCTCGGGGAGAAACAGTTCCCCTGCTTAGCGTACATTTGGAAGTGGTGGCAAGGCCTCTCCAGGAAGAAAATGGGTGGCACCAACGTGCCGCACTGTTCCCAGGCTTTGGAGTGGGGACACAGTCTGATGGCAGCAAGACTTGATGCCGGCTTCTGCTCCACCTTGCCATAAACTCTAAATTGCTGCGTGGTTGTGCAACCACTTTCCTGGGACGGGCCTGCAAATGGCAAAAGCATGGCAAGACCCTCCCCCAGAGGATCAGCACAGGGCTGTGCCATGCGAATCCATACAATTTGGAGTTTAGAAACCCAGCCACATGCCTAAGATAAAACACAGGAATACCATGCCTTGTGTCAGACAGACAGCTTAGACCCAGGGTGAAGGCAGGGATCTGACAGAAGCCAGAGACACAAGAGGGGTGATAGTTTCCTCTCCTGTGAGGGCTTCCTGAAGAGATGCGGGCACAAGCTCTCTGCTCTGGGACTAAGAGAGCAGGGCAATGGCATTTTGCTCCCCGCCCCCATCAGCACTGACAGACTTCACTGAGCTAAACAGCTCCACCAAGTGGAGACTGGAGCTGCTTACACCAAGTCCCACCTCCTCAACCAACCCCCTCCCCTACCCTGCGGCACCTTGCAGGTTCATCTCTACTAGAGCAAGTCACCTGAAAATCAGGGCAACAAGCCCCCTCCCCCAGAAGACCAGCACGAACCCCTCGCATGCACCAAGTCTTCTGATCATAGGGTGCTGCAAAGCTTCAGCTCTAGGGAAAACAGGATCTACCTTCCTTTTAATGTTTATTTTTTAATTTTTAATATAATTTTAATATTTTGGATCCAGCTTCTTTTAACAAGCAGACAAAATACACCTAAGATCTAGCTTTTTATTTTCCTGGACAAAATGACAAGATGAAGGAATTCACCCCAAAAGAAAGAACAGGAAGTAGAAGCAATGGCCAGGGAATTAATCAATAAAGATATAAGTGAGATATCTGAACTGAAATTTAAAACGATTGTAAGGATACTCTCTGGGCTTGAAAAAAAGCATAGAAAGACTCTAGAGAATCCCTTACTGAAGAGCAAAAAGAACTAAAATCTAGTCAGGTGAAATTAAAAATGCTATGACTGAGATGCAAACCTGAATGAATGCCATGACAATGAGGATGGAAAAAGCAGAGGAGAGAATCAGTGACATGTAAGATAAAATTATGGGGTTGTCTGGGTGGCTCATTCGGCTAAGCATCTGGCTCTTGATTTTGGCTAGGGCATGATCTCCCATGCCCCATGACAGGCTCTGCACTGACAATGTGGAGCCTGCTTGGGAGTCTCTCTCTCTTTCTCTCTGACCCTCCCCCCCCCTCACTCTCTCTCTCTCTCTCTCTCTCTCTCTTTCTCTCTGTCACTCAAAATAAATAAATAAAATTAAAAAAGAACCATATGATCCCACCAATAGATGCAGAAAAAGCATTTGACAAAATACAGTATCCATTCTTGATAAAAACCCCCAATGAAGTAGAGATAGATAGAACATACCTTAATATCATAAAGGCCATATACAAAAGACCCACAGCTAATATCATCCTCAATGGGGAAAATTTGAGAGCCTTTCCCCTATGGTCAGGAACAAGACAAGGATGTGCACTCTTACCATTACTGTTTAACAGAGTACTGGAAGCCTAAACCTCAGCAGTCAGACAACAAAAAGAAATAAAAGGCATCACATCAACAAGGAAGAAGTAAAACTTTCACTCTTTGCAGATGACATGATACTCTATATAGTAAACCCATAAAATTCCACCTAAAAATTGCTGGACCTAATACATGAATTCAGTAAAGTCACAAGATATAAAATCAATGTACAGAAATTGGTTGCATTTCTATACGCCAATAATGAAGTAGCAGAAAAAGAAATCAAGGAATCGATCCTACTTACAATTGCACCAAAAACCATAAGATACCTAGGACTAAACCTAACCAAAGGGGTAAAATATCTGTATGCTGAAAACTATAGAACACTGCTGAAATAAATTGAAAAAGACACAAAGAAATGGAAAAACATTCCATGCTTGTGGATTAGAAGAATAAACATTGTTAAAATGTCTATACTACTCAAAACAATCTACACGTTTAATACAATCCCTATCAAAATACCAATATCATTCTTCACAGAGCTAGAACAAATAATCCTAAAATTTATATGGAACCACAAAAGAAAGACCCCAAATAGCCAAAGCAATTCTGAAAAGGAAGAACAAAGCTGGAGGCATCACAATTCCAGACTTCAAGCTGTATTACAAAACTGTAGTCATTAAGACAGTATGACACTACTGGGGTACCTAGGTGGCTCAGTCAGTTGAGTGTCTGACTTGATTTCCACTCAGATCCTGAATCCAGGGTCGTTGGATTGAGCCCTGCATCAGACTCCACACTGAGTATAGAGCCTGCTTAAGATTTTTCTCTCTCTCTCTCCCTCTATTCCTCTCCCCTGCTGGTACGCTCTCAATCTCTCTCTCTCTCTCTCTCTCTCTCTCTCTCTCTCTCTCTCTCTCTGTCTAAAATAAAATAATAATAATAATAAAGATAGTATGGTACTGGCACAAAAACAGACACATAGATCAGTGGAACAGAATAGAAAACCCTGAAATGGACCCCCAATATATGGTCAACTAATCTTCAACAAGGCAGGAAAGAATATCCAATGGAAAAAAGACAGTCTCTTCAACAAATGGTGTTAGGAAAACTAGACAGCAACATCCAAAAAAATAAAATTGGACCACTTTCTTATAGCTACACAGAAATAAATTCAAAGTAGATGAAATACCCAAATGTGAGGCCTGAAACCATAAAGATGCTAGAAGAGAACACAGGCAATAACCTCTTTGACCTCGACTATAGCAACTTCTTACTAGACATGTTGGCCGGAGGCAGGGAAACAAAAGCAAACATGACCTTTTGGGACTTCATCAAGAAAAAAAAGCTTCTGCACAGTGAATGGAATAATCAACAAAACTAAAAAGCAGCCTATGGAATGGGAGAAGATATTTTCAAATGACATATCTAATAAAGAGTTAGCATACAAAATCTATAAAGAACTTACCAAACTCAACACCCAAAAAATAAATAATACAGTTAAGAAATGAGCAGAACACATAAATAGACATTTTTCCAAAGAAGACAAACAGATATCTAAGAGACACATGAAAAGATGCTCAACATCACTCATCACCAAAAATCATGAAAATACATATCAAAATCATGATGAGATACCACTTCACACCTGTGAGAATGGCTAAAGTTAACAACACAAGAAACAACAAGTGTTGGTGCAGAGAAAGGGGAACTCTCTTCCACTGTTGGTGGAAATGCAAACTGGTGCAGCCACTGTGGAAAACAGTTTGGAGGTTCCTCAAGAAGTCAAAAATAGAACTACCCTAGGATCCAGTAATGGCACTACCAGGCATTTATCCAAATGATACAAAAATACAGATTCAAAAGGGTACATGCTCCACAATGTTTATAGCAGCATTATCAACAATAGCCAAACTATAGAAAGAGCCCAGATGTCCATCGACTGATGAATGGATAAAGAAGGTGGTGTGTGTGTGTGTGTGTGTGTGTGTGATGGAATATTGCTCAACCATCAAAAAGAACGAAATCTTGCCATTCGCAATGACGTGGATGGAACTAGACTGTATTATGCTAAGCAAAATAAGTCAGAGAAATACAAATACCATATGATTTCACTCATATGTGGAATTTAAGAAACAAAACAGATTAACATATGGGAACGGGAAACAAACCATAAGAGGTTCTTAACGATTGAGAACAAACTGAGTGTTGATGGAGGGAAGTGGAAGGGGGATGGGCTGAATGGGGAACAGGCATTAAGGAGGGCACTGTTATGATGAGTACTGGGTATTGTATGTAAGTGATGAATCACTGAATTCTACTTCTGAAACCAATCTTCCACTGTATGTTGACTGATTTTTAAATAAAAATTTGAAAAGAAAAAAAATAAAAATATCCAAAAAAGTATTTTCTTTGTTCCAAAGTTCAATTTCATTGATAGGGGAGAGTTGGCACCACTACAGGAATTCATTGAGAAGCTTGGATTGAAAGATTTCTGTAATACAGTTGACCCTTCACTTCATCAACTGCTTGAGTTATCTTAGTGCCATTCTGTTACAGACTTGAATTATAGCTTGAATTGGGCTCTCCCCAAAAATTATGTGTTGAAGTCTCAACTCCCAGTACCTCAGAATGTGCCCTTATTTAGAAATAGTGTCCTTGCAGATGTAATTAAGATGATGTCATTATGGTGGGCCCTAATCCAATATGTCTGGTGTCATAAAAGGAAATCCGGATGCAGAGACATGCATACAGGGAGAACAACATGTGAGCATGAAGACAGCGATCAGGGTGATGTGTCTATAAGTCAAAGCTTCCTCTAAGCTCTTAAAAGGAACCAACCCTGCCAGCGCCTTATTCTGAACTTGTAACCTACAGAATTGTGAGATGATGTATTTCTGTTTTTCTAAGCCATCTGGTTTGTGGTACTTTGTTACCCTGGCAGCCCTAGCAAACTAGTGAAACAAACTGAGCAAATAGGATACAAAAACACCCATTATCTACGTTTACTGATAACATTATTCCAAAAATAGGTTGGATTCAAAGCAAGGACTTAGAAGCATAGCTAACTTTGACATTCTCTATGGCCTGTTGTTTTCACGAAATCACACTTGGTTGTAATATGTGGTGACTGAACTGCACTTTATTAGTTTGGCCATTGTTTCTTTGCTGAAGAAATTGACTGAGTCTATTTCAGGTGACAACATGATAAATAATGAAAATTTCTGCCAATAATTTATTAGCATGTTTCCAAACCAAATTTCTTAGCAACATAATCACATAATCAGGTTTCATTCCAGTTCAATTTAGAAGTTAAAGAAAGACATTTTTAGTGTTCTTAATATTTAGAACATTTGTATCATTTTGTATTCTGTTTTCAAATCTGTTTGCCACTGCTTCTAAAGATTAGAATCTTTCTGTTTATATCTTTGTCTATTATTCTATCTGTTCATCTATCTTTAAAAAATCCATGATTGCTATTTTATTTATTATTCTCTATGATTGCTGTTTTAATCATCATTTGATGTATGAGGTATATGAGCAGCCAAAGTTGTTTTCTAAAAGTTTTTATCTTTTAATATTTATTTGCTATTTTATCAACATATAAATCTATCTAGGTTGTTAGGAGAGTGTATGTGTATATATCAGAAATAATATGTTTTAAAGCTTTTAAGGGTTATTGTAGACGCCACTTTTAGACAACAGCCTTGAGTGATGGAAACTTGAACAAAGCAAAAGGGCCCACAGGGACCCCCTGGCTGAATACAAACAGGCCCATCAGTGACCCACCTCCCTCAAAATATCCATAGGCTGTAACTAATCAATGGGTACTTACAACCAGGCACAACTACCAGAAGAGGGAAAATCCCATACGTCGCCATACCTCCTCACGTTCCCCCTTTAAATACAGCCCCCACCCACTGCCTCACGGCAGACAGTCTCTCCTTTGCTGTCGTGCCCACTGCTCCCTTGCAGTGTATTCAAGAAACTTTTATCTCCTTTGTTCTGCTTCCAGTGAATTGTTTCACTGTCCATACCACAGGCTTCCTCCTGATCATTGCCCCACATTTGGGGGCCCCTTCCAGTCAGGAGAGACACCACAATAATCTTACAGGCTTTAATTTTGAAATGCATCATTCAGATTAATTTTAACATGTGAAGATTTTGGTTAAAAAAAATCTTCCTGGGTGCCTGGATGGCTCAGTTCGTTAAGCATCCGACTCTTGTTTTTGGCTCAAATCATGATCTCACAGTCCTGAGATGGAGACCAGTGTTGGGCTTTGTGCTTGGCTCAGAGCCTGCTTAGGATTCTCTCTCTCTTTCTCTTTCTCTCTCTCTTTCTCTCTCTCTCTCTCTTTCTCTCTCTCTCTCTTTCTCTCTCTCCCCCTCTCTCCCTCCCCCTCTGCCCCTCCCCTGCTCACGTGCTCTCTCCTTCTTCCCCCTTAAAAAATAATAAATTTAAAAAATTTTAATTTAAATCTTGCAAAGTATTATCACAAACATGGGTCTCAAATCCACTATTTTTATTCATGTCGTAGCTTCGGAGTCCACCAACTTTATCTGAATAAAGATAAGGTAAGGGAAACCACAGTGAAAACCATGAAGGTATACAATATTTATAGAACAGCTAAAGGTATATTATGCTGCCTATTCTTTAATGTATATATTTATAAAGGTGGAATGAGTAAAATATCTTTCCTCATGTTGCTAATATTAAAAGACTAATCTGAGCCCTCATAGAGGTTTTCTTCAGTTTGACAATTTTTGTATCAATACTCAAACTTATTTTATTTCTGTTGAGATAAAAAGGATCTTCCCCTTTAACAAGAAAAAAACATTTTTCATTTGGGTCCTAGGACTTAGTAAACTCCAGCTGACTGCTTAGAATACATTAAGGCATAGCAAATATACTGGAAGATTTGCCAGACAGAACAAGCTTTAAATTCTCCTACATTCTGTATTTCAGAACTGTGATTTTTATAGTCACTCACTGACTTCCTTGATGGCTTCAGTAAAGGTTAGATTTGATAGTATTTTTTATTATTTATTTTTATTATCCCACTAGACTATAAAGAAAATCATTGTTTGAAAAAATCCCTTTTCAATAACTCAATTTTAATAAATTCTTAAATACATATGGGATTTTAAAGAAAAAATTCATCTAATTTAGGCTGAAACCATATATCATTATTTGTGGATTTAAAGAGTGGGATATGCACTTGTGAAATGAGAAAAGCCCCGCGTGAAACATTCTACAATTAATGTTTAAGCTAATCTGAAGTTCTCTGTCAGCCATTCTGTAGGGTTACATTGAGCACTTATAAACAAGAAAGCTGGTTTCTAGATACTGCCTAGAATGTTACTGCCTCTCAGCTTTATTTTTTTTCTTTAGAAAATTGGTAAAATCTGGTCTATTTTTTGTTTTTTTTTATTCAATTTTAGTTTTAATTTTTACTTATTTTTAAGTTTTTATTTACATTCCAGTCAGTTAACATACGGTGTTGTATTAGTGCCTCTCAACTTTCAACTAAACCGTGTTCCCTTTATTTTTTTTAATTCCAGAAGGAATTAACTTCTATTATTCAACTAGGTTTCATTTTCATCTTCATTTCTAGTATTTCTAGTATTCTTAAACAAAGGGTGCTCACTTTTCTCCATGCATTTTCAGCAATAGAAATCTTCGTTTTCCTCATGAGTAGGCTGTAAACCAAACATCATCATATCCCCAAGACAGATTACTAATCAGATACAAATCACAAGTTTGTTGGTAATTTGAGATACATAATGGCCTTTATTATTTTTAATAAGTACTTTATCACCAGGTGCACCTAAACATTAATGTTCACATTACTTACTTACATTCAGGGTCAAGGAGTCAAGGGTAGGAAGAAAGCTGGAAGGGAGAATGGGAGAGGATGGCATCTTCTTGACTTGACTAAAGAGCCAAACTTGAGTCAGAGCCAAACTTGAGTCAGAGGAAATCAGTCTGTCCTGGGGTCTGCTCTAAAGCAGGGCTCCCTGTTCTACAACCTACCTTCCCCTTCCTCCTCCAAATCAGAATTCCTTGGTTCTCAGTGTCTGTGATCATTATTCCTTGTTTTTACCTGATCACCACCAAGGAATGGAGAGTTCTTGCTCCATTGTGCAGTTAATCATATCGTGTTTTAATGGTCAGGACTTTAAGAAAAAAAAACAACTTTTGGACAATGATGAGGGGGTGTGGGGCAGTCCGAGGGCAAAGTACAGGCTAACAGCACCCCCCACCCCAGGTGGAATATATGTGATATTCCTCGGACACTCCTCGCTGCCCAAGAACAAAGGAAAGGAAACAGATGGTTGACTGATAGAGATCACAGTCCTGCAGGACAGGAGTCTCCTTCAGTTTACGGATCACTTAGTAAACTGCAAGAAAAAGGCAATCTCACCCATAGCCTAATCTCCAGAGACCTATACACTCCACTTCCTGGAGCCCTAATAGCACCCTCATCAAGATGTAAGGGGGTTTAAGTGCTTGCCCTGGTGATGTGGGAAACTAAGGCAAATGAAAAATTAAATTCCCTTACTGCCTACTGCCCACTGACAAGTCCTTGAAACTGGCAGAGTGACCTCCCTCTAGTTGCTCAACCACCTCAATGATGATACTTTGCTAGGGGCAAAAGAGAATCTTGGCTGAACATGATCCTGACCCCCAGGATCCTGTGAGTCTGCTTTAACATATAAAAATTCTTCTGGAAACTTCCTTTATCTCAACTCCCCGAAGATATACGCTGGCAATCATACTCCAAGCATATGGTCCCTGATACACATCTGAAGGGTCTCATGACTGAGGTTTTACTAAATGGTAATAAATGGTGTTTTCCTAACAACACCTAGCCCTTCAACGTCCTGGAAACCTGGCTTCCAAAATTCCTTACAGACTTATGCTGTCCCTGACCCCCTCCCAACCCCAGAGTATATAAGGAGTCACTCTTCACAACCCCAGTGCAGCTCTTCCTGCCTACGGGTCCTGTCCCCGTGCTTTAATAAAATCACCTTTTTGCACCAAAGACGTCTTCAAGAATTCTTTCTTGGCCATCAGCTCCGAACCCCACCATGACCCCAAAACCTCATCAATGATGCTGTCATAGATTTTTGTTTAAATATGTAAAAATCTCTGTGCTACAGTGTTTGTACTGGCAGCCAGATGTATCTTCTTCTTCAGATTGTGAATAAATCTGGTGATTTTACAGGGCTGCTAGTTAACGAAGTGTTTCCTTTTAGACTTGTAGATTTCTAGCTTGGGTAGTTGCTTGTTACTCTACAAACGCTGGTCTGCAGTCACCATGAATGGTAACAACAAAAGTTTTCTAGTATTGTAGAGGCCACAGGAACAATTCTATGGGTGATTTTTAAGTTTTCTGAACCTTGTTCAGTTGTCTTTCTGATTCTGTTAGCCTTCTGAGTGGTGAGGTTAAAGCAGAAGAGGAGCTTCTTTTTATTTTTTTTTAATTTTTTTTAACATTTATTTATTTTTGAGAGACAGGCAGAGTGTGAGTGGAGAGGGGCAGAGAGAGAGAGGGAGACACAGAATCGGAAGCAGGCTCCAGGCTCTGAGCTGTCAGCACAGAGGCGGACGCGGGGCTCGAACCCACAAACCCGTGAGATCATGACCTGAGCCGAAGTCAGACCCTCAACTGACTGAGCCACCCAGGCGCCCCGGAGCTTCTTTTTAAACACAACATCACGGGGTGCCTGGGTGGCTCAGTCGGTTAAAGTGTTCAACTTCGGCTCAGGTCATGATTTCTCGGTTCATGGGTTAAAGCCCCATGTCTGGCTCTGTGCTGATGGCTCAGAGCCTGGAGCCTGCTTTGAAATCTGTGTCTCCCTCTCTCTCTGCCCCTCCCCTGCTCATGCTCTGTCTCTCTCTGTCTTAAAAATAAATAAACATTAAAAAATTAAAAAATAATAATAAATATAACCTCACTATCTCATGAGCAGAGGAAAAATCAGGTCCAAAGAGTGTAAGTCCTAGAAATTTGATTCTAAGGAGTCTCAGTCATGGTACTCGTGCTGCCTCTGTCTGTCAAATGTAGGCCCCCTAGATAGAGAAATGCTGGCCTGGATGTGCTCGATTAATTAAATAAGACCACTAGAGTGAGGTGGCTTTCATACTGTAGTGGCCTACATAAGCAAACTAAATCTCAGCCTATAAATGCCTCAAGATTATGAAATCAAAACCCAAGGACACCCAAGTACAAACAGCCAATGAGGCTTTAAGCCAATCAAATCATTTCCTTTCTTTGCTTCTGCCCTCTCTATGAAGTCTTTCTCCTGGCGCCTATGGCAGAGTGTACCTAGCCACTTTTCCTTTGGCACTGCCTGATTCAAATTGATTTTTCTCAAATAAACTCTTACAATTTTTAACGTGTCTCATCTTCTCTCTTAACGACACCAAATCCTGAACACGTTCAGACAGGGACATTATTTCCTCCTGAATGTTCAGTTCAGTCAGTGGATGTTTCTGCTACCATAGAATCCTGGGAAAAGGGAAAATAATTATCTAACATCTTCAATCTTACTATGTTTTGCATTATATTTTGATGTACCGGGCTATGAAAGGCTTTCAACAGGATAGCAATAATTTTATTGAACCACTTGCATTGAAATTCACTTAGGTTTTTTCTCATTATCAGATTCTATTCCAAATAAATGTTCTGTAAATGGATTACCAGTGTGTTATACACTTGTTCTAGAACATTACATGTCTTGTCTACATTAAAAATAGTAAGCCTTATTTGCCATCTAAAATATTTTTAAAGTGTTCTTTACATTAAAAATTTGTGTTTTATTTGTAAACCTTTAGAGGCTTTGTCTATGTTTCTGAGCAAGTTAACTGCAGTTTTAAAAACGTGTCTTGGTATCTACTTTTGTAACCTCATCAGAATAAAATACATTGTAAGAAAAATATTTGCAGCATGTGATTATTGAGAACAGTGACTATTACTGTTTTGTTAAAGTGTGTGCTCAGCTCATAACAATAAATATTTGTTGAAAAAAGGAATGAGTTCCCAAAATTTAGTGACTTGCTGATGGTCACTGAAGGGGAGAAAAATTTGCCGCCTCAAAATATGCCTCTTTGGCATAAGGATTATTTGGGGCTCATTATTTTTGAGAAACTGCAGACTTAAGAGAAGCTGTGAAAACTTAGTAGCAGTTACCCTTTTGTGAGGGAGATTTACTTTTATATGGAAAATATACATTTGTTAAGGGTGTTTTCCTCTCTGCACCAAGAAAAGAAAGATGACTCTAAATCTCTAGAAATTTATCAGTGGAAAAGGCAAAGACCTAAATCTTGTTATAACAACCTGACCCTTGTTGACGGCTTTTCCTGGTAGCCTCCCTTAACTGGCTCCCCACCCCCCAACATTTTGTTTTATCTTTATCTGGAGATGTTATTTAAGGTGGTGGCTCTGGCCGTTTTAGGGGAGTTACTCAATTTTCCTGGGTCTTTCCCATGACTATAGGGGGTATACATGTTATTAAACTTCTGTTTGTCTTTCTCCTGTAAATCTTTTATTACAGGGCAGGGGGTAGGTGGTCTTCAGCCAAGAACCTAGAAGGGTAGAGGGAAAATTATTTTCCTTGCCTATATCACTTAGCTTTGGGAAATCCTGCTTTGGGAACCATTATCTTTTGGACTCTTTCTTTATACAACATTGGGTCTGCTAACTATATAGAGCTGGGTCAGCCATCTTACAAGGATTCAAACAGGAGGAAAAAGCCAAATAAGTACATGCTGGTTCTGAAATTTTTAAGCTTCTGGATCAAGGTCAGCAGGTGTGGTGTCTACATGGGGTGTCTCTCCTGATCAGATGAGGGCCCCCAAAAATGGGGTGACTGGGTGGAAGCCAATGGTGTGGGAGGTGAAAGAATTCTCCAGAGGCAGAACAAAGGAGATAGAAGTTTACTGAATATACCACAAGGGAGCTGCAGTCCGGACAGCAAAGGAGAGGCCATGAGGCAGTGGGTGGGGGCTGTTTTAAAGGGGAAAGATGAGGGGATGCCTAGGCAGCTCAGTTGGTTAAGCGTCTGACTCTTGATCTCAGCTCAGGTCTTGATTTCAAGGTTGTGAGTGCAAGCACAGCATTGGGCTCTGCCATGAGTGGGAAGCCTACTTAAAAAAAACAAAAAACAAAAAACAAAACATTCTAAAAGGAGAAGATGAGGAGGTGTGGGAAAGCATGGAATTCTCTTTTTAGTAACCATGCCTAGTTGTAAGTAGCCCATTGGTCAGTTAGGGCCTGTGGATATTTTTAGGTGGATCACCTAATGGGCCTGTCTTTATTCAGCTGGGTGGTCGCTATGGCCCTTTCTACATTCCACTGCTCAAGTCTGTTTGCCTGAAAGCAGCCTCTACAGCAGTCACATACGCTGAGATTTTCTGTTATGAGAGAAAAATAAACATCTATAAGACAGGTTTTATGTTACTTGCAGCATAAATTACTCCTGATGGACTCTTCTTTCCCCAATAAGAGCCACAGCCTTTATTTAGCTGCTCAAAAGGAGAGAAGTATTCTGGAAAACTAGTTTTGAACAACCATACCATAGAAGTCCTATGTGCTCAGGGAAAACTTATGTTTCGCATCGCAGTTGGGGACCAGAGGGCTCTTGGCTCTTTGCGGTTCTGAGAGTGGGAGGCAGAGAGGGAGGAAGAAAGAGATGGGGGATTTCAGAGCAAAGTTGAGGGCCGTGCTCTGAAGACTGTGAGACTTGGGACTGCCACATCTACTCTAAAATCTCTTAATTTGACACCAGCTTGACAAGGTGTTGACTCGGCAGAGAAGCCCTGAGGAGTGAGGAGAGAAAGCCATCTGAGGGAAGTAAACATGAGGGGACACAGAACGTACCCGGACAGGAGGAATCTTTCAGGTCGAGTGGCCTGACTGACGCGGGCGCCCGCTGGGGTCGAGCCGCGAGCACGGGCGGACGTCCTGACACAGGTCGCGGCAGGAAGGGGGGCCAGCGGTGAGCCAGGCCGGCAGCTTTCCCACGGCACCGAGACCCGCGCGGCCTTCTTGGTCGTTCGCCCGTGCGAGGCGCAGCCCCGTGCAGATGCACGTTCGACGGAGGACCGACCGCCCCTGGAACCCTTTCAGCTTCTCAGAGATCCGGGGCCCAGAAAGTGGTGGACGCTCCCTCCGGATCCGGTCACCCTCATGAACTTCAGAGAGCAGGGGGACCGTCATTTCAGCAGCAAGGTGATGCTGCAAGACATTTTCTAACGTGGAAAAAGAGTTAAGGCTCAGTGACGGAACCAACGGCAGCCGCAGATGATTGTAACTCTTCGGTGTCCGTGAAGTTTGGAAGGAAGATCCCTAACCTTGCTGGCACTTGTATCTCCTGAACTTTGGATTCGTGTTGGCGGGATGGCCAACGTGTTACCAGATTCTGGTGACTGCTCTTGCCTCCCGCGTTAACCAGAACTGGGGGTGTTCAGGGCCCCTTCTCTGTGTCTAAGGTTCATAGAGTGCTGATTCCATTGTAGCAGCAGGGCCCACGTGGACTCAGAATGCCACAGGTCGAAGGAAGACTTTAAAGGTAATCTCCTGTTTCCCCGATGAATAAACTGAGGCCCAGAATTGTAACAAAGCTAATTTGAGTGGAGACCAACAATATGCCTCTACAATGCCATGCTTGTGTCCTCGTGTACCCCTCCTGGTAGGAAAGGATCCATACTCAGTGTTTTCTAAAAGGGCCCTTTATAGAGTTGCTCCAAGTGTTGGTTGTAGGAAGCCTTAGAGCCATACAGGGCTGTCAATACTCCACCTCAGTGCAAGTGACCCCCTTGGGAGGCAGCAATGATAGAAAGGAGTCATTTAGCTGAAAGGAGATAGATTGACAATGCAGTCGTTTGGAAAACCATTTAATTTCACTTGCTGCCAACTTCAGATAAGTACCATATACACATCACCTAAGCCAGGAGTACCACTTAATATTTTTTCTAAGTGTTTAAATATCACCACTTATTGGTGATTTCCTCTGCCTATTTGTATGAAAACACACAATGAAATATATTACCGGGATATTAAGTGGCATTTTCTTATAAGGGACTTTGAATAAATTTAATATTTTACTTTGTCAATTACGTTATTTCTCTTCAGTTTTCAAGTATGATTGATTAAAAGAATAATGTGTGATTTGTGATCAGTATTTTCTTAATAACAAAATTATTGAAGTATTGAGAAAAAGATTTCTCACAGAATAAATTTATGTAACTAATTTAAATAATTTCCCATGTTATACTAGGAGAAAAAAAGAGAGGTAGAAAATAACTTTGAGGTTTTTAACATGAACAACTCAGAGGATGAGTTCATATAATTAGAAATACCATAATAATTATGGAAGGTTATTTATAAAAAAAGACTGCAGTAATTTCCTCCCACTGTCCATGCCTTTGAGCATTTCCCTCCCACAGCGGCTCTGTGCTGGCCCATGTTACTTGCTTTGGTTAATAGGACAATAGCAAATGTGACATAAACAGAGACTTGAAAATTGCTTGCCCTCTTTTGCTGCTCTGAGAACCCTGTAATCACCACCACTGAGCAAGCCCAAGCTAGTCTCCTGGATGATGGGAGGCACACGGCCAGGTCATTCCCTGCCTCATCTGACACAGAGCCAACGACAACCAGACGAGTGAATGAGGCCATCTAGTACTAACCAGACAAAGTGAAGTTTAAGCTAAATCTGAAGAATGATAGCAGTTAGCCAGCAGTTTCTTTGTGTCACCTAGTACCGAATATCAAGCCAGGGCCACTCAAATCTGTATACCGGTGTCAGACATACAGTGTCTTCTTCAGGAGCATCATAGTTATAATTCCTATACTAAAAGGTTCTGGGTAAAAAACCTTTGATCAAGTGGTCACCTGGCACGAAGTAATGTTTGCACTTCTCCTGTGAGAAACTATATTGGGGCCCCACGTTGGGTATAGAGATTACTTTAAAATAATAATAAATAAATAAAAAGAGGATTCAAGAACATCTACATACAGTAATTATTTTTACTTAAAAATATTTTATTCTGTATATAAACATATATAATCTTTCTTTTTTTTTTACTTTATTTATTTATTTATTTCATTTTAATTATTTTTGAGAGAGAGAGACAGAGTGTGAGCAGGGGAGGGGCAGAGAGGTAGGAAGACACAGAATCTGAAGCAGGCTCCAGGCTCTGAGCTGTCAGCACAGAGCCCGACATGGAGCTCGAACTCACAAACTGTGAGATCATGACCTGAGCTGAAGTCAGATGCTTAACTGACTGAGCCAGCCAGGTGCCTCTATAATCTTTCTTTCGACTTAAGAATGGCATCACTGGGGGTGCCTGGGTGGCTTAGTCGATTAACGGTTTGACTTAGCTCAGGTCTTGATCTCTGGTTTGTGAGTTTGAGCCCGCATCGGGCTCTGTGCTGATAACTCAGAGCCTGAAGTCTGCTTCAAATTCTTTGTCTCCCTCTCTCTCTGCTCCTCCCTTGCTCTCACTCTGTCTCTCTGTCTCTCTCAAAAATAAACATTAGAAAAAAAAAAAAAAAGAATGGCATCACTGGGGCACCTGGGTGGCTTGGGTTAAGCGTCCAACTCTTGATTCTACTTAGGTCATTACCTCATGGTTTGTGGGATCTAGCCCCATGTCAGGCTCTGCCCTGACAGCATGGAGCCTGCTTGGGACTGTCTCTCCCCTCTCTCTCTCTCTGCCCCTCCCCGGTTCATGCATGTGTGTGCACTCTCTCAAAATAAATAAATAAACATTTAACAAAAAAGAGAATGGCATCACTAACTCAGTATATATATTTCCTCTAGCTCAGGGTTCAGCAAAGGTATTCTGTAAAGGTTCAGCTAGTAAATATTTTAGCCTCGTAGGCCACATGATCTGTGTGACAATTACTAAATTCTCTTGGCATAATGCAAAAGTAGCCAAACAGTACATGAACAAAAGGGTATGACTGTGTCCCCCAAAAAAAGCTTTATTTCTGAGCACAAACTTGGACTTGGTGATATTTTCAAAGAAAAATTTTCAGTACTAAATTGAAACAAATAGATAAAACCAGTAACAGTTACCAAAATCTTTGGTGCTTAGTCAAAATTAACAAATCAGTCTGAATCTGAACTTCAACATGAATTCAATTTAGTATCAGAATCCCACAAAGTATTTTGGAATTGATTTGGAAAAAAAGGCAGGCAATATTGTACTTCAAGGCCAGCCCAGTGGTATACAAAGGCCAGTGGAAGTGGCTGTCCCTATGGGCAGGCTTATTACTTCCACCATTTTGCTGTGCTTAGTGATAATGAAATGCAGACAGATTTTAGTCATTTTTATTATTAATTTAAATTGTCTACGGTTCATAAGTTCTGTTATTGCCTGTACTCTGCCTTCACCAAGGGGCAGATAGCTTCCACTGCCTCATCCTCGGAATGCCAGTCCAGGGCCAACCTACATGTCATTTGCCTTCCTGATGTAATTTGAGGACTATGGGAAACCTTCAAACAAGTACATCATAAAACACCTGAAATTCTACCACTAATAACAGAAATAATGAGGGGCACCTGGGTGGCTCAGTCGGTTAAGCGTCCAACTTTTGGCTCAGGTCATGATCTCACTATTCATGTGTTCCAGCCCCACATCGGGCTCTGTGGTGACAGCTCAGAACCTGGAACCTGCTTCAGATTCTATGTCTCCCTCTCTCTCTCTGCCCCTCCCCTTCTCATACTCTGTTTCTCTCTCTCTCTCTCTCTCTCTCTCTCTCTCAAAAACAAATAAACATTAAAAAAAATTTTTTAATAACAGAAATAATGATAATGATAGAAATGGATAAGAATTACCATTGTTGACTATCTACAGTGTGCTAAAAATTGTGTGTTAAGTGCTTTGCTTATATATTCGAAGTGAAGCAATGGCGTTTCAGAGAGGTTAAATACCTTGTCCAAGGCCACAGGCATGTGCATGAGGGATCCAGGATTGGGTGCAGGGGGAAAGAAGGGTAGAGAAGGTGTGGAACCCTTCAGGAAAAAGGGTGCTTACAAGTGGTGTGAGTCAAGAGGGTTGCATGAGCAAAACGTGAAAGGCTAGGCTTGAAATGAGAAAGTATCTCACAGGTTTCCCATGGCTGCTTTTGTTCCCCAATGTGCCCTTTCCCCTTATCTTTGACAGTTGATTTCTTACTAAAAATACACAGAGTGCTTCCATGCTGCTGCTCTCACAGTACCCAGGGTTTTGTGCCAACGGAGCCAGACGAACACTCGTATGTTCACTTCGTAAGCTAAACTACAAACAGTGTCAACCATGAGACCAAAGAGATAAACGATCATTGTATACAATTGCTCCATAAGAAAGCTTACTCCACATACTTTATGATGAACCTGAAATAATTATTCAAGCCTTTTTCATAGCACTTTGACATGATATTTAAAAACACACCAAAATATACTCCTGAAACCAAGATTATACTATACGTTAACTTACTAGAGTTTAAATAAAAACTAAAAAATAACACACACAAAAAAAAAACACACTAAAATGACATTCACAAACATCACCATATTGGGCAATAATCAATTACCATAGTTTGTTAAATAAGATCACCTTTTCTAACCTGTAACACATATTTGACACTCTTTGAAATGGTAGGTGATTGCCTAAGACATAGAAATAGTTTTGGTCTCATAGAACGATTTCAGCATTTAACAGGCTCAGGACCCTATAGATCCTGGTTCAAAAGATCCAGGATGTCTTACAGTGGCAACCCGGATGTTTCCTCCTCTTCCTGAGACTGTAAATGTTTTAAATATGGTCAAAGACCTCAATTAAGATGAGTATCAAAAACTGTTCTAGTGAAAATAAAAGGAAAGGAGAGAAAAAAATAAGATGAAAAGTATGTCCACCCTTGGTAAAAAGGGAAGGGAGAGACAAGGAAGGTATAATCATATTCACTAAAATTGGGAGTAAATGTGAAATTGATAGAAAGTTTTGTTTATTTTTTTACATTTTTTAATGATTATTTCTGAGAGAGTGACAGAGTGCAAGTGGGGGGTGAGGGTGCAGAGAGAGAGGGAGACACAGAATCTGAAGTGGGCTCCAGGCTCTGGGCTGTCAGTACAGAGCCCAACATTGGGCTCTATCCCACAAACTGTGAGATCATGACCTGAGCCGAAATCAAGGGTTGGATGCTTAACCAGCTGAGCCACCCAAGTGCCCCTCTGCTTTTTTTTTTTTTTTTTCAGGTAAGCTTTATACCCAACATGGGACTTGAACTCATAACCTCTAGATCAAGAGTCACATGTTCTACCTACTAAGCCAGCCACATGCCCCTATATTTCTTTCATGTATGTGAAAGAGTCATAGAAAGCAAACTACATTTTCTTTGCTCAGGGAGTGTGCCAATTATGCACCCTGCTATAGGATGCCGAGAAAGTCTAGGGGAACTCTATTGTATTGAGAATTCCAAAAACTACTTGACATTGGGGCTCAAGAAGAGTCTGGAGGGGTGACAGCTCCCACAACACATTTGGGGAGCACTACTTTATTGGATGGTGGACACCATCATCAAACATTCAGTGTCATTATTTGTTACTCCAAACGAGTGAAGACACAGTCTTAAACTTATAAAGGTTGGACTATCCTAGTCAACCTTGAGCTCCCACCCATGCTTTTTAGTTAGATAGAATCAGGCAATTTAGACCTGCAGGTAGTTCAAAGTCGGAAGTGTAAGGGATCCTCAATATCACCACCAGTTTCAGAGGTTCACTGCAAGGACTTATGTAAAGAAATTCATAGAAGTCAGTGTATAGATGTATCAGGACTGGGACTTATCACAGCAGGGCAGTAAGGATGCAGGGCCAGAACTTAAAGGGAGGAGACACAGGTGGAGACTGGAGGAATCCATGTGCAGGCCTTCTTATGCTCTCTGCCTCCCCTGAGCTCTCACACAGAGCATCCCCTTCCCCCAGCAATGAAAATGCAGCAACATGTGGGTTGTAGACTCTAAGTCTAAAGTTCTCTCTTGTCTAGCAAGAGAGAGGGACGTAGGATTAAAGCAAGAGATGACTAATGTCTGGGAAAAGACAAGAGCCCCGGATAAGAGTCCTTGCTCCGTATTTAAGATCAGAAGGCTTACAAATGTGACGGGCGTGCACAAAGAGACCAACTGTGAACATCAGCTTATGAGCACAAGAAAAAAGGGGAGTTTTGAAGATACACGGTGTTTGGAATTCGGGTTAGTACAGAACAAAATCTTGGCAGCGGGCAGATGGGCAGGCGGTTGATAACGGCAGAAAGGATGCGCCGTGTCTGCGTATCTTAGCTAGCCCAGGGGAGAAGACAGACAGGGCAAACATCTCAAGGCCAAGGAGGCAGCTTTTCGTGAGAAAATGAGCTCTGCCCCGGGCAGTGTTACCTGCAGCCGCACAGCAGCGGGGTGGAGCGCTCGAGCCCTGCTCACTTGATCAGGCCCTTCCTGTGAAGCAGCTTTCTGCTGTAATACTCAATTGGGGGCACTCTTGCCCTGCGTGTCTAATCTTGCTTACCTCATATACCTTTGTATTAGAAGTCTTTGTGCCCGTTCCTATCTTTGGGCCTTTGCCCATCCCTCTCTATTTTGGGGGTTCAGCACCCCCCTATTCTTTGGGTGCCTTTGTACTGACCTATTCTCAGGGTGCCAGTCATGTTTACCCAAACTTGGGCGTGAGCATATTATGGCTTTTTATTTCTTCATGCCTTGTCATCCCATTGATGTAAGCCCAGGGGGTTCCTAATCTTATCCCCCACACATGTGTGCAATTTTTCTGCCCAGGGAAGCCCTTCAAAACTCATTTTAGGGTTTTTACTGGAGGCTGGTCACAAAAGCACCCTCTGCCTATCAAGTAGCAAAAGTCCGGACTTTGAGAAAGAGGACAGGTGGTCTGAAGAAAATACATCGTACAAACAATCTAAGCATAATAGACACACTTCTCAACTAGGGAGTATTAAGAACCCTCCAAGTTCCCAGACACCGCCAGCCAAGGGCCAAGTTTACAAGCAGGCCTTTCTAAGGATACCACTCTTAGGCCTGTGAACTCTTTTCTGCAAAGGCCAATCGGCAGAGACCTCAGATTGTGCAATCAGAAGTATTACCGAACCCTATGAGATAGAATGATGAGGTGAAACCAACAAGGCGGAGCCTATTAAGGGAAAACAAGAGCTTTGCATTAAAGTCCAAAAGATCGATTACTGGTACTGGATAGGGGAGACCCAGCTTGACAGCAATTAATGTGAAAAACACCCAGAGGGTTTTGTTGCTCAATATCAATTAACAGTGTTAACTGAGCCAGTGGAAAAACTTAATGGAATCTTATTCTAAATTAATGGGAGTGTCATGTCCAGATTAATGGACAGGGAACTCCCATGGTATTCTGAAATGATCAGACATCACTTGGAAAATGTGTGCATTTCTAAGGTTCTTATCCTAACACAGATATGAATAAATAAGAGAAGTACATAGTGTGGGTCACTAGGGTGACACTGATATGTGAGCAAGGTTAACATTTTGAAATGAGGTTTTAAAATTTTTGAAATGAGTCATTGTTATTCTGTTTTGTTCCATTTGGCAGAATTGAGACCAATGGTGGCAGCTTTAGGGAGGCAGATGCAGAGACAATATAAAAAGGAATTAGAATGGCCCAACTCTGGAATTAGCTGACTTGAACAGGAATGTGTTTCCCAGTAATGGAAGTACTTGTGCAGCTGGATGAAAATTGATCTCTAGACTGGATAAGACATTAAACTGAAAGACCTATAGAGTCTCCTTCTACTCTAAAATTCTATGGTTTTATTAATTTAGACATTTTCCATTGTGCCAATGGCCTAGATGCTGCTGGATTGAAAGCCAAAGTAAAAGCCAAGAGTGATCTTTGCCCAGTGTCTCTGAATTTGACTCTGACAGTTGTAGCAGGAACCATGGGTATGCTCACAAGCACTAAGGGCTCATTTCATAACATTTCCTTATAGAGGCAAGGCACTAAATGTGGAGACAAAGCAGTTTCCATTGACAACATTTGTGCCTGAAATTTCCACCTCTAGAATTAATCTAAGGATTATGTGACAAACCTCGAGACCCGACCTCAATGGGAAGACTGTGTTCAATTTTAGATGTTATTTCAGGGAATACTAGCAAGTTCCTTAGTCCCCATTGACCAGAACTCCTCAGATAATACTATTAAAAAAAGTCATTCCCTTGTACCTTGGGAATATGTTGACTTTCACAAAACCCCTATTAAAAACAAATATCCCTGGGAGAGGTAGTGCTATAGCTAATATCATGTAAACCAGGAGACCCTAAACTTTTTGTATCATGTACCCAATCGATAAAAAAAAAAAAATTAAGTTGTATCCCCACCCTGTATATAAGCATTTATTTATCTCCTTGACTATTTTGACTCATTCAAACTTATATCCTTATAACAACTATAACTCAGCTTTCTGCCTGTCCCACAGCTGTGCCCTGCTAGAGCACTTGGCAGGAGTAAAACCCATAACCGTGCAGATGGTCCCATCTTTAAATTTATACTGCACATCTCATGTGGGCCCTTAGTGCAGCTGGGCCATCAGACTGTTCTTCCTTAATCTAGTCACTCTCCCTAAAGTGTACCTCAAACTTTAGCGTGCTATAAATCACCTGGGGATCTTGATAAACAATTTTTGACGTCACCATGGAATA
The DNA here is from genome assembly GCA_030068075.1 of Paguma larvata. NCBI lineage: Eukaryota > Metazoa > Chordata > Mammalia > Carnivora > Viverridae > Paguma > Paguma larvata. The sequence continues at coordinate 30,379,947 of CM057830.1, forward strand.
CGAGACCCTGTATTTCTAACCAGCTTCCAGGTAATGCTGACACTTCTGGCCCTTGAGTAGCAAGGTCCTAGATGACTATTTTAGACCTTACTAGCTCTCTTTAAACCTCTAACTCCTCCTCTCCCACCCCTACTCCCAGCTAGTGACCTGCTTCCTACTGCGCTGCCGAAGTCCCAGCAATCAGAAGAGGACATCCCAGACTCCACCACCTCATCTATCCAGCATTTGGACCCACATTTTCTTCCTTCCCACCTGTTAATAGACATCTCAAACATAGCTTGCCTATAAATGAACTCCAATGTTGTCTCCATAATCTTTTCTACCAAGTTCCATGCACCCTCTTCTGATGGCTTTGTTATTTCTTCGGTTGCTCAAATCAGAAGCCTTGATTTACTCCTTTTCATGTTTCTTTCCTTCACAACCTATATCCAATCGTATTTGCTTTACCTTCAAAAAGCAAATTTGAATATCCATTGTCTGACCACTTCCCACCACCTGTACTGTTACCACCATCTCCAGGTCACCTGGATCACCATAAGCATCTGGTAAATGGCCTCCCTGCTTCAATACTTGCCCTCTTAGGGTCTTCTTAAAACCAAGTAGTTAGAGTGATCTTGTTAAACTTACCATGTTATTGCATCTAAAATGCCATCAATTGTAATAAGCAGTCTTGATTTATAAGTGACATTGCCGTGAACTAAGAACTATGAGACTTTGCCTTAATAGTAATTTTGTGCAAAACATCACATAATGTCACCAGAATCTGTCTGTTTTGAAGATATTTTCACAATTCCAGGACATGCAACACTTTCTACTGCATCCAGATTCATTGCTTGATGTAATGATAGGCAATCCTTCTGGAAGCATGTCGCGAACAAGAGAAAAATCAAAGTCCATCTACTCATTGATGTATTTTCATTGGTCTTTTAAGGCACTTACTTAGTCACTGCTTTGTAAGAAATTCCAGACTTTCAATAATTCCTCCAATAATAAATATTCATTTCACTAGTGTCAAGGTTTTCCCCCGCTGCTGTGTTTCCCTGATTTCTCTTGCACCTCAACTTCTTGTTTCAGGACTAAATCATATAATCATTTGCAAGGCATACATGTAGTACTGATAATGCACAGAATTTGATGGACGAGAAGAAAATAAGGATTTTCCTGAACAAGTTCCTCTTTGTGCAGCCAGTGACAGCTATGCCTGAACTGCAAGATGACTGTTATAAGACAGTTCGTACCAAGGTTATCTCAATAGCCCCAGTCTAAGACCTAATAGATAACATGTAGAAAAAATGGTGTCTTGGAATAAAATTCAGTAAGTCAGATCATGTAGTCTCTATACTCAAAACTGTCAATCACTCTCCACTGCACTTGTCAGAATCCTTACCATATCCTACCAGGTGCTATGCGAACTTAGCTGGGGTGGGCCCGGCAACCGTGTCTTTGTCCCAGTGGGATTTTGTTATTTGAGTGACCAGGTAGGTATTTGGAATGTAGCCATGGGAATACTGAGTTGGGGATATGTTTAGTTTGAATTTCTGAGGCATATTTATGTGGGGTACATTCCTACCTAGAGGTAAAGCTGCTTCTAGCTTTCCCATGTAGGGAATGGCTTCCAGAAATGTCCTGCTGATTGTGTTGACTCACCCGGAGTTAGAACATGAGGATGCAAGGCCCAGCAGTGTTTAGTGATATAAACGTGTGTTATGGCTCCTGGGGCCTGGAACCACGTAGGTAAGTGGGAGAGAAACAATTATTGAGATGGATAGCACCAGATGCTAGGCTATGAGAAACTCTTCTAATCACCAGATATAAAATTGTAAGCAGAATGGTTTGCTCACATCAATGCTTGTCTAAACAGAAGTTCTCTCTTATCAGGAACATACATGAAAATGCAGTGCATGCGGTTGAATACTTGTGAGAAGTGAGATGATTCATGTTCAGAAATACCAAATGAAAGCTGTGCTGTCTAGTCAACAATAGGTTTACAACCTACTGGAAATATGTATGATCCTCCCGCACTCACACACACACACACATACACACACACACACACACACACACACACACACACACACACACACATATATACAATGGAGTCCCAAACCCTTAGACACTCCACTTCCTGGTTCTTCTTCCCCCTCTCCGTTTCCCGGATGTATTTTTCGTGAGCTTTGCAATGAGCATGCACCAAAAAACTGAAGTCTCTGCCTCACTTCAAGGAACGTACACTTATCCCAATCAGACTACTTTTTGCCTTACTTGGGCATAGGGTTGGTCTGGGAAGGCTGTAACCTCTGTAGTACTCAGCCAATGAGGAAACAGAGGAGGGACTTACATGATAGGAGATAAATTGTCTGCTATAACCACCTGAGTGTACCTGTCCATCAGACACTTGTTCCTATGAGAAAATTGATAAAAGCCTCGCTTCACTGGCTCCCAGTTTCCACATTGCCCCTTTGATTGGGTCAGTGGACTTATTTCTCACAATACTATATCATAATGCAGGATTTTTGACGTTTGTTCTGTTTGTTAGCTTTTTAGGGTTTTAAATTTATTGCACTTTACTTGGTCATTCTGCATAAATCTTCAATTTTGTACCTAATTTTCTATTTGTACACTGGAATTCTTTCTCTTAAAGAGGATTTCGATTGGGGCACCTGGTTGGCTCAGTCACTTAAGTGTCTCACTGTTGATTTCAGCTCAGGTCATGACCTGACAGTTCGTGGGTTGGAGCCCCACATCAGGCTCTGCGCTGGCAGCTTGTAGCCTGCTTGGGATTCTCTTCCTCTCCTCTCTCTCTGCCCCTACCCCTCTCTTGCTTTCACTCTCTCTCAAAGCAGATAAATAAATTAAAAAAAAAAAGAGCCCCAAATACTGTAAGATTCAGGCCCCACGACACCTAGACCCACCTGTGCTCTGACATCTGTACCACCACCCTTCTCCCTTCCCCCACAACCCCGCTTGTGTACATACTTACACAGAGCTCTTGCCACGCTAGCTTCCTTGCTGGTCCCCAGACAATGCAGACATTCGCCGGTCTTTGCACTAGTGATTGCTGTCTGGAGCTTGCTTTCTTCACACATTCACATTGGTTGCTTCCTCCTCTTTTGAAAGTCTTTTCTCAAAACTTACCTTCTCCATAAGGCCCTCCCTGTCTTATCCTTTCCTTTTAAATATGCAGCCCATATCTATACACACCCCTGAAATTTTTTACTCCACTTTAATTTACTCCTTTCTATAGCATTTTTCACACTCTGAGGTAGATAGATGGGGAATGATTGATCGATCGATCAATAGATGACAGGCTATCAATACATGATCAGACTATTATGCTTAGAGGTTACTGCCTGCCCCTCGATGAGAATGTACTCAGTAAATATTTGTTGAATGAATGAAATTCACCTTGTATCAAAACCTGTGAATCATTAACTTAGGTAACATAGTACAATGTTCTTCCAAATCAAAATGAACAACTTCTTCCGGGATCTTAAGTGAATGTTTCACGATGCCTCGTAGAATTTTAATACTACATTGTAGGGGCCCAGAGCAGGCAGCCCCAAGATAGGCCACGTTGGCATAAAGGTGATTTTGACTTAAAAGTAATCAAAACCCAGCAGATACAGGAAAAGCTCTCTGCCTTCCCCCTTAACTGCCTAAATTTACATTGGAAAGGAGAGCCTGTACCAGGAAGAGAGCTATTAACAGAGACTCCACTTCACCTAAGAACCTTATCTGCATCATTGGGAAACCTTTGTTTTTCAAAACATCTCCTTTCCCCTTCTTGCTAATGTTCTTTCTCCCCTTTGTGGCCTCACACCCCTACCCTCTCCTTAGTGCTTATGAGCTTCCTGTTTTCTCATTGTTTTTGGAATTTCAAGTCTATCTGGATTCCCCATACGTGCACCTATTAAATTTGATTATCCCCTGTTAATCTGTCTCATGTCAATTTGATTCTAATTTCAGCTAGAGGGACCATAAGCCAGTGGAAGGTCTTCTTTCCCGACAGGATGATCCTCTAGGCCCGGACACATGAAAATGTGTAGAAAACGTGAGTCTTAAATTGAAAAACCCCGGAGAGTTATCTTAGGTTTTTGTTGTAGTCATCGGTTGCAGATTCCTTTGTTTTGTTTTCAATTATGTGAAGATTTTTTTAAGCCTTTATTTTAGAGCAGTTTTAGGTTCACAGACAATTGAGGGGAAAGCCCAGGAGTTCCCCATGTACCCCCTGTCCAGTGGTTGCAGATTCTTACCACAGAAAAATGACAGGACAATTTTTATAGTTGAGTGACTACATGACAAAAGACAGAAGCTGCCTTTGAAATAAAGCTTCTCGTAGGCATAGTTTTCAGTTCAGGAAACCAGAGTATTCGATCATGGTCATTCTTTAGAACAATGAGGAAAATGAGTACAGCAGAAAATGTTGAATGCTGTGAGCATTTGACACAAGCCAGACATTTGAAGTGATTGTTTAATAACTTCTTTCCTGCCTGGATTAGTTTAGGTAGGGTTTGGGTTTTTTTGTTTTGGTTTGGTTTTTTGTTTGTTTGTTTGCCTTTTTTATTTGTTTGTTTATTTGTCGTCTGACCCAGAAGTGAGGGTCACTTTTCTCCATCTGAATGATACAGTGGCATCAAGGGCTACATTCCCATCACAGGGCAGGAGGGGACAGTGGCTGGATCCTCGCGGATGTTAATTTGGCTTATATCTCAGAACTTCCCACTTGAGGAAAAATCTTCCTCCTTTTCTTGATCAAAGTAAGTTGCATTTAAGTCTATGTCTCTTGTGTTTATACCTAGCTGTGGGCTGTTTCAAGCAACTTCTATCACAGTACAAAAAGCTGGATAGAAGTCATGTGTCCCCTCTTTGCTGAAACAAAGGAGAGATTCGGGTATAGTGTTTTCTGTTTGGCCTAGCAATTGCACCAGAAACACATTGTGCATAGATGTTCTGTGGAAGTCTTAATTTCAAGAGGAGTATCCCCTATCAGGATCATTCGTGGTACAAAATATTGTTGGGGTGGTAAATTATTTTTGCTCTTCTTTGTATTATAAACAGATATTTGTAGTTTTAAATTTATTTATTTTGAGAGAGAGGGAATGAGAGCATGCATGCGCACATGAGCTGGAGAGGGGCAGAGAGAGAGAGAGAGAGAGAGAGAGAGAGAGAGAGAGAGAGAGAGAATCCCAAGCAGGCTCCTTGCTGTCAGTGCAGAGCCCAATGCGGGCTTTGATGCCACAAACCATGAGATCATAACCTGAGCCGAAATCAAGAGTCAGACGCTTGAATGGACTGAGCTAGTAGGGGCCCCTTTGTGGCTTTGATTCATGTCTCATCTTGACCCTTGGCAATGGTCAGTGAGCTGTAGCTGTCTATTCACAGTATGGTAGACTGGCAGGAGGGAGCCTCCAATAGGCATATGTTTGTGAGGGTTCATGGCTTGTGGGGCAGAGGGAGGGGCCTCATGTGCCAGAGTCTGTGAGGCTGGTGGTCCTAGGAGATTTGTTCCTTTGTTGATCTAACTGAACGTGACTAGTCTCACTGCCTCTGTTATAGCAAATACTTGGCGCCCAGGAAGAGACATTCCTCGGGGAATCAAGAAAAGACTGTTTATTGTGCACCGGTGCCGGCCCAGTGAAGTCACCTCCAAAGGCTGAGCCCTGAATCTTGGCATCGGCCTCCTTTTATGGCTGGGATGGTAGGGGGTCGAGAGACAAAAGAAAAAGGGGAGAGGGCGCTTATCAGTGGTGCTACACGGGCAGTTGGTGGACACAGGAGGCAAGCAAGATTACAGAAGCCAAAAGTATGCAAGGGGAGTATCCAGCCTCGGACATCTGGCTCGCCCCTTTTATCTTGTTTTTGCTAGCTTTCTTCTCACCTCTGCTCTGGCCCCATAGTCTACTCTCAATACAAGGTTGAAATTGGAATCAGATCATGCCACTCCACTGCTTCACACCTTCCCTTAGGTTCTCATTTAATTCACAATCAAGGCACAGCCTTCACAGTGACCAGAAAAGCCCTCCTTGATCAGACCTGTGCTTCATTTTACCTTTCCAATCTCTTCCCTTTTTTTATTTTTATTAACCTCTTTTCTTACCCTCTACTTCCCTCACTCTATGTGGACCACACTGGTCTTCTTGCTGGTCCTAGAATGCATCAAGCACATGCCCCCTCCCATCCTTTCCATCTGCTGTTTCCTTTGCCTGGAATTCTCTTCCTTCCTGTTTCCTTATGGTGCACTTCTTCATCCTCTCTAAGTGTCGGCTCAGAAGTCTTACCCTGACCACTGCATTTTGTGATTTAGTTCAAGAGTCTGCTTTCTTTTAAATCTTGTTTCCTTTTTTTTTTTTTTAAAGTACTCTTTACACCCAGTGTGGGGCTTGGACTCATGACCCTGAAATCAAGAATTACATCCTCTACTGACTGAGCCAGCTAGGTGCCCCCTGAACACCATATTTTAATTAGCATTCCCTTGCTCATTCAAACACACACATACACACACACACACACACACACACACTCTTTCTCTTCCTTGCTGTATTTTTCCCATAGCCCTTTATCATTAACATTCTACTTAATTATTATTTGACTGTCTTCCCTACTAGAATGTATGCTCCAAGAGGGCAGTGATTTTTGCCTTGTCTGTGCTGTTCACTCCTCTAATTCAAGCCTCTGGAATAGCACTTAGAATATAGTCAGGTTGATGGGGAACCTGGGTGGTTCAGTCAGTTAAGCATCCGACACTTGGTTTCGGCTCAGGTTATGACCTCACAACTTTGTGGGTTCAAGCCCTGCATTGGACTCTGCACTGGCAGCATGGAGCCTACTTAGGATTCTCTCTCTCCCTCTCTCACTGCCCCTCTCCCACTCGTGCTATCACTGTCACTCTCAAAATAAATAAATAAACTTAAAAAAAAACAGGGGTGCCTGGGTGGCTTGGTTGGTTGAGTATAGAACTTCAGCTTAGGTCGCAGTCTCGCAGTTTATGAGTTTAAGCCCCGTATCTGGCTGGCTGCTGTCAGCACAGAGCCTACTCTGGATCTTCTGTTCCCCTCTCTCTCTGTCCCTCCCCTGCTCCTACTCTCTCTCTCAAAAATAAATAAAATATTTTAAAAATTTTTAATAAAAAATAAAAATAACATAGTCACATCGAGCATCATATTAGTTTGCCAGGACAGTCCCAGTTAAGCCTCTTATCCTGGCCTGAGTATTAACTGCACCCCCTTCACTGTGCAGTGTTGGATGATTAGATTTCTGGTCACTGTATGCAGGAGAGATGCTCAGTAAATATATTTTAACTGAGAAGCTGCTCCCTCAAGGGCAGAGTTTCTCCAGTTGCAGTTCAGGCAAATAGTACAGGAATTCAATTTGCTAGTATCTTGTTGAGAATTTTTACATCCATGTTCATCAGGAATATTGGCCTGTAGTTCTCTTTTATGGCTGGGTCTCTGTCTGGTTTGGGAATGAAAGTGATGCTGGCTTCATAGAATGAGTTTGGAAGTTTTCCTTCCATTTCTAGTTTTTGGAACAGCTTGAGAAGGATAGGTATTAACTCTGCTTTAAATGTCTGGTAGAATTCCCCAGGGAAATCATCTGGTCCAAGACTCTTGTTTGTTGGGAGATTTTTGGTAACTGATTCCATTTCTTCACTAGTTATGGGTCTGTTCAAGTTTTCTCTTTCTTCCCGTTTGAGTTTTGGTAGTGTGTGGGTGTTTAGGAATTTGTCCATTTCTTCCAGTGCCGGAGTCCAGCCCCGGCTGTCCAGGAATATTCCGAAGGATGAAAGGTGTCAGCACGAATGAAAGACTCAAGAGAACTGCATGGCTTCTGAAATCAGGCAGGCACTCATTTTCATCCCTCCTGATCCCAGTATTTTATTTAAAGGTAGTGAGTGACATAACAATGAGTGAGTGACATCCCATCAGTAAGCATAGTTTGAACAATAATGTGTTTTTATCAGCAAAGCAGCACGATTTCCTCAATCTTGCAAGTTGTTTTCAAGTTAATTAGCATATAAATTTAAGGCAGGGGGAGAGGACAGGGTGTTACCTAGGCCTGCCTATGTAAATTATCTATAAACAGGCCAGGAGTCATTCGGCCTATTCTTCCAACTACAATGGGGGAGGTACAACCCATCTGGCAAGGACAGAATTCCCAATGCTTGTCCTTTGCTTGTGAATGAGTGAATTTACATAATACGAGCCCAAGGATTATGCAAATCACACCAATATTCAGCCAGCTCATAACTGCTATCAATCTGTGCAACCCATCCCCAAGATGCAACTTTAAGATTACTTCTGGCCAGGCTACTCTCATTCAGATGTAATCCGTCAAAGCAGCATGCTCCAGGTCCTTTCTTTTTATTTAAATGCCATAATACAAAAGAGCATTACATTCCTTGGGGCCAAGGAGAGCAGCTCAAGAAATCCAAGCCTGAAAAATTATTTAGAAGGAGGTAAGACTGGGCGCCATTTGATTGGCAGGAGCCTTACAAATCATCTGCCTTACCACACAGGGAGGTGTCTCAACCTGTGAGCCCAAGATGGCTCCCAACATTCCAGGTCGTCCAGTTTATTGGCATATAATTTTTCATAGTATTCTCTGATAATTGCTTATATTTCTGAGGGGTTGGCTGTAATCAATCCCTTTTCATTCATGATTTTATCTATTTGGGTCCTCTCTCTTTTCTTTTTGAGAAGCCTGGCTAGAGGTTCATCAATTTTATTTTTTCGAAAAACTAACTCTTGATTTCATTGATCTGTTCTACAGTTTTTGTGGATTCTCTATTGTTTATTTCTGCCCTAATCTTTGTTATTTCTCTTTTTCTGCTGGGTTTAGGGTGTCTTTGCTGTTCTGTTTCTAGTTCCTTTAGTTGTGCTGTTAGATTTTGTATTTGGAATTTTTCTTGTTTCTTGAGATAGGCCTGGATCGCAATGTATTTTCCTCTTAGGACTGCCTTTACTGCATCCCAAAGGGTTTGGATTGTTGTATTTTCATTTTCATTTTTTCCATATATTTTTTAATTTCTTCTCTAATTGCCTGGTTGACCCATTCATTCTTTAGTAGGATGTTCTTTAAGCTCCATGCTTTTGGAGGTTTTCCAGACTTTTCTGTGGTTGATTTCAAGTTTCATAACATTGTGATCTGAAAGTGTGCACGGTGTGATCTCAATTCTTTTATATTTATTGATGACTGCTTTGTGACCCAGTATGTGATCTATCTTGGAGAATGTATCATGTGCACTCAAGAAGACCATGTATTCCACTGCTTTGGGATGTAGAGTTCTAAATATATCTGTCAGGTCCATCTGGTCCAGTGTATCCTTCAGGGCCATTGTTTCTTTACTGATTCTCTGTCTAGTTGATCTATCCATTGCTGTAAGTGGAGTATTAAAGTCCCCTACAATTAGCACATTCTTCTCAATAGGATTGTTTATGTTTGTGATTAATTGTTTTATATATTGGGGTGCTTCTGAATTCAGTGCATAGACATCTATAATTGTTAGCTCTTCCTGAGGGATAGACCCTGTAATTATTATATAATGCCCTTCTTCATATCTTGTTACAGCCTTTAATTTAAAGTCTAGTTTGTATGATATAAGTATGGCTACTCCAGTTTCCTTTTGACTTCCAGTAGCATGATAGATATTTATCCATCCCCTCATTTTCAATCTGAAGGTGTCCTCAGGTCTAGAATGAGTCTCATGTAGACAGCAAATAGATGGGTCTTATTTTTTTATCCATTCTGATATCCATCTATGTCTTTTTATTGGAGCATTTATTCCATTTACATTCAGGATTATTATTGAAAAATATGGGTTTAGAGTCATTGTGTTATCTGTAGGTTTCATGCTTGTAGTGATGTCTCTGGTGCTTTGTGTTCCTTGCAACATTTCCCTCACAGAGTCTCCCTTAGGATTTCTTGTAGGGCTGGTTTAGTGGTGATGAATTCCTTCAGGTTGTTTGTTTGGGAAAACCTTTATCTCTCCTTCTATTCTGAATGACAGGCTGGCCGGGTAAACGATTCTTGGCTGCATATTTTTCCTGCTCATCACATTGAAGATTTCCTGCCATTCCTTTTTGTCCTGCCAAATTTCAGTAGATAGGTCTGCTACTACCCTATGTGTCTACCTTTGTATGTTAAGGCCCGATTATCCCTAGTTGCTTTCAGAGTTCTCTCTTTGTCCTTGCATTTTGCCAGTTTCACTACGATATGCCGTGCAGAAGATCAATTCCAGTTACGTCTGAGGGAAGTTCTCTGTGCCTCTTGGATTTCAATGTCTGGTTCCTTCCCCAAGCTGGGGAAGTTCTCAGCTATGATTTGTTCAAGTACCCCTTCAGCCCCTTTCTCTCTCTCTTCTTCTGGAATTCCTATGATATGGATATTGTTCTATTTGATTGCATCACTGAGTTCTCAAATTCTCCTTTCATGCTCGTGAATCAATTTATCTCTCTTTTCCTTGGCTTCCTCTTTTTCCATAATTTTATCTTCTAATTCACCTCTTCTCTCTTCTGCCTCTTCAATCGGTGCTGTGGCCACCTCCATTTTATTTAGCGCCTCACTTATAGCATTTTTTAATTCATCATGACTATTTTTAAGATCCTTGATCTCTGCAGCAATGGAATCTCTGCTGTCTTCTATGCTTTTATCCAGTCCAGTGATTAATTTTATGACTATTATACAAAATTCTTGTTCGGTTATGTTGCTTATATCTGTTTTGATCAATTCTTCAGCTGTCACTTCTTCCTGGAATTTCTTTTGAGGAGAATTTTTCTGTTTTATCATTTTGGCTGGTTTTCTCCCCTTTTGAGTTTTAAAAGTTTGTTATTTGCTCTGCACCTCTGAACACTGCTATATTAAAGGGGGTTCATACACTGTCCTGGGCCTGGCCGTTCAGGAGGAATTTTTTCGGATAATGTTACTCGCTCTCTGTTGTTGTGACCTTGGTTATTTTATTTCCCTACTGGTAGTGATGTTTTGGACCCTCCACCACGTGTACTTTGGTTTGTTCCTTGAAGTAGCCTTGGAAAGGAAAACAAACAGGAAACAAAAACACACAAATGCACAGACACATAAAACAAACAAGGAGACAAACAATAACAAAAGAAACAAAAACCAAAAGACAATCTAACAGCAAAAACACCAGAAACACCAGCTACAAGTAAAGAGCAGGATGGAGGCGGTGCTGATGGAAGATCATATACAGAGAAATGACAGGGGCGGGCGGTGAAAAAAGAGAAAATAAACATTTACCAGGCAGAGAGATTACATGGCTTAATCCAGAGAGAGAGAAAGGCAAATAAGGAAGGAGGTGAGAAAAAAGAAACGAAGATAAAGTTACCTGGAGAAACTATATGGCCTGATTATTCCAGAAAGAGAGAAAGAAAAGTAAAGAAGGAGGTGTAGAACTTCAAGAGAATGGATTAAATATGTCTGTTTAAGGAGACCAATAACCAGAGTAACCAGCCTAGAGGAGGGAAGAGATAAGAAGGAGAAAATGAAGAATATATCTAAATAGGAAGAATTGACATAGAGTTAATCCAGGGAGAGCCTGCAGTCTGGTTCCACAGCGTCTGTTTGGCTCCAGTAGATAAGCAGCTAGCCAGCACAGAGGTTTGGTGTAGGCAGGTCCCGCCTCCACTGCGCCTGAAGACCCATCCCTGAGGCTCTCCCTTGATGGTTGTGGGGGAAAAAATGGCGACCCCCTAGTCCCTTCCTCACGGACCAGGTGTCCCAAAACACTCCTTTGGACCATCCTCACTGTGCCGCTGGTGCAGACGGGGTGGGCTTTCCTGTTCCACGGTCTCCTGTGTCCCACGCTTATCTGAGTTTTAAACTCGAGCTCCATGCTTGTTAATGATGCTGCGTTAATTGATCCCGTGGCTGTGTTACAGTGCTTCAGAAACTGCTATGGCTGGTTTCTCCTGGTGTAGACTGCGCCCCTGAAGTAGCACCAAACCTGGGGCTGACTCCCCCCTTCCCCAGATGTATGAACGCGGGCAGCCGGTCCCAGTTGGAAGAAAGCGTTGCAGTTAGAGATTAGATCCCTCTCTGAAAGCCCTGCGGTCAGAGATGGGGATGGGGTCCCTCTCTGTCCCAGTCTGAGGTTTATCTCTTGTCCAGATACAGTTCTATGCTTCCCCAGCTGCTCTTTCTCTTCCCTCTGTCTCTCCACAGAAGGGGCTCCCTCCCCTCCGTGCTGCCACGGCCCATTTTATCTCCCCCAGTTTGCAATCACGCACCTCTGGGGCTGTCTGGCTTTTCCGTTTTCTTCCTGATAGACTCCGTCTCCTTTCCTCTCAGACTCTTGGAGTTCAAAGTCCTTTGGCTTTAGCCTTTCTTTATTTGAGAGACGCAAGAAGTACAGATTCCCCTACTTCTCCACCATGTTGTCCGAAGAGAGCCAAATAGTACAGGAAAAAAGCAGAATACACACCTATATTAAGCAGCTGAGGCTCAGGAATGGTGGTACAGAAGAGACGTCGGCATCTGCAAGGTTTGTCTTTGGGCTAAGGTCCATCAATCTCTGATATTCGTGAGCAAAGTCCTAGTCGCCAACAAAGAGCACAGTGGAGTTGCTGTTCCTGCAGTGAGCCTTGGGAACTAGAAGACCAAGTGGAGCTGAATTGCAGAACAGCATTGTCATGGCAAAGGAATTTCTTCTGCCTTTCAAGATCCTTCTAGTCAGACTAAGAATCAAACTGACATGAGACAGATTAACAGGAGAAAATCAAATGTAATTTCACGCATAGAGGGAATTCACACAGACATGGAAATACCAAAGACAGTCAGGCAAGATGAGGTATGCATGTCATCCCGAATTAAGAAGTTGGAGGGGGGGGGGCGCCTGGGTGGCTCAGTCCCTTGAGCGTCCAACTTCGGCTCAGGTCATGATCTCACAGTTCGTGAATTTGAGTCCCACATTGGGCTCTGTGCTGACAGCTCAGAGCCTAGAACCTGCTTCGGATTCTGTGTCTCCCTCTCTCTCTGCCCCTCCTGCGGCTTACAGTCTGTCTCTCTCAAAAATAAACAAACATAAAAAATTAAAAGAAGAAAAGAAGTGGGTAGAGGTCTGGGACTTCAAAGGGAAAGAATGCAATTTACAAGAAGATGAAAAAGAGTAAATGTTTGGTAAACAAATGTTTGCTGGGCCACTCAGAAACAATGAGACACAGAGGACTTTGATCAACCAGGCCTCACTAGGTTCTTCCCTGTCCACCGTACCTAGTTCATATCATAATGTAGTTACCTGTGGTGATAGCTAGCTCTCTTCCTAGAGCAGGTCCTCTGTCTGATTTCTCTTGAGGCAGTTGGTGGGGTTGTAAAGAGCTTTTCCTGAATATAACTAAGGGCCTAAATAGGCACACTGAGCCCGGTCTCTAGTCTACACAGTGAGCTCCTCCTTTGGTTGAACTTGTATGTGATGTTGCCATGCTGCCCTGCCCATCAGAGAGGGAACAAATTAATTGTGAGTGAATGTGGGAGGCAAAGGGACTGGAAAAGGTCGAGGACATGGTCGAACCCATCCATCTGTCTGGCCTCTAAGAGAGAGGTGTGGACTGTTCTTTAAAGAAATTGAAACTTTGTTCTCTTTATATTGCTAAACAAGAGACTATATGCTTTTCACTGAGACTATATAAGCTCTCGTTTTTGTTTTCCTTTGGTTTGTTTTTGGGGAGATCTGGAAGCTCTAAGACCAAAAGAAATGGTCAATCTTGATGTTTTTACATGCAAATTTTGACATACCCAGTTTACAACTCCTTAAACTTATTCCTTGAGAGCTGATTGTACCCGAGCTCTGCCATTTCCAAACTCTGTAAGCTTGGGCAAGTCACTTAGCATCTCAGTGCCTCCTCTGTAAAATGTAAATATAATGGTTCTTACCTCATTGGGTAATTTTCAGGATTAAATGAGTTCATAAATGTCAAGCACTTACAATTGTGCCCTGCATAGGATAGCCACACCACAAATGGACATTATTATTGCCGTTGTGGTGATTGTTTTCATTGCCCTGGATCTTTGACCTCTCACACTTTCCATCCTTCACCTGACATGTACCACATGCCTGGTAAGCATAATTAGGGGAGAAGACAGGGGCTATTGATTGGAGGTGAAATAAACATTGAGATTCCCCAAAATGCCACACCCCATCTGCATATACAGTACCTCCAGTCTTCTCTCACTGGCCATGGGTTCCTTAATCAAATGACAGGAAAGTGAAAGAATAACAAAGAGTCCCCTTAATGACCTGGAAATATAGCCTTTTAGCATATGGAAATGCAAAAAGTAGAAACTAGCAAAAACAAATTTTAAGTCATGCCAACCTAATATACAGACTGGATCAATCAGGACAGGCAAAGTCTTATACAGTGACAAAGAAGCCCAGCGTTTTAACAGTGTATAACAGCAGGGGCTTATTTCTTGCTCACATAACCTGTCCGTCACAGGGAGGCTGAGTCAGGCCCCCCCACCCCTAAAGCTCTCTTCTCTGGCTGAGCCCCCAGCCTGATGCAACCAGCATCTGGAGACCTGCTGTACTATCACCATGACACATAAAAGGAGGATGAGGCAAATATCATGTACTGGCTATTAAAGCTGTAGCCCAGAAATGAGTCACTTCTCACATTCTTTTGGCTAAAACAAGTCAGATGTCTATGCTTAACTTCAACAGGGTACATGAAATCTTTGAAGCCATGTTCTAAAAACCATAAACATAAACTGTGGCTTCAAAGGCAGTAATTAAAAATATTTAATATTCAAGGTGCCTGGGTGGCTTCAGTTGAGTGGGCAACTCTGGACTTTGGCTCAAGTCATAATCTCAGCTGTGGGATCGAGCCCTGCGTTGGGGTCCGTAATGAGCTCAGAGCCTGCTTAAGATTCTCTTTTCTCTCCTTCTGCCCCTCTCCCTCTCTCACATACTCTCTCTCTCTAAAATAAAAAAAGATATATTTAATATTTAACAGTATAAAAATACAAATAACCTGAAATGAGTAATCTCAACCCTTACTCGAATTATATAAATTCAATTTTTTTCAGTCTTTAAAATTTCATAATTAGTATACTTTTCTGAAACCATGATCACAAGCATAATCACCGCTCTGTATAATTTATAGACATTCAGTTGTCTGAGAAATAAATGCATGAAAAGGTCATTCTCATTTCCACTTTAGGACAATAGAGAGATAAGTGAAATTTTCCCCCGAGGAAACCCCTGAGTGGTTTGTATTATCTTAAATTCATAGATATGTAATTTCTAAAGTATATTTTTCTGTAATATCTTTTGTTCCTGGTGTTTAGTGTGTGCATATCAGTATTCAAATTGCTTTAATTCAAAGTAATATCTTAAAAATTTACTTTGACTTGGAAGTTTATTCTGTATATAATCTACCTATATATCTGTATATAATCTGTCAAGTTTACTAAATTAAAAGCATGGGCTATATGTATACATATGTGTGTGTGTGTGTGTGTGTGTGTGTGTGTGTGTGTAGTTAGATTAACATTGGTAATACCAGCTGTACAATTTGGTGTTTGCATTTAAAGCCAACTCTGAATTATCCATAGTCATGGAAACATTACCATCATCATCATCATCATCATCATCATCATCATTGTGAAAATGAGATCTTAATTTACTAAGTTTTATGTACTTATTTAATCCTTTCAGTGCTCAGCAGGAGGAGCTATTATTTCTCCTCGATTTCACACATTTGGAGATGAGGAGAGGTTAAGAGACCCAAGCAGGGTCACACAGTAGGTAGCAGAGAAAGCACTTAGATCCCAATCTCCCTGGCACCAGAGTGGGTGCTCCTAGATACTATTTACATTCAGTCTGACCCAACCCCACAAAGTGAAATAGGACAGTTTTGATTATTCAACTGCACTTACCCACATGGATTCCCTGAAAAAGTAATTTTTTTAAAAAAGGTTACTTAAGGGGCACCTGGGTGGCTCAGTCGGTCAAGCGTCCAATTTTGGCTCTGGTCATGATCTCGTGGTGTGTGGGTTCAAGCCGCACATTGGGCTCTGTGCTGGCAGCTTGGAGCCTGGACCCTGCTTTGGTTTCTGTGTCTCTGTCTCTCTCTGCTCCTTCCCCACTCACACTCTCTCTCACTGTCTCTCAAAAATAAAATTAAAAGAAAAAAGTTACTTAGAGCTAGACAAAATGTTCCAATGAGATAGGTGTAGAAATAACTTGCCCAAAGGGTCATTTGTCACCCAACCACTAGTAGAATGAGTCCAATACAATTATGTCTCCATTTAAAGTATGTAAGTAGTGAGTAGCAGGCTTTTTAGACTAAAAGAATGAAAAAAAAAAAAACCAGTTGTGTTTAAAGATAAACAGAAGAATTCTTAATGTTAAAGGAAAAATAGCTATAAAAATATTTGAGTTAACCGGATAGGTATGTCAAAGTCTTCTTTATTAAACATAGAGATGAGTGACAAAGAAAGTGCAGTAGCTTCAACTCCCCTATTAAAAAGTGAACCACCAGGCATGCTATGAGACTTATGGTGGCCAAAGCATCATATTAGGCTTTTAGTTTTCATTAGGATCAGAGATGAATTACACCTTAACTCATATTCATTCCAACATTCTGTTAACTGAATACCTTGAAAAGCCAGTTAATAAGACAATTGACAGGAGAGTGTAAGATCAATTGTTTTTTAATGTGACTTTTCAGTTTACATTCCTTTCATAAAGAAAAGCTGATAAATTACATTGGAAAATCCATTTGTAACCAGAAAATAAATTGTTATTTCAATAACTTTGCTGAGGTGGGTAGCCTACAGTTTAAAGGGCATTTATTTTTAGGTAAATTGCTGGTGTTCAAGAATTTTCTATTTGCAAGGCTAGCTTGGTTAGCCACTGTACAGAACAAAGTTAAGATGTCATGCCTGAGACGACTAGCCTAAGAAGGGTCTGCTTGTGAGGTTGGATCTTGGCTGGCATCTGAGAAGGGCTCAGACCATTCCCAGAACTGATACGGGTGGCTTGCTGTATCTAAATTTTTCGTGCAAAGGATGTGATTTATGCTGAACTCCTGCCGCTCTTCTGGCAATCTGGAAATCTGATAGATGATTGGCAGAGGGTACCTGCATGACCAGTCCCAAGTAAAAACCTCAGGTGCTGAGTCTCTAATGGGCTTCCCTGGGCAGAAACATCATACACTCATTGCTCCATTTGTTTTTTTAATTTCTTAATCCTTTTTTTTCTATAATTTATTTATTTTTTTGACAATTTACATTCTAGTTAGTTAGCACATGGTGCAACAATGATTTCAGGAGTAGATTCCTTAAGCCCCTTACCCATTTAGCCCATCCTCCCTCCCCACAACTCTTCCAGCAACCCTCTGTTTGTTCTCTGTATTGTTTTGTTTTGTTTTGCT
This sequence comes from Paguma larvata, assembly GCA_030068075.1. Taxonomy (NCBI): domain Eukaryota; kingdom Metazoa; phylum Chordata; class Mammalia; order Carnivora; family Viverridae; genus Paguma; species Paguma larvata. The sequence goes on from CM057830.1 coordinate 30,397,334, forward strand.
TTTTATTTAAATAATTTATTTTCAAATTGTTTTCCATATAACACCCAGTGTTCATCCCAACAGTGCCCTCTTTAATGCCCGTCACCCACTCTCCCCACTCCCTCACCCCCCTCACCGTCAGTTTGTTCTTAGTCTTTGAGAGTCTCATGTTTTGTCTCCCTCCCTCTCTGTGTCTTTTTTTCCTTTCTCCTCTTCCCCTCCCCCATGGTTTTTGCTAAGTCTCTCAAAATCCACCTATGTATGGAAACATATGATATCTGTCTTTTTCTGACCGACTTATTTCACTTAACATAATACCCTCCAGTTCCATCCATGTTGCTACACATGGACAGATTTCATTTTTTCTCATTGCCACGTAGTATTCCATTGTATATATGTGCCACATCTTCTTTATCCATTCGTCGGTTGATGGACACTTGGTCTCTTTCCATGATTTGGCTATTGTCGAAAGTGCTGCTATGAACATTGGGGTACATGTGCCCCTATGCATCAGCACTCCTGTGTCTCTTGGGTAGATTCCTAGCAGTGCTGTTGCTGGGTCATAGGGTAAGTCTATTTCCATTTTTTTGAGGAACCTCCACACTGTTTTCCAGAGCGGCTGCACTAGTTTGCATTCCCACCAACAGTGTAGGAGGGTGCCTGCTTCTCCACATCCCCGCCAGCATCTATAGTTTCCTGATTTATTCATTTTAGCCACTCCAACTGGTGTAAGGTGGTATCTCAGTGTGGTTTTGATTTGTATTTCCCTGATGATGAGTGCCATTGAGCATTGTTTCATGTGTCTGTTGGCCATCTGGATGTCCTCTTTGGAGAAATGTCTATTCATATCTTCTGCCCATTTCTTCATTGGATTATTTGTTTTTTGGGTGTGGAGTTTGGTAAATTCTTTATAGATTTTAGATATTAGCCCTTTATCTGATATGTCATTTGCAATTATTCTTTCCCATTCCATCAGTTGTCTATTAGTTTTGTTGGTTGTTTCCTTTGCCGTGCAGAAGCTTTTTATCTTGATGAGGTCCCAATAGTTCATTTTTGCTTTAAATTCCCTCGCCTTTGGAAATGTGTCACATGGGAAATTGCTACGGCTCAGGTCAAAGAGGTTTTTTTCCTGCTTTCTCCTCTAGGATTTTGATGGTTTCCAGTCTCACATTCAGGTCCTTCATCCATTTAGAGTTTATTTTTGTGAGTGGTGTAAGGAAGTGGTCTAGTTTCATTCTTCTGCATGTTGCTGTCCAGTTCTCCCAGCACCATTTGTTAAAGAGGTTGTCTTTTTTCTATTGGGTACTCTTTCCTGCTTTGTCAAAGATTAGTTGGCCATATGCTTGTGGGTCCATCTCTGGGTTCTCTATTCTATTCCATTGGTCTATGTGTCTGTTCTTGTGCCAATACCATGCTGTCTTGATGACTACCGCTTTGTAGTAGAGGTTAAAATCTGGGATTGTGATGCCTCCCGCTTTGGTTTTCTTCTTCAATATCACTTTGGCTATTCGGGGTCTTTTGTGGTTCCATACAAATTTTAGGATTGTTTGCTCTAGCTTTGAGAAGAATGCTGGTGCAATTTTTATTGGGACTTCATTGAATGTGTAGACTGCTTTGGGTAGTATTGACATTTTAACAATATTTATTCTTCCAATCCATGAGGATGAGATGTTTTTCCATTTCTTTGTGTCTTCCTCAATTTCCTTCATAAGTTTTTTGTAGTTTTCAGCATAAAGGTCTTTTACATCTTTGGTTAGGTTTGTTCCTAGGTATTTGATGGTTTTTGGTGAAATTGTGAATGGGATTCACTTCTTTATTTCTCTTTCTATTGCTTCATTGTTGGTGTAAAGGAATGCAACCGATTTCTGTACGTTGATTTTGTATCCTGCAACTTTGCCAAATTCATGGATCAGTTCTAGTAGGCTTTTGGTGGATTCTGTTGGATTTTCCATGTAAAGTATCATGTCGTCTGCAAAAAGTGAAAGTTTGACTTCACCCTTGCCTATCCTGATGCCTTTTATTTTGCTTTCTTGTCTGATTGCTGATGCTAGGACCTCCAACACTATGTTAAATAGCAGTGGTGAGAGTGGACATCCCTGTCGTGTTCCTGATCTCAGGGGGAAGGCTCTCAGTTTTTCCCCATTGAGGATGATGTTAGCTGTGGGCTTTTCATAAATGGCTTTTATGATGCCTAAGTATGTTCCTTCTATCCCAACTTTCTCGAGAGATTTTATTAAGAAGCAATGCTGTATTTTGTCCAATGCTTTCTCTGCATCAATCCACAGGAACGTATGGTTCTTATCTTTTCTTTTGTTAATGTGATGTATCACGTTGATTGATTTGCGAATATTGAACCATCCCTGCAACCCAAGAATGAATCCTACTTGATCGTGGTGGATAATTCTTTTTATTTGCTGTTGGATTCTATTTGCTAACATCTTCTTAAGAATTTTCGCACCCATGTTCATCAAGGATATCGGCCTGTAGTTCTCTTTTTTTGCTGGGTCTCTATCTGGTTTGGGAATCAAAGTGATGCTGGCTTCATAGAATGAGTCCGGGAGTTTTCCTTCCATCTCAGTTTTTTGGAACAGCTTGAGGAGGATAGGTCTTAACTCTGTTTTAAATGTCTGGTAAAATTCTGCAGGGAAGCCATCTGGCCCTGGCCTTTTATTTGCTGGGAGATTTTTGATAACTGATTCAGTTTCTTCACTAGTTATGGGTCTGTTCAAGTTTTCTATTTCTTCTCGTTTGAGTTTTGGTAGTGTGTGGTTATTTAGGAATTTGTCTATTTCTTCCAGGTTGTTCAATTTGACGGCATGTAGTTTTTCATAATATTCTCTGATGACTGCTTGTATTTCTGAGGGATTGGTTGTAATCACTGCATTATCGTTCGTGATTTTATTGATTTGGGTTCTTCCTCTTTTCTTTTTGAGGAGCCTGGCTAGAGGTTTATCAATTTTGTTTATTTTTTCAAAGAACCAGCTTTTGGTTTCAGTGATCTGTTCCACTACTTTTTCTGTTTCCATATGATTAATTTGTGCCCTAATATTTGTTATTTCTCTCTTTCTGCTGGATTTGGGTTGTCCTTGCTGTTCTGCTTCTAGTTCCTTTAGGCCGGCTGTTAGAATTTGTGTTAGGAATTTTTCTTGTTTCTTGAGATGGGCCTGGATTGCAATATATTTCCCTCTCAGGACTGCCTTTGCCGCGTCCCAAAGCGTTTGGATTGTTGTATTTTCATTTTCACTTGTTTCCACGTATTTTTATATTTCATCTCTGATTGCTTGGTTGACCCATTCGTCTTTTAGTAGGTTGTTCTTTAGCCTCCGTGTTTGTGGGAGTTTTCCAGACTTTTTCCTGTGGTTGATTTCAAGTTTCAAAGCATTGTGGTCTGAAAGTGTGCATGATATGATCTCAATTTTTTTATATTTATTCAGCGCTTCCTTGTGCCCCAAAATATGGTTTATCTTGGGAAATGTACCATGTGCATTTGAGAAGAATGTAAATTCCTTTGCTTCTGGATGAAGGGCCCTGAAGATATCTGTCAGGCCCATCTGTTCCAATGTGTCGTTCAGGTCCATTGTTTCTATGCTGATTCTATGTTTAGTGGATCTATCCAGCGCTCTGAGTGGGGTATTAAGGTCGCCTGCAACTAGCACATTTTTATCAGTAAGATTGCTTACGTTTGTAATTAGTTGCTTTACAAATTTGGGTGCCCCAGAATTCGACGCGTAGATATTTATAATTGTTAGCTCTTCCTGCTGGATGGTCCCTGAGACTATTATATAATGTCCTTCTTCATCTCTTATTACATCGTTCATTTTAAAGTCTAATTTGTCTGATATAAGTGTGGCTACTCCGGCTTTCTTCTGACTTCCAGTAGCATGGTAGATAGTTCTCCATCCCCTCACTTTCAATCTGAAGGTGTCTTCAGGTTTAAGATGAGTTTCTTGAAGACAGCAAATAGATGGGTCTTGTTTTTTAATCCATTCTGTTACCCTGTGTCTTTTGATTGGCGCATTTAGTCCATTTACATTCAGTGTTAATATTGAAAAATATGGGCTTACAGTCACTGTATTATCTGTAGGTTTCATGTTTGTAAGGCTGTCTCAGGTTCTCAGGTAGTTTGTGTTCTTTGCAACCTTTCCTTCATAGAGTGCCCCTCAGGATCTCTTGTAGTGCTGGTTTATTTGTGATAAATTCTTTCAGTTTTTGTTTGTTGGGAAAAACCTTGATCTCTCCTATCAGTCTGTTAATCAAATACTGAAACAAGATTTACAGAGATGAGCTTTGAGGTTTTATGGTGGGGCTGAGGGGATGATTAACACAATGCGATACCTGCAGGGAAAATCTAGTTTGATTCAAGGAGTCTTGCAGCCTAATGACTACTAATTTCTAGCCAACTCATAACTGCTATTCTGTATGATCAGTTTGTGTAACCTATCCCCAAGAGGCAACCTTGAGGTTACTTCTGGCCAGGTTACTCTTATTCAGATTTTATCCATCAAGACATCGCATTCCAGGTCCCCTTTTCCATGTGCCATAAAACCAAAGAGCATTATATCCCTTAGGCCAACGAGAGCAGTTCAAGAAATCCAGGCCTGAAAGATTATTTAGAAGGAGGTAAGACTAGGCGCCAGTTTGGCTGGCGGGAGCTTTGCTTCAACCTTTTCCACACAGGGAGGGGTCTCAACCTGCAAGCCCAAAATGTCTCCCAACAGTGAGGAGAAGAAGAAATTGAACTGTGATCTGGTAGAGAGATTAGAAGACTTGATCCAGCAAGAGAGAAAACAAAATAAGGAAGGATGTGAGGAAAGAGAAATGAAGTTAGATGTTGCCCAGATGCACTATGTGGTCTGACTGTTCTATAGAGAGAGATAGGAAGTTAAAGAGGGAGGTGTAGAACATGCATTGAGAGAGTGAGTTAAATGTCTGTTTAAGCAAGCCAAAACCCCCAGGTCACTGGTTTAGAGGTAGGGAGAGATAGGAAGAAGAAGGGGGAGAATATATCTAAAACTATAGAATTGACCTAGAATTAATCCAGGCAATGCTGCAGTATTTGTGTCTCCGAGGCTACCACTCCTGCAGAAGGGCGTCTCCCATATGAGGAGAGGCGTGGCCTGGTGTAGGCAGGTCCCACCTCCACCGCTGGGGGGTGGAGTCCTAGGGTTTGGCTTTGTGGGAATGCATGACCACAGTGGTGCCCTCCCAGCCCCAATGGTCTCAGATCACTCCTCAGTTTCCGTCCTCAACTCTATCCAGGTTACCAGCACAGTTCAATATGCTGGGCGGTTGCAAGCCCCATGCTCATCTGAGTTCCTTTAACTCGCTCTGAACGCCACGCCTTATGTAAATTGAGTCTCTGACTCAGCACCAGTGCGACCACAGTGGCGTCCCCCTAGCCTCTCTTCATGGAACTGGGGTCTCAGAACACTCCTCCGTGTCCGTCCTCGACTTGGTCAGGGTTGCAGGGGCAGTTGCACAACCTGCTGGATGGTCGCGAGCCCCTTACGTGCCCAGTTTTCCCTATTTAAATTGTGTCCCTGACTCAGCACCAATCCAGTGATGGCGTGGTGCCTCTCCGTGTCACGGGCTGGGACAGCGTTGCTGGCTCCGGAGTGAAGAAAGCTCCGCCAGCTCTGTCATGAGCAATGGAACCCCCCTCCAAAAAGCCTCATGGATAGGGACTGGGTGATAAGCTCCCTGTCTGCCCCGGTTAGAGGTACTTTCCCTGCTGTTCTTTCTCTTCCTCTTGTCTTTTGGAGGAAGGGGCTCAGGGCCCGGGGCCCACTCCCCGCCATCCGCACTTCCACGGCTCTCTTTCTTTCTCCCAGATTGCACTCACTCAGTCTCCCAGGATTTTCTGGATTTTGCGTTCTCTTCCCTGTAGCCTCCAACTCCTCTTCCTGCAGATCTCTGGGATTGAGAGTTCCTCAGTTTCAGTCCTTCTTAGTTTAAAAGACAGAGGAGAGCAGTGGGTCCTCCTACTCTTCCACCAGTGTGGCCGCCTCTTAACCTAAATTACCTGCAGCCTGAGTAATATAATTAAATGCAGCTTTTTAAAAAAGCAATTGTCTTCTATAGCAGAGGAAGGCGCCATCTGTTCTCTATATTTAAGAGTCTCTTGTATTTTGTCCCCCTCCCTGTTTTTATATTATTTTTGCTTCCCTACCTTTATGTTCATCTGTTTTGTATCTTAAAGTCCTCATACGAGTGAAGTCATATATTTGTCTTTCTTTGACTAATTTCACTTAGCATAACACCCTCTAGTTCCATCCACATAGTTGCAAATGGCAAGATTTCATTCTTTTTGATTGCCGAGTAATACTCCATTGTATGTATATTGTGTGTGTGTGTGTATATATATATATATACACCACATCGATATACCATATATACATATATACCACATCTTCTTTATCCGTTCATCCATCGATGGACATTTGGGCTCTTTCCATACTTTGGCTATTGTCGATAGTGCTTCTATAAACACTGGGGTGCATGTGCCCCTTCGGAACAGCATACCTTTATCCCTTATGTAAATTCCTAGCAGTGCTATTCCTAGGGTAGTTCTATTTTTAAATTTTTGAGGAACCTCCATACTGTTTTCCAGAGCAGCTGCACCAGTTTTCATTCCCACCATCAGTTCATTGCTCCATTTTGTTGCTGGGGGAAGATTTGCTCTGAGTGACTCTTCACGGGAGAAAGAGAGCAAAAGGAAGCCTGCACATGGATTCTTCCAGATTCTGCTTGTGTCTTTTCCTTCATGATCTGGCTGTATATCCTTATTACATCACTGAAATAAGCCTTAGCCTTGCATACAACTGTATGCCCAGTCCCAGGAGTCCTCTTAGTGAATCTCCGGATGTAGTATTAGTTTTGGAGACGCTTGGCATAGCTACTTTCCAAGGGCATTTTACCTCCATGGTCTATAATTTAAAAAGCAGTACTGCATTAATGTGTTTCATCAGAAAGTTATGGAAAGATTTGGCATTTCACTCCTGTTCCGACAAGATAAACAAAACTCCAAATATATTTGCAATCTGTGATTTCAATACATCAGCTTGTAACAAACATTTTACACAGTAAGAAATTCTGGAAGGGAATCAGGAAGGCAAGGGAATGTACACAGCAGAAACAATAGTGCACTTCTAAAGAAAAATAAGCAGAAGTGTCATTGTTCCTTTAGCCTTGAGGCACAATTATCCTTTGTTCTGAGATTTGTGTGAAAAAAAAAAAATCTAAGAAGCCATAGGAAGGTTTCCCATGGACTTCCAAAAACAGCAGCAGTGTGAGAAAGTAGGCAGAGAGCAAGGGATCATGTTATTAATGAATGTCATCTTTTAAAATTATAGTAACATTACCTTTACTACAACATGAGTCTGTATTTTGTCTAGTTTTCTTTTTAGGTGCTGGAGGGCTGTTAAATATTTGTGAACAAAGGAAGGAAAAATATTCACACAGTATGTTCTGAAATTGAATTGAAAACAAAGGAACAAAGCAGTGTTCATTGAGATCATCACATTAAAAGAAAAGATGCCTGGCATCAGACAGAATTAAAATGCCAATGCCTGACATCAGATAGAATTAAAATGCCAATGCCATAATAAATATGTCATGAAGAGCTACTGTAACACAATATAAAATGTTGGAAAACAATAATGCAATGCGTATCTTCTAAGCATCACTGTTAAGTTTTTCTCATCCTTTAAAGCAATGTGATTTTTCAGAGTGTATAAAATGCAATGTTATGACAGTGTGTAGCACATTTTATATAGCTTCACAGGGTGTACTCAGAAATTGAGTAATAATTCAAGGAAGAGATTTCATCTATTGAGAGTATGGCTCGAGACTCTTTTCCTTTCCTCTAAGAGTCCTGTGATTTTATGCATCTTTGGCATCTGCTCCCCTTGCCATCCACTTACCACTTGATAATTTATTTTTTTCCTATAAACTAAATGATTCATTAATGGAAGAGAAGTTAAAATACTAGCCTGAAGGGGAAGTGGGGCTTGAGAGAAAGTTACGTTGGGAACCAAAGATTTCCTGTCCCATCCAAGGTCCTTCTAGGCAGACTAAAAATCAAATTAACATGAGGCAGACTAACAGGAGAGAATCAAATTTAATAGTGCATGTACGGGGAATCCCCACAGACATGAAAATTCCAAAGACAGGCAACATGAGGTATATATGTCCTCTTGAACTAAGGAGAAGGGGGCAGGGGTCTGGGACTTCAAAGGGAAAGAATGCAGTTCACAAGAAGATGAAAAAGAGTAAATGTTTGGTAAACAAATGTTTGCTGGGCCACTCAGAAACATTGAGACACAGAGGACTTTGATCAACCAGGCCTCGCTAGGTTCTTCCCTGTCCACCATACCTAGTTCATATTATAATATAGGCATCTCTAGCTCTCTTCCTTGGAGGAGGTCCTCTGTCCAAATTCTATTGAGGCATTTGGGGGTGAGAGCAAAGATCTTTTCTTGAATCTGCTTGGTTTTGATTGCTTTTTAATCCCAAATACTCTTGGTGCCAAAATGGCCCATCCTGGAGCGGCCTGCCTTGGTCTCTGTAGTTGTAAGAGGACAGGATTAAAAGGAGAAGGGGGGGAGCACCTGGGTGGCTCAGTTGGTTGGGCGACCGACTTCGGCTCCAGTCATGATCTCGCGGTCCATGAGTTCAAGCCCCATCTCAGGCTCTGTCCTGACAGCTCACAGCCTGGAGCCTGCTTCAGATTCTGTCTCCCTCTCTCTCTGCCCCTCCCCTGCTCGCACTCTGTCTCTCTCTCAAAAATAAAAATAAAAATAAAAATAAATAAATAAGAGGAGAAAGGTAGTGAGAGTGATGAATAGTTTGAGGGCTGTGTATAGATTTGTATCATTAGCAGAGATTTACTCTAATTGTAATGTGTAAGCCTATTGAATGACCTGTCATTAAAATAGAAGTGCTCTGACAAATAATTATGTCTATCAAAGAATTTCAATATTGTCACAGAAAGGATTATTTTCCCATACTCTCAGTCCAGTTAATATATATAAATCATTTATGACAAAGACATTTTTATCTCTGTTACATTTCTCATGATAAAGGTGAGCGGATTTAGCTTCACAGTTTTCTTTTCTAAGACTTTCAACTCCATTAAGGAAAGGAAGTGAATCCATAACTCTGTACTTAAATTTTTCTCCCACGCCCTCGGGCTCTTTTCATAATAGGAATTTGGAGAAAAGGGTAGGAAATGATGGGGAGTATCTTACTCCTTTTATTGCTATCCTATGAAAAATTAATTTTACTTTGTAATTCATAATTGAGAGTTAGACTACAACTATGATTTCAGTTCTAGAATTTCCACTGGTTTTTTATAGTCCTATTTTTTTTTTCGCTGAGATTCGCTGTCTTTATATTCATTGTGAGGATTTTTTAAATTTTTTTTATGTTTTTTATTTATTTTTGAGAGACAGAGCAAGTGCAAGTGTGGGAGAGGCAGACAGAGAGAGACAGGATCCGAAGCAGGCTCCACGCTGACAGCAGACAGCCCAATGTAGGGCTCGAACTCACCAACCTCGAGATCATGACCTAAGTCAAAGTCAGATGCTTACCCGACAGAGCCACCCGGGCGCCCCCACATTTCTCTTCTTAATAAGAGAAAGATACTACTTTCCACAGTGCTACTTCCTGAATATTACAAGAATATTGATAGGAACAGGATTACCCCAGAAAAGTGTTTATGCAGTTGATCCAAAGTGAACAAAGGGGCTGACTTATACTGAAGAAGAATATTTTTATTTACAGACAGAATGATATTTGGGGGTTTCTGGTATTTTATAAGAGGTTACTTCTGCTCCCTTTTCTCACCAGTCTTAGCAACCTGCTCTATATTACGAGGGCAACAGAGAGTGTGTGGTTGGCGTACAATAAGAGATATGGTATATATATATAGTTGTTACATACAAGAGGGTAATCCATAGCCTGGACGGAGGGTAGGAGCACCGGGGACCTGCCACTGAGAGTTGGTACAGCAGGGGCTGCTTTCATGCTGATTGTCCTTTATCCCCAGCGAGGCCACGGGGCTGGGCTTTGATCTTTCTCTCTTGGGACTACCTGCCCTAACATTTGGGAGAGGCTTGCATGTAATCCGTTCAGGAATCCCAAAGCCTAAAAGGTTCTCCTGTCATTACTGATTCTCCCTTGAAAAGTATTTCGTATCTTGGATTTTGGACTTAATGTGCACAGATTGTTTTATTGTTATAGTTCGGTTTGAATTTTTTTTTTACCTTAGAATATCTTAGCTAATCTTTCATAGTTTATCTGGTGCCTTTCTTTATATTTTTGTAACTGTCTAACTTTAAATGCTATCTTCAATTTTACTAAATGTTTAGCATACTTAGTTTTACATATTTTTAGCTGCTTTCATACATATCTACAGAAAGGGAGAAGAGAAAGACTAAAAGACACAGAAACAGACTGAATTTCTATACACAACGCAATATTTTTGTGCCGAAATCATCAAAAACTATTTTCTGAAAAAGCCGATGTCTCTGTCACCATACATAATTCTAGCAAAAAAATGTTATTATTTTGATCTAATATATAGTATTTTCTAGAATGATATACATTATGTATAAAATTATAATAGAAATTGATTAAATAATTTATACTATAACATATTAATATGTATTATTATATTAATATATATTATATTACGTACAGTATGTTCTAGAATATATATAACATAAAGTATATGAAAAATACCCCAAAGAGTCAAAAGAAGAAAAAATCACTGATAGTCCTGTCATTCAATCATTGTTTACAATTTTAAAAACTTGTGCACTGAAAATGATGCTTCTACATAGATAGAGAGCAAATCCACTACAAAATCATGAACAGCTGGTTAGCTGAGGAGGCACTCTGTAGAAATGGAGATTTGAGGCATTGACATTAGAAGAGCATAAAGCAACCGAATGAATGAAAAAGAGTAAAAATATTCTAAAGGTAGAGTTTTAACATTTTTAAGGGATAAGAAAGGAAGTGATAAGCCACAAGCAAAATCTCTTAGATAGAGAAAAATCCCTAATGCTAGTTTCTTAATAGGAAAAAGCTGGAGATAGCTCCTAAGCCCCCAATATAGAAAAACTGATGTCACCCCAAAGACTAATAACATTAGCCCTAAGAGCCAAAGTGCTTCAGACTGTTCTTCCTGACAGAAATAAACAGCATGAGGTAAAAGTAATTAATCTAATTTTATGGCTCAACTTGGGAAAGAGCAATCGGGCAATTTCCTCACTAGATGCATAAATAAATAAATAAATAAATAAATAAATAAATAGGTTTATATTTATTTGGGTTATATATTTTATATGTAAGTCTCGCATCTTTTTTCAAATCAGCACTGCCCTTCCATTTAGGATCGGTAACAGAAAAATGCACATTCAAGCTGGAGGTTTATTTATTATTGAGTCCAAAATTGACTAAGGAATGACTATAAAACCTCAAGAACTTATATAGAACCATTAAATAATTTCTAGAGGAGCATAACTGAGAGAAGGAAAGGAAGAAGACTGGGAAGAGAATAAGAGCAAAGTAGAGAAAGAGAGAAAGCAGTTGAGAGGGAGGATTTTTCTTTAAGTTCGAAATAGATTTTGTTTTGTTTTGTTTTTCTTTTTCTTTTTTTATTTTAGAGACAGAGAGAGAGCATGTGTGCACAGGGGAGAGAGACAGAGGGAGAGAGAGAGCGAGAGAGAGAATCCCAAGCAGGCTCCACACTCAGCAGGGAGCCCCATGCATGGCTCCACCCCAGGACCCTGGGATGATGACCTGAGCCGAAATCAAGAGTTGAATGCTTACCCAACGGGGCCACTCAGATGCTCTGAAGTAGAATTTGTTTTTGAGAGAAATGAACCACGTATGCAACAAATTCCCAAATTCAATCTAAAAAATCTCCATGACCAGAGTTCTTAAATTGCTTTTAAAAGTTAAATTACTGTTTCATTTCTCACAGTGTAGGCATTCTAGGCATTCCTGTTTAAAACATTGACCTAATTAGTTTTTCGGTTTACTTTTGGTAATTAGCTGTTAGTCTCTAATTAAGCCAAGTGTGATAGGTTGAACCATGAGCCCCATAGATATCCATATCCGAATCTCAGGAACCTGTGAATATATTGTCTAACAGGGTAAGAGGGTCTTTGCAGATGCGACTAAGTTAAGGATCTTGGATAGAGAGTTTAGCCTGTATTATGGAAGTGGTCTTAAATGTAATCACAGTGTTTCATGTTAGGTGGGAGGAAGAGGGAGACTTGGCAACATGGGAGGAAATCTGACAATGGAAGCAGGAAGCAGAGGCTGGAGAGAAGCAAGAGATCGGAGCACTGTAAGGAAGATGAAAGGAGCCACGAGCCAGACAATACAAGTGACCTCCAAAAGAGGGAAAGGCAAGAAATCAGATTCTCTGCTCAAGTCTCCAAAAAACACAAGCCTGACTGACAATACCTTAATTTTAGTCTTTTTAAAGATTTTAGACAGTTCTGACATCCAGAACTGTAGGAAAATAAATATACATGGTTTCAACTCAAGTTAGTAAATCTGTGGTAATCTGTTAAAACAATAACAGGAGGGGCGCCTGGGTGGCTCAGTCGGTTAAACTTCTGACTCTAATTTTGACTCTGATTTTGTCTCGGGTCACAGTCTCACGCTTTGTGGATTCGAGCCCCACATCGGGCTCTGCGCTGACAGTGCAGAGCCTACTTGAGATTCTCTGTCTCACCCTCTCTCTGCCCCTCCTCTGCTCACTCTCCCTCTTTCTCTCAAAATAAAAATAATGAAATAAATAATAATGGAATTTTTAAAAATAAAATAATATTTTAAACATTAAAAGTAATAAAACAACAACAGGAAACTGATACAGCAAGCCAGTTTAAATAGATTTGAAAGCTCAAGATTGTCTATATATTCATATATCTACACATATAAAGGCTATGTATATAAAAAAGCTCTTGTATGTATATAAAAAGGCCGATATGTTAGACTTTTAATAAAAACAGAAAATACAACACATTCCTCTGGAATCATATGAAGGTACTGTTAAGATACATAACATCATTACACTACTTGTACTACTCTCAGTCTCAGCCAGAAAGCTGAGAAGCCATTACTGTATCACTTGTGACTGTGCTAAAGCACAGATGAAATTTAAATATGACGGAAACTCTCTTAACCAACTTCCTCCTGAAGGAGTTGTGGATTAATTGATGATCTCCATTTCAACTATAAAACATACTAACCGATGTCCACAACATATTGAATATTCCTGGGCAATAATACTCATGCCTACTTCTGATCCCACCATTTAAGTTGTGTGCTCGAAAAATGGTTGTGCTTTTTACCAAACTAATTTATTTCAGTAAATAATATACATCCATAATTTGATCACAAAGATTGGAATTCTTATTTTTAATATTTTTAAATTTTATTTTATTTTATTTTTAAAATGTTTATTTTGAGAGAGCAAGAGAGACTGCATGCGCACACGCACGAGCTCACACACATGCGCACGCACATGTGTGAGCAAGGGAGGGACAGAGAGAGAGAGGGGAAGAGAGAAAATCCCAAGCCGATAGCGCAGAGCCCGTGGTGGGGCTCAATCTGACAAACCACAAACTGTGAGATCATGACCTGAATGGAAACCAAGAGTCAAATGTTTAACTGACTGAACCATAAAGGTGCCCCTTTAATATCTTTTTTTATTTTTAAGTAATCTCTACGCCCAATGTGGGGCTCAATATCACAACCCTAAGATCAAGAGTCACATGGCCTACCATTGAGCTAGCCAGGTGCCCTGCAAAGATTGTGATTCCATATGTACAGTTTAATTCCACACTTAGACTAAATGTTTCATAAATTAATAAAATATATATTGAAAAAACCCTGTTATTTTCATGAAGATGCTTTGGAAAGATTTAATGTAAATGAATACCTAATAAGAATTGCTGTTAAAGTATGTATGGGGGAGACAACTTAAAGGTTTTGAAAAACATCATAAAAAATAGAAGGATTCTTAGATTGCTTCATAAATGTCTTCAGTTTCTTAAAGTCCTTCTCAGGGGACACTGAGAAGTGGAAATTAGATATGACATGCTGGTTAAGAATGTAAACTTGGAAGCCAGACAACCTGTATTTTAATCTTATCTCTACTGTTTACTGTCTGTGTATCCTTAGGCGAGTTTCTTAACCTCATATGTAAAATGAGAGTGAGGATATTTGCTACCTCAGAGAGATACAGGGAGGATTAAAAATGCTAGACACAGGGGTGTTTGGGTGGCTCAGTCGGTTAAGAATCTGACTTCGGCTCAGGTCAGATCTTGTAGTTTGTGAGTTCAAGCCCCTCGTCAGGCTCTGTGCTGACAGCTCGGAGCCTGGAGCCTGCTTCGGATTCTGTGTCTCCCTCTCTCTGCTCCTCCTCCACTCGCATTCTGTCTCTCTCTCAAAAATAAATGAAGATTAAAAAAAAAAATTTTTTTTAAATGCTCGACACATAGTAAGTGCTCAAGTATTATTATTATTTTTTTAATTTGAGACAGAGAGAGAGAGAGAGAGGGAGTGAGCACCAGCAGGGGAGGGGCAGAGGGAAAGAGAAACTCAAGCAGGATCCATGCTCAGTGGGGAGCCTGACATGGGGCTCGATCCACGACCCTGTGATCATGACCTGAGCCAAAATCAAGAGGTGGACTCTTAACTGACTGAGCCACCCCAGGCGCTCCTCAACTTATTATTAATACTATTACCACTACTATATATGTGATATATTCAAGAATGTCTATCGGGACCATCTATTGATGGAACCATACTCAAAGAAGAGTCCTCGGCTTCATGTCAGAAGACTGATAACTAAATGTCCATATAGTTTTACATTAAAATAAAATTTTCAGTTCTCCACTTTAGCCAACTTTACCAATTAATAAACCAATTCCAGTCCTAATTGCTTCTGATGAGGGATTCTCCTATAAATTGGTTTATTTTTCTGTAAATAATTAGCTTAAAAACACATGCATAAGACCCAAATCATTTTATTCCAAATTAAAAGCTCCTGTGACATATAAGTTTCACTTGACCCAATCCTTTCTTCATATATATTTTTAAAGATTAAGTCTAAAACAATAAGACAATATGCCTGTGGCCCATGGCATCCTGTACCACTCTGGCTTTGCTCTTCTGTCTCCATGCACCATTCATTTATGGTAATAAGGGCCAGGGTCCTTTCAAGCTGAGATTGCCCTTCTGTAGCTGGTACCAAAGGATCCATTAGCATCTGCTTTCAAACATGTCAATGTTTTTGCATCTCTGTTGTTTCCTTACAGAATCATGTTGAAGTAGATGGTTTTAGAACTCTCCTGAGACCTAGCCTTTAACAGTTCTCTGGGTCACCCAGAGGGACCTATCCACCAGAAATGAGAGAAGTGAATCCTTGCCTTCTGACAAAATAAACAGAATTTCCTTTTTCTTATTTGGGATCATAATAACTTAATAACTACTTCTGGTTAGACAATAAAGGTCTGAACTGAAGAAGGTAGTGGAATCCCAGTTGCTTCTGATAGAATCATGTCAGTGTTTCAGTAATTAGGAGTTGGGCTTTTCTCAAATGTCTTATATTAGAAATTTATAGGGGTGCCTGGGTGGCTCAGTTGGTTAAGCGGCTGACTTCAGCTCAGGTCATGATCTCACGGTCTGTGAGTTCAAGCCCCGCATCAGGCTCTGTGCTGATGGCTCAGAGCCTGGAGCCTGCTTCAGATTCTGTATCTCTCTCTCTCTCTGCCCTTCCTTTACTCATGCTCTGTCTCTATGTCTCTCAAAAATAAAATAAAAATGCTAAAAAAATTAAAAAAAGAAATTTATAATTATTTGGGGACAAAATGTCTCCCATTTTTTGGATCAGATTGAGGAAAAACACCCCAAAGTCTACAGCTATGGCTCAAAAAGGAAGACTACATACAAAGGAATCAAGTATTGTCCAATAACATTTATTAACAGGGGGGCTCTGTTGTGCTTCTTCCCAGGAACTCAAGGGGACTTGGTCCCTCTTCTCCCAGAGATAATAGATTTAGGAAAATCAACTCAGATGGTGATGAAACTAAAGGCATATTTGAGCTAAAAACAAAATGGCCAACAAACATTGAGACTAAATAGAGAGCAAATAGAAAGTTATTATATGTTGTCTCTCTGTTTCTGCCAGAAAGCTGAATGTTTGGTTGGCTAAAGGCATTCAGGATCAATAAAACATTTTAGATTAAGAGTCATAACTTCTGGCATTAATAAGGGATACTTAGAGGAAAGAGCACAAAGTGAGGTGTCCAGAGACCTGGATTCTAAATCCCAGCTCCACTAAGTATTAAGGTAAAGATAGGTAACATCTCAGAGATGAGTGAAATGGAATTAGACACTACTGACCCTGACCTTTCCCAGTTGTGACCTTGAACACAATGCTTAACCTTCCATAGCCTTGGATTTGCTATTTGTAAAACAGAAGTAAACTCCCATGGGTAGAAGTAATAATTACATGGAATAACATGTAGAGAGCATAGCACTGTGTCTGGCATACAAGTGCTCAACAAATATTAACTGTGTTTTACTTATTCATTTGTTGGGGAGGAGGTTAGAGAGAGTGGTAGGAAGGAATGAGTGTCAGAATTGGTGTCATTAGCTCATTGAAAAGGAGCTATTTTTAAGAATTATTATTTATAATTTTTCAGCCTCTAAAGAAATATTGGTACTCTAAGGTAAAACTCTGGGTGACCATACCCTAACCAATCAAATCTTTCATCATAGATCTTGCTCTTTCATATGACTGTCCAGGGTCTGTGAATATTTTTTGTGTAGTAACCATTCTGTCAAATCATAAATGAAACAATTAGCCTTGGAAATAAAGGAATATGCAGAAATGCAATTTACATTACAGTAGTTATTTTAGCTTTTATTCATTTTTTTAAGTTTATTTATTTATTTTGAGAGAGATAGAGAGAGAGAGCATGCACCCACATGAGCAGGAGCAGGGGAGGGGCAGAAAGAAAGGGAGAGAGACAATCCCAAGCAGGCTCCCCACTGTTAGCGCAGAGCCCTGAACCATGAACTATGAGATCATGACCTGAGCCAAAATCCAGAGTTGGATGCGCAACCAACTGAGCCACTCAGGTGCCCCAGTTTTAGCTTTTATTCTAATATTAGCAATATTGATTAATATTGATTATACCTGCCCAACAATGGAGAACTGTTTAGCCACCAAAAACATTATCCAAATTCTATGAGGTTAGGGCTTAGTGAGAGTACCTATTTGAGTCCTCCAGAGAGCTGACTCTGAGATAATCAGGATTACAAGAGGTTTGGGGGAAGGATGGAAAAGTAACATCTGTGGCAGGTACTTGGGTAAATGTAAAGGGCATTGGGCAGAGAAAACCTTGAGCCTGAGATGCTGATTTGACACTTTGGAAAGGCAACCTCAGACGAAAATGCAGATCAATAAAGTCTCAGCCAACCCAAGAGGGAGCTCCAGAACAAGGATTGCTTCTTAAAGGAGTCCTGGGGGCGCCTGGGTGGCTCAGTCGGTTGAGCGTCCGACTCTGGCTCAGGTCATGATCTTGCGGTCTGTGAGTTTGAGCCCCGCGTCGGGCTCTGTGCTGACAGCTCAGAGCCTGGAGCCTGCTTAGATTCTGTGTCTCCCTCTCTCTCTGCCCCTCCCCCACTCATGCTCTGTCTCTCTCTGTCTCAAAAATAAATAAACATTTAAAAAAAAAAAAAAGGAGTCCTGCACTGGGTGGGAATGGCCAGGTGCCAGTGGCCCACCATACCCAATCACTTGGCAGGGGTTACCCATGAAGCAGATATCACCCTAGGCCTCCATCAAAAGTCGAGGTCCATCCTGCAGGTGAGATAGCATGAGGCTGCCATCTAACTCTACCTCTAGTAGCTGAACAATTTTCTTTTTTGGAGGAAAATCTGAATGGTACACCTGAATGGCTACTAAAGCCCATAATATACAAATCCTCAATATATATATATATATTTTTTTTAATTTTTTTTTATATTTATTTATTTTTGAGACATAGAGACAGAGCACGAGCAGGAGAAAGGCAGAGAGAGGAGGGAGACACAGAATCCGAAGCAGGCTCCAGGCCCCGAGCTGTCAGCCCCAGAGCCCGACGCGGGGCTCGAACCCACAGACTGCGAGATCATGACCCTAGCCGAAGTCGGCCGCTCAACCAACTGAGCCACCCAGGCGCCCCTCCTCAATATATTTTATTAGAATGTGAATTTCTCCTATTTTTCATGCCCTATTATATAATTTAAAATTTTGTGATTTAAAGCGTTTACATCTTTTCTTGAATATATTTTACCAAATTCTTGACTTGGTAATTTTAAATTGATTACAAATTATAAAGGTTTTCACAAAAATATTTAGAAGTTGACTTGTTTTATTTTTAAAGACAAGTAAATATTCACTCCTGTGTTCCCAAATATAACAATAAAGTTGGCATTTAAAAATGCTAACATACTGGGGCGTCTGGCTGGCTCCATCAGAAGAGCATGTGACTCTTGATCTCCGGGTTGTGAGTTTGAACCCCATCTTGGGTGTAGAGATTACTTAAATATAAAGTCTTTAAAAAATAAAAAACAGAAATGCTGATGTGCCTTGCCATAAAATTTTACTCAGAATTTGCATTGAATTAAAATTCAAAATTTCGAAGTCGTATTCGTGTTATTGTAAACATAAATTAGATACAAAAACAACGTTCCCCATTAGTTTTCAGGTTGTTTGAGGATAAGCACTGTATCTGTGCTGCCAAGTATATGCCAAGATGTTCTATACTACCCAATTATCCTGCAATGAGGGATTATTTAAACTATGCCCTTCGAGGGGCCTGGGTGGCTTAGTTTGTTAAGTCTCAGACTTCGGCTCAGGGTATGATCTTGTAGTTCGTGAGTTCAAGCCCCATATCGGGCTCTGTGCTGACAGCTCAGAGCCTGGAGCCTGCTTTTGGATTCTGTGTCTTCCTTTCTCTCTGTCCCTCCCCTGCTCACACTCTGTCTCTCTCTGTCTCTCAAAAATAAATAAACGTTAAAAAAATTTTTTTAAATATACCTTTCAACTACCCTTCCATTTAGTAATCACACTACTAGATATTTACCCAAAAAATACAAAAACACTAATTCAAAGGGATACATGTACCTCTATGTTTATTGCAGCATTATTTACAATAGCCATATTATGGAAGCAGCCCAAGTGTCCATCAATACATGAATAGATAAAGAAGATGTGATAATATATATATGTGTGTATATATATATATATATATATATATGTATAATATAATGGAATATTATTCAACCATAAAAAACAATGAAATCATGCCATTTGCAATGACAAAGATGGAGCTAGAGAGTAAAATGCTAAGTGAAATAAATCAGCCAGAGAAAGACAAATACTATACAATTTCACTCGTATGTGGAATTTAAGTAACAAAACAAATGAACTTGGAAGGAAAATAGAGAAGAAAACCAAGAAACAGACTCTTAACTACAGAGAACAGATTGATGGTTACCAGAGGAAGATACATGGGCTGGCTGAAGTAGGAGTTGGAGACTAAGGAGTGCACTTGTTGTGATGAGCACTGGATGTTGTATGGAATTGTTGAATCACTATATTGTACACCTGAAACTAATATAACACTGTGTTAACTATACTGGAATAAAATAAAATAAAATAAAATAAAATAAAACCTTTCATGTCAGTGGGATATATAAAACATTCATTGAAAATGAAATATGTTTTTACATATCCTAAAGATTTAAGTAAGCTAATTTTCATACAAATGGCAGTCATAGGCATTATGTAACTAACTTTGGTAGTCTGTAGTCAAAAGACATTCCCTGTATTCTAATGAGACCCAGTAAATATGCATAGAAAAAAAGAGTTCATTTATTCAACATATCCTAAGTTTGCCACACGTTATTCAGTATTTTTCCAACATTTTGCTATACATTTTTCAAACATACAGGAAAATGGGAAGAATTGAACAGTAAATACTCACCACATGGATTCTACAAATAACATTTAACTTCACTTGCTTTATCACATTTATCAATCAGTATATTTATTTCTCTATCCTTGAATCAGTCCAAATTATTTATTTATTATTTATTTATTGAATATTTATTTATTTATTTATGTTGAGAGAGAGAGAGAGAGGCAGAGAGGGCACACGTGAGCCAGGAAGGGGAAGAGAGAGAAGAAGAGAGAAAATCCTGAGCAGGCTCGACGATATCAGTGCAGAGCCCAACTTGGGACTTGATCTCACGAACCTTGAGACCATGACCTGAACTGAAATCAAGAGTAAGATGTTTAATGTACTGAGCCATCCAGGTGCCCCCCAAATTATTTTAATGTATTTGAAGGTAAATTGTATACATTAGTATATTTCTGCAAAATTTGCTAGATTTAATTAGAGTTTAATTTTTTTCAGGTAAAATTTCTTTTTTTAAAAAAGCTTGTTTATCTATTGTTTTGAGAGAGAGAGTACACAAGCAAGCAGGGGAGCAGCAGAGAGAGAAGGAAAGAGAGAGAATCCAAAGCAGGCTGCACACTCCCAGCACATGAGCACAGAGCCCCATGCAGGGCTGAAACCCACAAACAGCGAGATCATGACCTGAGCCAAAACCAAGAGTTGGATGCTTAACCTACTGAGCCACCCAAGTGCCCCTGGAGGTAAAATTTCTATATGATGTCATGCAAATGTCTTGAGTGTACCATTCAAGGAGTTTCCATAAATCCACAAATCTGTTCAGTCAGAATACAGAATCCTAATATCATCTCATAAAGTTATCTGGTGCCCCCTTACCACTTCCCAGTCTTCTAATGCTCCACAGGAAAATATCATTCTCTTTTTTTCCTACCACAGATGAATTTTAACTGCTCTAGAAATTAATGTAAGTACATATTCTTTCATGTAAAGCTTTCTTCACTCAGCATATTTTTTTTCTGATTCATCCACATTGTTACTTTTTTCAGTAGTTCTTTCCTTTTTATGGCTGTGTAATATCTCATTGTGTGAAGATGCCTCGGTTTATTTATCCATTATCTTACTGATGGATGCACACGTTTCCAACTTTAGGCTGCTATGAACCTTCTCGTAATAGTTTTTTTTTTTGTATATATATTTTTTCCACTTCTCTTGATGAGAGGACTGTGGATTATAGAATAGGCTTATGTCTGGTTTCAGAAGAAATTGCCAAATCTTTCTCCAGTGTAGTTGTATGGTTTTACACTCCCATAAACCATGTATGAGTGTTCCAATAGCTCCATATTTATACTTACATTTGGTGGTGTTAGTCTTTACAATTTTGACCAAACTGCTTTATTGTAAAGAATACATTATAATACATATAACATGCAAAGTATGTGTTCATTGACCGCTTATGTTATTGGTAAGGCTGTCAGTCAACAGTAGGCTATTAGTGGCTTAAATCTGGGGAGAGTTAAAACTCATATGTGGATTTTCAACTGTACAGCAAGGGGTGGAGGTTGGTGCCCCAGCCCCGTGTGTTGTTCAAGGGTCAACTATATGTGAATTTTGTCTAGCTATCATATTGTATTTATTGCTAATTTAATTTCATTGTAGTTGGAGGACATACTCTGCATGATTTCAATTCTTTTAAGCTTATTGACACTGGTTTTATGGTATATCATATGATCAATCATGATACCGTATGTTTACCAATATTTTAAAAGAAGATACAAAAGAAATACAAAAATTAAACACTTTCTTGCAGTTTATCAAACCACTTAGGAGTTAAAAATATAAACACATGGAACAATATGACAAAGACAGAAAAACTAAAATTATATCACTTGTATGAATTAAGCACATAAGTGATGAAAAGCTCTTTTTTTAAAAGAATAATGTTTCTTTACTTTTGAGAGAAAGAGCACAAGCTGGGGAGGGGCAGAGGGAAAGGGGGACAGAGAATCTGAAGCAAGCTTTGTGCTGACAGCAGAGAGCCCAATGCAGGGCTCGAACTCACGAACCACAAGATCATGACCCAAGCCAAAGTCAGATACTTAACCCACTGAGACAGCAATGAAAAGTTCTAAAGAAAAGGATTGGTAGACAAGATTGTGGAGCATAGCATGGAAGTTCTCAGCTTGTCTCTTGCCTGAAATGCAGCTAGATTAGCACCAAACCATTTTGGACACGTAAGAGATTGATCTGAGGATTAACACAACAATCTGTATAACTTGAGCCACAGAACTTGGCAGATAAGTGATGTGGAGAGGTGAACTTTGGGAGAGAAAAGCTGCAGAAGGTAGGGAGCTCTTTTTGCAGAGAGAGGACAAAGAAAGAGGGAGAAAGTGTGGCGTACCTGGAGAGTACAGCAAAAGCACTCCCCTGAAAGTAGCTGGAGAGAAAGAGAGTGAAAACACTCACAAGGAACTGAATAAGAAACGTGTTCCCCAAAACCACTGACAGGGAGAAAGGAGAGGGTTTCAATACTATAGGACTCTGTAAACAGTGGAGCACAGAGTCTGAAGTTCCAGAGCTCAGTGCCTGGCAGTGCTCTGGTGAAAAGATAGGGTGAATCCCCAGGAGCAGGTAGCGAGGTCTAGGGAGTCTATGTGCCAAATGGGGAGAAGGAGTTCCCCTGCTTGGAGAGCATTTGGTAGAGGCCATACAGCCTCCACATAGGCAAAGGTCTCAGCAGATGCTGGGGAGCAGCCGTGTTTGTTTTTAGTGGGACAAAGACACCAGAGTATGGTGAAACCTGGCACTGGCTATGTGTTGTGATTCACATAATCTCTGACCCTCTGCCATTGTGCGATCGCACATTTTCTGGTGCAGGCTGGCATTCAGCCATTGCTCAGGAAGACCCTCCCCCAGAGAGCTGGGGTGCGTCTAAGCCATGGAGGTCTCTGAAGTGAGGGATTTTGAAATATGGCCCCATCTGAGATAAAACTCTGTGGAGGGAGGTGCTGCCTGGCAGGCTGATGGCTTGGACATGGACAGTGTAGAAGCGGGGAGTGAACAGAGGCCTGAGACAAAGGAAGGGTGCTTGATTGCAGATGGGTAAGAGCACCAAGTTCCTGCACCAGAGACTAGGAAACTGGTGAAACCATTTCCACTTCTCCTGCATACATGTGCACACCCATGCACGCCACACTGATCCACCCCAGTAAGCTAACCAGCGCCACCTCTTGGAACACAGAGCTGTTACACCAAACCCCGCCCAGCTGCACCCTCCAAGTATATCCCCTAGCAGACCAGCGCAAGCCTCTCTGCCTGCTTAGTGTACGGACTATAGAGGGCTTCATGATTTGAGTCCTCAGGGAAACTAGATGTAATTTCATTCGGAATTCACTCTGTTTGTTGGTTCATCTATTAGATTTGTTTTATGTTTTATTTTTGCTTCTGTCTTTGTTTAAATTGTATTTTCTTTTTTTCCCCCTCCTTTCTTTTTCTTGGATACAGAATGAGTAAAATTTATTTTTCTTTTGTTTTTTCTTAATTAAAAAAATTTTATACTATGTTTCTTATTTTTTTGTAAATTTTTTATTCTATTTCACGTTCTTTATTTCATTTTATTCTATTTTATTATTTATTATTTATTTATTATGTACGATTATTAAAATTTTAATTTTTTTGTACTTTTTCTCCTTTTCTTTGTTTTCTTTCCCATTTTTCACTATTCCATCAAATTACAGTGGAAAACTTTCCTAATCTGGGGAAGGACACAGACATCGATATCCAAGAAGCACTGAGAACTCCCATTAGATTCAACCAAACCTGCCCATCAACAAGGTATATCATAGTCAGATTCACAAAATACAGACAAGGAAAGAATTATGAAAACAGCAAGGGGGGAAAAAAGTCCCTAACCTATAAGGAAAGACAGAGTAGGTTCACATCAGACCTATCCACAGAAACTTTATAGGCCAGAAAGGAGTGGCAGGATATATTCAATGTGCTGAATCAGAAACTTATGCTGCCAAGAATTCTTTATTCAGTAAGGCTGTCATTAAAAATAGTGGAGATAAAGAGTTTCCTGGACAAATGAAAACTAAAGGAGTTTGTGACCACTAAACCAGCCCTAAAGAAATTTGAAGGTGACACTTTGGAGAAAAGATAAAACAAAACAGACCAAAAGCAACAAAGACTAGAAAGGACCAGAGAACCCCACCAGAAACTCCAACTCTACAGGCAACACAATGGCACTAAATTCATATCTTTCAGTACTCAGTCTAAATGTCAATGGACTAAACACTCCAATCAAAAGACATAGTGGGGATGCCTGGGCAGCTCAGTCGGTTAAGCAGCCAACTTCAGCTCAGGTCATGATCTCACAGTTTGTGAGCTCGAGCCTGCATTGGATTCTGTGCTGACAGCTCAGAGCCTGGAGCCTGCTTAGGATTCTGTGTCTCCCTCTCTCTCTTGACCCTCCCCAACTGGCATTCTGTCTCTCTCTCTCTCTCTTTCAAAAATAAATAAACATTAAAAAATTTAAAAAAGGACATCATAGGGTACCAGAATGGATAAGAAAACAAGACCCATCTATATGCTACTTACAAAAGATCCATTTTAGTCCTAAAGACACTTACAGATTGAAAGTAAGGGGATGGAGAACCATCTATCATGCTAATGGTTACCAAAAGAAAGCCGGTGTAGCCATGCTTATATCACATGAACTAGATTTTAAAATAGACGGGCATAATATCATACTTAAGGGGTCTATCCATCAAGAAGATCTAACAATTGTAAATATTTATGCCCCCCAATGTGGGAAATGCAAATATATAAATCAATTAATCACAAACATACAGAAACCCATTAAAAATAATACCATAATGGTAGGGGACTTCAACACCCAACTTGCAGCAATGGACACATCATCTAAGCAGAAAATCAACAAGGAAACAATGGCTTTTAATGACACACTGTACTGGATGGACTTAATAGATATATTCAGAAAATTTCATCCTAAAGCAGCAGAATACACATTCTTCTTGAGTGTGCAAGGAATATTCTCCAGAATAGATAACATACTGGGACACAAATCATCCCTCAACAAGTACAAAAAGATCAAGAGCATACTTTGCGTATTTTCAGACCACAACTCTATGAAACTTGAAATCACCCACAAGAAAAAATTTGGAAAGACCATGAATACTTGGAGATTAAAGAAAATTCTACTCAATAATGAATGGGTTAACCAAGAAACTAAAGAGGAAATTAAAAAGGACATGGAAGCCAATGAAAATGAAAACACAACAGCCCAAAACCTCTGGGATGCAGCAAAGGTGGTCCTGAGAGAGAAGTATATAGCAATCCAGGCATTCCTAAAGAAGGAAGAAAGTTCTCAAATGTACAACCTAACCTTAAACCTTAAAGAGCTGGAAAAAGAACAGCAAAGAAAGTCCCAAACCAGCAGAAGACAGGAAATAATAAAGACTAGAGCAGATATCAATGATACAAAAAACAAAAAAAAAAAAAACAAAAAACAGTAGAACAGACCAATGAAACCAGGAGGTGGTTCTTTGAAAGAATTAATGGAATTGATACCCCTAGCCATATTGATCAAAAAGAAAAAGGAAAGGACCCAAATAAATAAAATCACGAATGAAAGAGACATCACAACCAACACTTTAGAAATACAAACAATAAGAAGAGAATATTATGAGCAATTATATGCCAATAAATTGGGGAATCTGGAAGAAATGGACAAATTCCTAGAAACATAAACAACCAAAACTGAAACAGGAAGAAATAGAAAATTTGAACAGATCCATACTCAGTAAAGAAATTAATGCCATAATTAAAAATCTCCCAACAAACAAGAGTCCAGGGCCAAATGGCTCTCCAGGGGAATTCTACCAAACATTTAAAGAAGAGTTAACACCTATTCTTCTGAACCTGTTCCAAAAAATAGAAATGGAAGGAAAACTTCTAAACTCATGGGGCCAGCATTACCTTGATTCCAAAACCAGACAAAGACCCCACTAGAAAGGAGAACTACAGACCAATTTTCCTGATGAATATGGATGCAAAAATTCTTAACAAGATACTAGCCAGCCAGATCCAACAATACATTAAAAGAATTATTCACCATGATCAAGTGGGATTTCTTCCTGGGTTGCAGGGCTGGTTCAATATCTGCAAATCAATCAATGTGATTCATCGCATTAATAAAAGAAAGGATAAGAACCACATGATCCTCTCAATAGATGCAGAGAAAGCATTTGATAAAATACAGCATCTTTTCTTGATAAAAACTTTCAAGAAAGTAAAGGTAGAAGGATCATACCTAAAGATCATAAAAGTCATATATGAAAGACCCACTGCTAATACCATCCTCAATTGGGAAATACTGAGAGCTTTCTCCCTAAGGTCAGGAACATGACAAGGATGTCTACTCTTGCCACTATTATTCACCATAATGTTGGAAGTCCTAGCCTCAGCAATCAGACAACACAAAGAAATAAAAGACATTCAAATAAGCAAGGAGGAAGTCGAACTTTCACTCTTTGCAGATAACATGATACTCTATGTGGAGAACCCAAAAGATTCCACCAAAAAACTGCTAGAACTGATCCATGAATTCAGCAAAGTCGCAGGACATAAAAAAAAAATGTATAGAAATCGGTTGCATTTCTATACACCAGTAATGAAGCAGCAGAAAGAGAAATCAAGGAATCAATCCCATTTACAATTGCACCAAAAACCATAAAATACCTAGTAATAAACCTAACCAAAGAGGTGAAAAATCTATACACTGAAAACTATAGAAAGCTTATGAAAGAAATTGAAGAAGACACAAAAAAATGGAAAAACATTCCATGATCATGGATTGGAAGAACAAATATTGGTAAAATGTTGATATTATCAAAAACAATCTACATATTCAATGCAATCCCTCTCAACATAACACCAGTATTCTTCACAGAGCTAGAACAAACCAACCCTAAAATTTGTGTTGAATCAGAAAAGACTCCAAATAGCCAAAGCAATTCTGAAAAAGAACACCACAGCTGGAGGCATCACAATTCTGGATTTTAAGCTGTATTACAAAGCTATAATCATCAAGATTGTATAGTACTGGCACAAAAACAGACACATAGGTCAATGGAATAGAATAGAGAACCCAGAAATGGACCCACAAACGTATGGCCAACTAATCATTGACGAAGCAGGAAAGGATATCCAATGGAAAAGAGACAGTCTCTTCAGCTAATGGTGCTGGGAAAACTGGACAGAGACATGCAGAAGAATGAACCTGGATCAGTTTCTTTCACCTACACAAAAATAAACTCAAAATGGATGAAAGACCTAAACACAAAACAGGAAGCCATCAAAATCCTAGATTAGAAAGCAGTCAAAACCTATTAGACCTCAGCCGCAGCAATTTCTTACTTGACATGTCTCCAGAGGCAAGGTAGCAAAAGCAAAAATGAACTATTGGGACTTCATCAATATTAAAAGCTCCTGCACAGTGAAGGAAACAATCAGCAAAACCAAAAGGCAACCAACAGAGTGGGAGAAGATATTTGGAAATGACATATCAGATAAAGGGTTAGTACCCAAAATCTATAAGGAACTTATACAACTCAACACCCAAAAAACAAATAATCCAGTGAAGAAATGGGCAAAGACATGAGTAGACACTTTTCAAAAGAAGACATCCAGATGGCTAAAAGACACATGAAAAATGCTCAGCATCACTCATGAAGGAAATACGAATCAAAACCACTATGAAATACCACCTCACACCTGTTGGAATGGCTAAAATTAAGAACTCAGGCAACAGCAGATGTTGGCGAGGATGCAGAGAAAGAGGAACCCTTTTGCACTGCTTGTAGGAATGCAAACTGGTGTAGCCACTCTGGAAAACAGTATGGAGGTTTCTCAAAAAATTAAAAATAGAACT
This sequence comes from Paguma larvata, assembly GCA_030068075.1. NCBI lineage: Eukaryota > Metazoa > Chordata > Mammalia > Carnivora > Viverridae > Paguma > Paguma larvata. Next base: position 30,425,258 of record CM057830.1, read on the forward strand.
ACCCTGTGACCCAGAAATTGCCCTACTAGGTATTTATCCAAAGGATACAGGAGTGCTGTTTTGAAGGGGCACATGCACTCCAATATTTATAGAAGTGCTATCGACAACAGCCAAAGTATGGAAAGAGCCCAAATGTCCATCAACAGATGAATGGATAAAGAAGTTGTGACTCATATATACAATGGAGTATTACTTGGTGATCAAAAAGAATGAAATCTAATCATTTGCAACAACGTGGATGGAACTAGAGTGTATTATACTAAGCGAAATAAGTCAGTCAGAGAAACACGACTATCATATGATTTCACTCATATGTGGAATTTAAGATACGAAACAGATGAACATAAAGGAAGGGAAGCAAAAATAATATAAAGACAGGGAGGGAGACAAACCATAAAAGATTCTTGAATACAGAGACCAAACTGAGGGTTGCTGGAGGGGTTTTGGGTGGGGGGAATGGGCTAAAAGGGTGATGGGCATTAAGGAGGGCACTTGTTGGGATGAGCACTGGGTATTATATGTAAATGATGAATCACTAAATTTTATTCCTGAAATCATTATTACACTATAAGTTAACTAACTTGGATGTAAATTAAAAATAATAATAATAATAAAAAAAGAAAAGAATTTGTCAGAGTAGGGACTCAATCAGGGTGAGCATCCCTGCACTCTAAAAACATCAGTGTTTGAGCCAATTATTTTTTTTTAATGTTTATTTTTGAGAGAGAGAGAAAGCAAACAGGGGAGGGATAGAGAGGGAGAGAGAGACATAATCTAAAGCAGCCTCCAGGCTCCAAACTTTCAGTGCAGAGCCTAACACAGGGCTCGAAGTCAGGAACCACAAGATCATGACCTAAGCCAAAGTCGAACGCTCAACCAACAGAGCCACCCAGTTGCTCCTTGAGTTAATTCTTGAAACAGGTGTTGAGCATAAACTATTGGATTGGAAGTTGAAGCCCTAAAAAATGAAATGACTTAACATATGGGATTTAAAAAAATTCGGGCAAGTCATAAACAAAAAACAGCATGGAATCTCCTTCCTTCCCTATGTTTCTTCTCTTTTTTTCTACAAGAATCTTTTTCTACTCTTGTATATGTTAGGTTTTGTGATTAATGTCAGAGCTGCATTGCCCTCCTCTCAAAGAGTTCTCAGTAAAGAGGGAGATTCAGGGATAAATGAATTAAGACATAAGCATTAAGAATAAGGGGGATGCCAGTACTGTGATAGCAAGGGGAGTGGAAATAACTAATTTACTTTGCATGGTGTGGCACTAGGGAGACTTTACATATTGGCTGTATTTTGAGCTGGATCTTTAAAAATGTGTCTGCTATACAGAGAGAATTGAAAAGTCCTACCAGCACGAGCGTATAAGGTAAATATAGAGACTAGCTGATCATGTATATGATGGGTTGGGGTGTGAGTTTGCAAAGATATGCTAGAGCCAAATAATTAGAAAATTCGATTGTACTTACGGAGTTTGTCTTTTATGTTATAGTGGGTGGGAGTCATGAAATGTTTTTAAGGAATACAGTAGCTTAATCATATTTGTGTTTATAAAGGTATCTGGTGGAATTCAGAAGGGTGGGTTGGATTTGAAAGAAACTAAAGACAGGAAAACTAGTTGGGAGACCATGTTGTAGGTCAGACGATTGATGATGAATCTGAAGTGAGGCAGGACAGGGATTAATATGTGAGACATATACCAGGTAGAGTGAATCAACAACTGAGGATAGAAAAGAAGGGATCATGGGCGGGGTGCCTGGGTGGCTCTGTCAGCTGAGCAACTGGCTCTGGATTTTGGCCCAGGTCATGGTCTCATGGTTTGTGAGATGGAGCCCTGCATTGGGCTGTGCGCTGACAGTGCTAGGCCTGCTTGGGATTCTCTCTCTCTCCCTCTCTCTCTCTCTCTCTCTCTCTCTCTCTCTCTCTCTCAAAATAAATAAATATTAAAAAATAAGCTATCATGGGTGACTTTATTATTTCTAATGTATGTGATGGGGTGCATGGTGGTTTCATTAAGAAGGAAGGAAAATGCAGAAGGAAAGGCAGAAGAAAAATTGAGTTTTGTGTCTTATAAGTTGAAGAGGAATTATCCATTCATCAGCTGTAGCTATAGATCTGAAGATGAGGAGAAGGCTGAGGGCTAGAGATTTGATTTGCAAGTCATTAAGATTTACTTGATATCACTTAAGCTGAGAACTAGATCTATACTCAACTGGTGTGTCTTAGGGAGACGGGAGTATTGAATGAGGATTAGGCTGAGGTAACTTGTGAGGCCCCTCTGGGCCTTTGAGTAAATATTAAGAGGAAGTAGTAGTTGAAGAATATGGGATAAACAGGAGATGCAGTGCTAGTGAAGTAGACAGAGCTGAAATACCAACTCTGACCATTTGGTTCCTAAACTTGCCTTATTTCTTAAACAAGAGACTATTATAAAATGATAACTGGAGGAAAATTAAGCTCACATCATGTATTAATTAGAACACTTTGGGGGTTTATGCAAGAGAAAATAATTTGAACTAGCTTCAGTTAAATAAGACTTCCTTATGAGAATGCAGTGGTACCTCACAGAAACCACGGGTAAGAATGCTACTATAACCAGGAGGCAGACCACCATTGAGGATCTAGGCTCAGTTCTACTCTGTGTACTTCTTTTCAACTTCTGTTTCTTCCCTGTCTTCAATCCCTTCCAGACTTTTTTTTTCCAACTTGTCCTGCTGGCATACTCCCTAAACTGTTGTTATAGCCCCAGGCACCTAGCTTTACCGATTGCTTTTTTCCATTCGAAATCCCCAGGGAAGTTCTTTGCTTGCCCTCAAACAGGTGAGATGCTGTATCCTGATCCATTCTGATCCAATCAATTGTGTGTGTGTTTATTTAGAGGGCCCATGGATTCCAGTCCAATGAAATCATAATATATGAGGGTGGTATTTTTTTTTACAAGCACCCCAGTTAGGGAACAGTGACTTAGGCTCTGCTGTTTTATGGAAATAAAGACAGTGGTAGGGCCCATGCCCTACAGTATTTTTTTTTTACAAGCACCCCAGTTAGGGAACAGTGACTTAGGCTCTGCTGTTTTTATGGAAATAAAGACAGTGGTAGGGCCCATGCCAATGTGCTAACATTATGTTACATGGCAAAGGGGAATTAAAGTTATAGATGGAATTAAGGTTGCTAATCAACTGAACTTAAAATAAGCCTATTTGGGATTATCTGGACAGGCCCAATATAATCATAAGGGACCTTAAATGTGGAAGAGGTAGGCAGAATTGTCAATGTGTCAGAGTAATGTCATTGCTGGCTTTGAAGATGGAAGGGGACCATGAACCAAGGAAGTTGCCTCTAAAATGTGGGAAAGTCAAGAAGGATTCTCCCTAGAACCATAAATGCCATAAAGGAATTCAACTCTGCTGACACCTTGATTTTAGCTCACTGTGACACTTTTCAGACTTCTGACCTCTAGAGTTATAATAAATTTGTGTTGTGCTAAGCCACTAGTTTTTTGTGGTTTTTGTGGGGTTTTTTTTACAGCAGCCACAGAAAACTATTAAGAATAGTTAATACTTAAATAAGAGAGAGAGGTAAAAGATAATTCCAAGGCTGTATTCCTTAAGCACAGTTGTTCCATGGTGAACTTTAAAAAAAAAAAATCTGTCCAGCACTTTTCTCTTCTTCCAAAAATACCATCTCCTCCCACCCTTTGTTTTTATTTTGTCCTCCAACTGCGGTTCTACTGGGGGTGCCATTCTTTTTTTTTTTTAAAGATAGAGCAAGAGCAAGCGAGGAGGAGGGGGGGGAGAGAGAGAGAGAGAGAGAGAGAGAGAGAGCAAGAGCGCGAGTGCACGAGAGAATCCCAAGCAGGCTCCATGCCATCAGCACAGGACCTGATGCTTGTGAACTGTGAGATCATGACCTGAACTGAAATCAAGAGTGGGATGCTCATCCAACTGAGCCACTCAGGCACCCCTGGGGGTATCATTCTTATGTTGCAGATATACTTTTTCTCCAAGAATGATTATGTTACTTCATCTTACCCAATCATGCTCCTAATCTGGTGTTCTAAAAATTGGAACTGAGGGAAGAGAGGGCCATTCTGTCTGGTAACAACATGATAGGTGTGAGTCCACAGTTTGTCAGAGGCCATGGTTCTAGGCCTGCAGAACATGCCTTTCAGACGTTCTGAAAGAATGACACTGTCCAGAGAGGCTAGGTTGAGAGCCCAACCTGGAATTTGAAGCATTCCCGTTACTTGTTTTATTTATTCCTAAAGCCAATCATAGACTTACCCCTTCATAGTTTGGGTTACTCAATAACTTTCTCTTTTTTGCCTAAGCTACTTCATTTTACTTTTGGTCACTTCATTCAAAATATCCTGAGAAACTCAGACACAAAATAAGAAAATAAACCTATAATCAAATGAAAGTTCGTGAACATATATACACATCTATTAAGAATGCAAAAATTACCTTTATTAACCCAGTGGTTTTTTTAGGTACCTTCTGTATGTGAAACATTTTACTAGTGAAATGAATAGGACAAAGTCCAATTCCAGGCATTTACAGATTTATTCATCCTACAGTCTGTATTTACATTTACCAGTGTACATGCCCTCTTATAATATGTCCTCACTACAATCTCTCTACACTTATTTGACAAATGCAAAATAGAAATGAGTTCAAGAAGGTCTGGTTTGTAAAATAGACAAATGGGAGAACCACAAAGGTTAATGGGGAGAATTTCAGGATATTCAGATCTCTAAGAGCAATTACCAGACTCTCCCCAAAAATGCTGCCACCACAGTCAAAACAGTTGCTAGGCAAGACTAGGGGTGTGGCCCTGTGACAATTCTTTTATTCTTAATAAGCCAAATGTTTTCAATTCTGTCATAACTAAAGTAAAAAGAAGAAAGGAAAAGTAGTTTGGAATACATCACTTAAGACCCACAGACCAATTCACGATGGATTCACTCAGGTGTGTTTATTTTAATAGCTGATTTGAAGGCAGGTGAGATACCCCAGCTCACCAGACTCTAAATAGAAAAGCATAGAGCTTAAAACTAAGCACGCATGCAGCATGGAATAATAATCAAGTTAGGCTTCTTAAAATGCTAAATGCCAGAAAACCTGAAAACATTAGGGCAAAGTCCACACAACAACACAGGCCGAAAATTCTGTTTCTCAGGGGCTTTTAGAAGACTCAAATGCTAAGTTGCTACCTAAAAAGTAGGGTCAAAGATGGTCTTATTTGACAACCCGTGTTCTTCTTTCCACGATATTCGGGTAGGCTTATTCAAGCCTCTTTTTAAGGAAAAAGCAGATTATTGTCACCAAAAGTGCAAAACAGCAGCAACACAGTTTGTTCTCAGGGAAAGGGCTGAGTTTTAACAACTGTCTCTGATTGGATAATCAATCACCCACTACGTTCCGGGCTCGCACACAGCAGAGACAAGTTAAGGAGGATACACTGCACAGGCGGTCTGTGGATGAGATATCCCCGAGTGCCTCACCTCTGGAGGGCTGAAGACTGCACGCGGGCAGAGAAAAAAATGCGCGGAAGGTAGGAGTGGGGGAGTTATATGTGGGGTGATAGGCGTGCAAAAGGGTAAAAGGCTAGCTAGGGGGGATCCAAGGTGGCTCTAGGGAGAGGCGTGGTGGTCCCCGGGGACTGGCTACTTGGCCCCGCGCCAAGCGGGCTTTCTCGAGGATGAGTGTGGAGGTGCACGAAACGATCCGACAACTTCTCTGCCTGTTACAAAAGGACCATAAGAGTGGAAAACTCCAGCCCTGTGCCCTGAGCGCTCGGTTTTCCGGACCCAGGCAGCGGCTGCTCCACCCCTCGGTTTCCCACCCCGCCTGGCCACGCCTCTCCTGTCCTAACCCCGCCCTGGCCCCGCCCCCGCCGCTCCCCACCACCCTTCCCTTAGGCTCCAGGCTCCTGGCTCCTGCTAGGTTCGGCAGCAGTGGGAGCGCGCAGGCGCCGCTGGAGGCTCGCAGAGCGCGGAGTAGCGGCGCGGGCCGTGCGGTAAGTGAGGTGTTGGCCGCAAGGTTGCGGCTGGGAGCCTAGTTCGCGCCGAACATCCCGGCAGGGTTTGGGGAGTGCGCGGGTGAGTGGCCGGGGAATCTTCGGTCCCGGGAAGAGAAATTTGCCCATCGTGAGGCAAGGGGGTTGGCCGCGCTGCCTAAGAGTATTCTGCCCCGGCCGCGTGCGGAGCGGAGTACGTGGTGGCGGGAGTGGGTGAGGGTTTGTGTGAGGAGAAATATAGGGAACGGCTCTAGAGACTGAAGTCCTTACTCAGGCTTGGCAGGACCGGGAGGCTCGCCAAGGGTGCTGGAGGGTGTCCCAACTTCAAGTTTAGTATCCCCCGCTGGGTGCCCCTGAGCCGCGTCCCGGGCCCATCCCTTCCCCCGCGCTGCCTCACAGAGTGCAGAGTTGCCAGGAACGTTCCTGGTCTTGGGGGAGAGGATTTGGGGATGGTAGGCTCTCGCCCCAGGCTAGTGCCAAGGAGGGCGTGGCGTTCGTGTGACTTTCCTTCACTCCGCCTCCGGGAATGTGTCCGTCTTCTGGTACATTGTGCTTATGGACTTTTTAACAAAGGCTATCACTGTTTTCTAGGCAGTGGCGGGTGACAGCGGGGGCGGATCGGTGGAGGGGGGCGCGTACGAGGTCGCGGTGTGGCCCTGGGGGACGGGGGCGGGGGCAAGCGTGGAGGGAGTGGAAGGAAGAGAACAACCTTCCTGCCTCAGCTTTTTCCTTCTTCCTGGTCCGCTGATTTCGATCAGTGGTAGGAACAGCCTCGAGAGGGATATGATTGGAAATCAGTGTGTGTTCGGACTCTGGCTGCAGCCATTGGTTTTGTAACTGTGCTGTTGATGTATTGTCTAAGTGTCCCTTCAGTAGAAAAGCGAAACTAATGAAATTGAAGAGGAAATAATTGAACGAAAGGGTGGAGTGTCAACTCTTAGAGCTAAATTAATGCCTTCTGATAGTCAATAGTATAAATAAAGCCAGACTTTGAAGGATGCGAAGGTGTGCAAGTCAGGGGAAGTGAGAAGATTAGGGTGCTGTTGATTGTTTGAATCAAGAGGGGATTATTGGATGTGTGTGTGTGGAGGTGCTGCCGAGTTCTTGAGTAGGCTCACTTTAGAACCCTTAAAAATTATATTGGGAATATAAAACACTAGGGCAAATACTGTAATATTGGATAAGGTTCCAGGGCTTTCATTTGCAAAATTTGGATCTTTACGAAAAGTAGTAGATGTGTTTTCAAGCGTAAATGTTGATTTTTTACTCATCTGTTTAACTTAATACAACAAAACAACTTCTTCCTCCTCCACCCCTTTCCCTTGATTGTGAATCCTGTTTTATAAACATTTAACTTTCAGATCTGAAGTGTGTTTAAAGGCACCCCCCCCCCATGAAGTGAACAGGATTTCTTCTTGTGTTATTGTCATTTTACTCTTTCTTTTCCTGTTATGTTAAGTTAAATTCCATGAACATTACCAGTTTTGGGGAGGGAAGTATTAGGGATACTTTTTCTCTTTTCCAGTGCCTAACGAACCCTTATTCATCCTTTCAGACTCAGCCCAAATTTTTCTTGGAAAAATTTGCCAAGTCCCCCAGAATGAATTAATCAGCCTCTTTTCTGTTAAACTAATACCACTGGTCTTATTTCTCTCTTGCAACTAGAACCTCAGTCTTCTCTGCTACCCCAAAACCTAGGGCTGCTGAGTATGTATTAAGTGCCTAATAAGTGTGCTTACATGTACATGTTAATAAATACAGTCAGGAAGATAATTTATATTATGTAAAGTTAATGGGATAATAAGTGCAGAATGCTGAAATTATATGTAATATTTGAACAACATTGTTTGGAATGTGGATAAGAAAAAGTGTGGCAATAAGTTCCCGTTTATTAGTCCGGTTAATCCTTCTAAAAGAGGTGGAAAAGCTCTGCAAATACAGGCAAAATAGGCATCAGGAAAAGGCCAAAATTTAAAACAGGTCACTTTCTGATACTGACGCTAGTGAAAAGTCCAACGTAGAAGAGTTATCTTTTGTAGAAAGACTCTAACTGGGTACTGCTGGAATTTAGGAATTTGCAAGTGTATCAAACTGGCCAGATGGTATCCTCTGAGGGCTAATAATATAACTAAAGAAACTAACCTGTTAGACCAGTTAGAGAGTCTAATAGGTTGTGTTTAGAAGGAGTACTTCTAGGGGCACTTGGGTGGCTTAGTCAGTTAAGCGTCGGACTTCTGCTCAGGTCAGGATCTCACAGCCCCGCATCGGACTATGTGCTGGCAGCTCAGAGCCCGGAGCCTGCTTCATATTCTGTGTCTCCCTCTCTCTATCTGCCCCTCCCCTTCTCTCTCTCTCTCTGTCTCTCTCTCAAAAAAAACAAAACAAAACAAAAAAACAACAAAAAAAAACAACATTTAGAAGGAGTACTTCTAAATCTTAAGTTGGTTTGAGCATTTGGCTAATGGGCCTCTACATGTTGTAGTACCCTCAATAGGCTTGGCCCCACCATTTCTGCAGCCTATTTTTGACATCTGTCTTAACTCTACCAGCATCACTGCCTTTACAGTCACCTTTGGCTCCTGAAAGGAATTATCTTCTCTTTGCTTCTTTTTTTTTTTTTTTAATGTTTATTTATTTTTGAGAGAGACCAAGAGACAGAGAGTGGGGGTGGGTCAGAGAGAGACGGAGATGCAGAATCCAAAGCAGGCTCCAGGCTCTAAGTTGTCAGCACAGAGCCCGATGCGGGGCTCGAACCCATGAACTGTGAGCTCATGACCTGAGCCAAAGTCGGACACTTAACCGACTGAGCCACCCAGGCGCCCAATCTTCCCTTTGCTTCTTACCACTGAAGCGCATCACCCCCTAACTAGTTTTCATCTAGTGGATCCTCAGTGGATTTACTGACTGGAGACAATATCATGAACAATTGATCACTCAATTTAGAAGTGAGTAGAATTGACACTTGAGTCTAAAAATGAGTCAGACTGGGCTACTTGGTTAGTCTGTCTCATCCCAGCAAAGTAGAGAACTGACTTCTATTTTTCTCCTCTCATTTTATCCCCTCTCAACCTAAATGTAAAAGCACTTTTTCTTTGTGTCACTTTAAAAAATAATAATGTTAACCATTGTTCACCCCAAAACACTTCAAGTTAGTGCCTGGTTTTTATGAGAAGACCTTGGGTCTCAGGATGAGTAGAGTCCATAAAACTTTTTTTAAAAGAAGCTCTACAGTGGCACCTGGGTGACTCAGTCGGTTAAGCTACTGACTTTTTTTTTAAATTTTAATGTTTATTTATTTTGAGAGAGAGAGAAGAGAGAATGCAAGCAGGGGAGGGGCAGAGAAAGGGGGAGACACAGAATCAGAAGCACGCTCCAGGCTCTGAGCTGTCAGCACAGAGCCTGATGGCGGGGCTCGAACTCAAGACCCTTTGAGGCTTGAGATCATGACCTGAGCCGAAGTCAGCCACCTAACTGACTGAGCCACCCAGGTGCCCCTGACTCTTGATTTTGGCTCAGGTCATGATCTCATGGTTCTTGAGTTGGAGCCCCAGGTGGCTGAGCCAGCCAGCCAATGAGTAGCAGTTGGTTCAAAATGTGGTTGTATTGGGACACCTGTGTGGCTCAGTTGGTTAGACGTCCGACCTCAGCTTAGGTCATGATTTTGCAGTTTGTGGGTTCACGCCCCATGTCAGGCTCTGTGCTGACAGCTCAGAGCCTGGATCCTGCTTTGGAATCTGTGTCTCCCTCTCTCTCTGTCCCTCCCCTACTCTTTCTCTCTCTAAAAAATAAAACATTAAAAAAATTTTTTTAAAGGTTTTTTTAAAATTTTTTTGTTTTTGAGAGAGAGAGAGACTGCATGAACAGGGAAGGGGCAGAGAGAGGGAGACACAGAATCTGAAGCAGGCTCCAGGCTCTGGCCTGTCATCCCAGAGCCTGACATGGGGCTCAAACTCACTAGCCGTGAGATCATGACCTGAGCCGAAGTCAGACACCTAACTGACTGAGCCACCCTGGCGCACCACCCCCCCCACATTTTTTAATGTGGTTGTATTGACATCTACACTGTTTAACCTCTGCTTCTGTATTTGTAGATTCCTTCTATTATCTAAAACAGGTGGCTTAGCACAGTGCTTCTCAAACACCAGTGTGCACAAAAATCACTAGAATGCTCACTTAATTGTAAGTGAAATTGGAATGTGACAAAAGATGAGTCCAGGATTTTGATCTGAGAAGTGGAAGGATGGAGTACCCATTTAATGAGATATGGAAGATTGCATAAGGAGAAAATTTAAGAGAAGGAGGATCAGGAATTCAGTACAGGGGCACCTGGGTGGCTCAGTGGGTTGAGTGTCTGTCTCTTGATTTTTGGCTCAGGTCATAATCCCAGGGTTGTAGGATTGAGCCCCATGTTGGGCTCTTTGCTGAGCATGGAGCCTGCTTAAGATTCTCTTTCTCTCTCCCCCTCTCCCCTCCCCCTCTCCTCCTCCACTGCTCCCGAGCATGTTCTACTTAAAATTAAAAACAAAAGTTCAGTACGTGCATGCCAAGTTCAAGATGACTTTGATATGTGGGTGGAATTCAGGAGAGAGGTTTGGGTAGAGGACAGGAAGCTCTGGGAATGGATCAAATCATTACAAGGAAAGAGAAGAGGTCACTCTTTTGCTTTAAAAAAAATATTAATGAACTATTTTTAGAGGACTTTGGGTTCACACCAAAATTAAGCAGAAAGTGCAGAGTTCCCGTATACTCCCTGTCCCCTGACACTAACAGCCTCTTCCAGGTCAACATCCTGCAACACAGAGGTACATTTGTTACAATTGATGAACTTACATTGACACATTTTTTTAATTTTTATTTTAGGGAGTGAGAGAGCAAGAGTGCACAAGTAGGGTGGAGGGTGGTGGGGAGGAGGGACAGAGGGAGAGAGAATCTTAAGCAGGTTTTAAGCTTATCATGGAGCCCCATATAGGTCTGCATCCCATGACCCTGGGATCCTGACTTGAGCAGAAATTAAGAGTCGGATGCTCAACTGACTGAGCCACCCAAGTACTCCATTCTCACTTTGATACATTTTTATCATCTGAAGTCCATAGTTTAAATTAAGGTTTACCCTCAGTGTTGTATACTCTGTGGGTTTGAACAGATGTTTAATGACCTGTATCTACTATCGTATCATATAGAAAAGTTTCACTGCCCTAAAAAAATCCCGTGTTCTGTTTATCTACCTCACCATCCCCCAAACTCTCCTCTCCCCAGACAACCACTGATCTTTTTACTGTCTCCATAGTTTTGCCTTTTCCATAATGTTATATAGTTGGAATCATGGTATGTAGCCTTTTTGGATTGGCTTCTTTCATTTAGTAGTTTGTGATTAAGGTTTCTCCATGTCTTTCCATGGCTTGATAGCTCATTTCTCTTTAGTGCTGATTCACATTCCATTGTCTGGAGGTGCCACAATTTATTTATCCACGAACCTACTGAAAGACGTCTTGGTTGCTTCCAAGTTATGGCATTTGTGAATAAAGATGCTCCAAACATCTATGTGCAGGTTTTTGTGTGGACAAGAGTTTTTAACTCTTTTGGGTAAATGCTATGGAGCACAGTAGCTGGATCCTATGGTAAGAGTATATTTGCTTTTGTAAGAAACAGCCAGACTGTTTTTCAAAATGACTGTACCATTTTGCATTCTCACTCACAATGAGAATTCCTGTTGCTCCACATTTCTACCAACATTAGTTTTGTCAGTGTTTTGGATTTTAGCCGTTCAAATAGGTGTGTAGGGGTATCTCATTTTCATTTGAAATTCACTAATGACATATGGTATTGGACGTCTTTTCCTATGTTTACTTGCTGTTTATCTTCTTTGATGAGATGTCTTTTTAGGTCCCTTGCCCATTTTTTAAATCAGGTTGTTCATTTTCTTACTGTTTTAGGAGTTCTTTGGATAATGCTCCATCACATGTCTATTTTGGAAATCTTTTCTCTCAGTCTGTAGCTTGTCCTGTCATTCTTTTGACATTATCTCTCATAGAGCAGAAATTTTTAATTTTAATGAAATCCAGCTTATCAATTACTTTTTCCACAGATCATGCCTTTAGTGTTGTATCTGAAAGTCATCACCATACCCAAGGTCAGTTAGGTTTTCTCCTGTGTTATCTTCCAGTATTTTTATAGTTTTGCATTTTACATTTAGTCTGTGATTCATTTTGAGTTAAATTTTGGAAAGGTTGGAAAGTCTGTGTTAAGATTTTTTTTGTGTATACGTAAGTGGATGTCCAGTTGTTCCAGCTCATTTGGTGAAAGGACTGTCTTTGCTCCATTGTATTGCCTTTACTCCTTTGTCAACAGTCAGTTGGCTGTATTTATGTGGATCTATTTCTGGGCTCTCTTTTCTATTCCACTGATGTTTTAGTAGTCTTTATCAATACCACACACTCTTGATTACTGTACCTTTTAATCTGTAACTAAGGTAGTGTCAGTCTTGTAACTTTATTCTCCTTCAATATTGAGTTGGCTGTTCTGGGTCTTTTGCCTCTCCATACAAATTTTGGAGTAGGTCTGTCGTTATCCACAAAATAACTTGCTAGGTTTTGATTAGGATTGCATTGAATCTGTTGGTCAATTTGGAAAGAGCTGACATCTCAACAATATTGAGTCCTTCTATTCATGAACATAGAATATTTCCCCATTTATGTAGTTCTTTGATATCTTTCATCACAATTTTGAAGTTTTCCTCAAAGATTTTGTACATATTTTGTTAGATTTATACATAATTCATTTTGAGAGTGCTGATGTAAATGGTAATATATTTTTAATTTCAACTTCCATTGATTTATTGATGTATATAGGAAATTGATTAATTTTTATATATTAATCTTATACAACATTGCTATAATTTCTTATAGCTGGATAAATTCCAGGAATTTTTTGTTGATTCTTCTGGATATTCTATATTGATGAGAATGTCATCTGGGAACAAAGACTGATTTATTTCCCAATCTGTATAACTTTTATTTACTTTTTTTTACTGCATTAACTAGGACTCCCAGTATGCTGTTGAAAAGGAGTGGTGAGAGGGGACATTATTATCTTGTTCCTGATAGTGGAAAAATTTTCAGTTTCTCACTATTAGGTATGATGTTAGGTGTATATTTTTTGTAGATATTCATAACAAGTTGAGGACTTCTCTATTCCTCATTTGCTGAGAGGTTATTTTGTTTGTTTGTTTGTTTTTACCATGAATGGGTTTTAAATTTTGTGAAGTACTTTTTTGGCATCTATTGGTATAATCATATGATTTTTCTTTTTTAGCATGTTGATGTGATGGATTACATTAATTGGTCTTTGTTGAAACAACCTTACATACCTGAGATAAATTTCACTTGGTCATGGTGGATAATTTGTTTTAAAGTAAGTCAAAGCATTTTTTTGTTTTATTTTAATTTTAAAAAATTACGTTTATTTATTTATTTTGAGAGAGAAAGAGTGAGAGAGGACCAGAGAGAAGGAGAGAGAGAATTCCAAGCAACTTCTGGGCTATTAGTGCAGAGCCCGACACAGGGCTTGATCTCATGATAGTGAGATCATGACCTGAGTGAGATCGAGTTGGACGGTTAACCAACTGAGCCACCCAGGCGTCTCTGTAATTCTTTTATACATTGTTGGATTTGTTTTGCTAATATATTTTTGAGTATTTTTGCATGATATGTTCATAAGCGGTACTGATTTATAGTTTTCTTGTAATGTCTTTGCCTGGTTTTGGTATTAGGGTGATTCTGGCCTCGTGAGAAAGGAGTATTCCCTTGGTTTCTGTCTTCTGGAAGAGATTGTAGAGAATTGATATAATATTTCCTTGAGTGTTTCTTAGAATTCACAGATGAGCCCATCTGGGCCTATTGCTTTCTGTTTTGGAAGGTTATTAATATATTGATTCGTTTTCTTTAATAGATATAGGCCTGTCTATTTATTTCCTTGTGTGAGTTTTGGCAGATTGTATCTTTCGAGGAATCCATTCATCTAGGTTAGCAAATTTGTAGGCATAGGTTCCTGATAATCCTTTATTAACTTTTTAATGTCTATGCAATCTGTAGTGATGTCTCTTCTTTCATTTCTGATACTATAATTTGTCTTCTCTTAGCCTGGCTAGTGGTTTATTAATTTTATAGATCTTTTCAAAGAATCAGGTTTTGTTGTTTTTTTTTTAATTTTCTCTATTGATTTCTTGTTTTCCATTTCACTGATATCTAATTTTTATTATCTTTTTGCTTTTAATTTACTTTTTCTAGTTTTCTTGGGTGGAAGCTTAGATTGTTGATTTTAGATCTTTTTTCTATATATGCATTCAATGCCATAAATTTCTCTCTAAGCACTGCTTTCACTGTATCCCACAGTATTTGATAAGGGGTATTTTCATTTAGTTCAAAATTTTGTTAATTTCTCTTGAGAGTTCTTCTTTGACCCGTGTGTTATTTAGAAGTGAGTTGCTTAATTGCTGTGTATTTTGAGATGTTTCAGTTATCGCAGTATTAATTGATTTCTACTTTAATTCCGTTGTGGTCTGAAAATGGACATTGAATGATTTCTATTATTTTAAATTTGTTAAGGTATTTTTAACGTCATAGAATGTAGTCTATCTTGGTGCATATTCCGTTGAGCTGGAGAAAAATGTGAATTCTGTTGTTGGATGAAGTAGTCTGTAGATATCAATTATATCCAATTGATTGATAGTGCTGTTGAGTTCAACTGTGTATTTACTGAATTTCTGCTTGCCTGGTCTGTCCATTTCTGTTAGAAGGGTGTTGAAGTCTGCAACTATAATAGGAGATTATTCTATTTCTCCTTATAGTTGTATCATTTTTTTGCCTCATATTTTGAAATTTCATTATTATGTGTGTACAAATTAAAGATTGTTATGTGTTCTTGGAAAATTGACCCCTTTATTGTTATGTAATGATCCTCTTGATCTCTGATAACTTTCTTGCCCTGAGTCTACTTTATCTGAAATTCATATAAACTACTCCTGCTTTTTTTTTGATTAGTTGATAGCATGGTATATCTTTCTCTGTCCCTTTGCTTTTATTTATTTTCAAATTTTTATTTAAATTCTAGTTAACATAATCATCCCTTTACTTCTAATCAATATGTCACTTTATACTTAAAATGGTCTTCTTGTAGACAGCATATAATTGTTTTTTTTTTATCCACTCTGACATTCCCTGTCTTTTAATTGGTATATTTAGATCATTGTTAGATTAATATCTACCATATTTTGTTACTGGTTTCTATTTGTTGCCCTTGTTCTTTGTTTTTATCTTCCACATTTTTTCTGCCTTTTTGTTTTTTTTAAAAGTTTGTTTATTTTTGAGAGGGCAGGAGGTGCAGAGAGAGAGAGAGGGAGAAAAAATCCCAAACGGGTTCCACATTGTCAGCGTGGAGCCCAATTGGGACTCCAACCCACGAACAGTGAGATCATGACCTGAGCCAAAATCAGTAGTTGGATGCTTAACCAACTGAGCCATCCAAGCGCCCCAGTATCTTTTGTGGTTTTAATTAAGCATTTTATGATTTAAATTTTCTCTCATTTCCTTGCATATTAATTATGCTCTTTAAAAAGTTTTTTTAGTGGTTGCCCTAGCATTTGCAAAATGGATATTTCCCCCTACTCCATTTAAACTTTTGAATAATACTGTGCCACTTCATGGGTAATGCAAGTACCTTGTAATAACAGAATATTCCAAATTTATCTTTCCCATCTCTGTATCATTGTTGTCATTCATATCAGTTCTCCAGAAGCATATTGTATATATAAACCACTCATAATTGAATACACTGTCACTATTTTGAACAAATTGTTATCTTTTAGATCAATGCAGAATAAGAAAAATTATAGTTTTTAAGTTTTACATTTATTCATTTTTGGTAATTTTTCTCTATGTAGATCTGACCTATATTATTTTCCTTCTCTCTAAACTTCTTTTAATGTATCTTGCCAGGCAGATGTACTTGGCAAAAAATTTCCTCAATTTTTGTTTGAAAAAGTCTTTATTTCTCCTTCGTTTTAAAAGATAATTTTTCAGGGTATAAAATTCTGTGTGTTTTTTTTTTTTCTTCCTCTCAACACTACGAATGTTTCACTTTACTCCCTTGCTTGTGTGGTGTCTAAGAGAAAGTTGGTTGTAATTTTTACCTTTGCGCCTCTATATGCAAGGTGTTTTTTCCCTTCTGGCTTCTTTCAGTATTTTTTATCTTTGATTTTTCTGCAGTTTGATAGTGATTGCCTACATGTAGTTGTTTATTTTAGCATTTATCCTGCTTGGTGTTCTCTGAGCTTCCTGAATCTGTGATTTGGTATCTGACGTTTATTGGAGAAATTCTCAGTCATTATTGCTTCAGATATTGCTTCTATTCCTGTCTTTACTTCCACTTTCTGATATTCTCATATGCATATCTTACCCTGTGTACTTGCCCCACAGTTCTTGGATGGGTTTTTTTCAGTCTTTTTTCTCTTTCCTTTTCTGTTTTGGAAATTTCTACTTTCCTATTTTCAAGTTAGAGATTGTTTCCTAGCCATGTCCAATCTACTAATGATCCATCAAAGGCATTCTTTATTTCTTTTTTAGCATTTTTTGATTGGTAGTATTTTTAAAAATTCTTTCTTAGCATTTCCATCTCTCTGCTTATATTACATCTGTTCTTACATGTTGCTTATTTTTTCTATTAAAACATATAGCATATTAATCCTAATATTTTAAAATTCCTGGTCTGATAATTCCAACATTCCTGCCATATCTGACTCTAGTTCTGATGCTCGTTCAGTCTCTTCAAACTGTGGTTTTTGCCTTTTCATATGCCTTGCATTTTTTTGTTGAAAGGTAGACATGATATACTGGGTAAAAGGAAGTGTAGTAGATAGGCTTTTAGTAATGTTATAGTAAGGTGTGCGGATAGGGGAAGTGTTCTATAGTCTGGTGACTTGGTCTCAGTGTTTGGTGAGCTTGTAATGCCTGTACCGTGAACTTCACCAGTGCTTCTCAGTATTTTCCCCCCCTTAGGTGGTGGTATGGCTAGAGAGGGCTGAAGTTGTGTATTTCTCCTCTCTAGTAGGTTTGACTCTTGTTAGGCTTTGGTAACAAGAGCCCTTCTCCTGAGGGAAGTCCTTGTTATGAAGAAGAGAGTGCTCTGGCATATTTCAAAAAGACTCCCTTTCGGGGCACCTGGGTGGCTCAGTCGGTTAAGCGGCCGACTTCAGCTCAGGTCATGATCTCACGGTTATGAGTTCGAGCCCCGCATCGGGCTCTGTGCTGACGGCTCAGAGCCTGGAGCCTGATTCTGATTCTGTGTCTCCCTCTCTCTCTCTGCCCTTCCCTTGCTCACGCTCTGTCTCTGTGTCTCTCAAAAATAAATAATTAAAAAAAAAAAAAAAAAAAGACTCCCTTTCCCCTCCCTGCACTGGAAGCACAAGGGAATTTTTCTTCACTATTTAACGTGAGAACCAGGTCTATCTCCTGAAGGTAAGTCTCACAGAAGTGTGCACCTCCTTCCTCCACCATGACTGGGTCCACCTGAAGGGTTTACCTTTCCTGCTTGTCTATACTGCCACCTCCAACAATTCATAACTTACAGTTCAGGTTGTCCTACCTTGGCACTGGATCCCTCTGAGATTTCTGCTCTTGGATTTCTGCTTGTTTAGGTTCTGATTCTCTGTATCTGCTTGTCTTTCCAGTTTGGGGGCAGTGGTTTACCCTGTGATCTCATTTCTCTGATGGATTTAAGAAGTGTTGGCTTTTCAGTTTGATCAACTTTTTACCTGTTATTAAGAGAGTTGTGACTTCTAAGCTCCTTATGTGCCAGCCTGGAAACTAGAAGTTCCCTGTTGTTTTCTTGAGACTTTTACTAGTTAATCGTCTCTAAATATTAGCGTTGTGGGTTGTTTTTTTGCCTGTTTTGACCTTTATATAAATGGGATCATCTGTATATACATCTTTTTTTTAAGTTTATTTGTTTTGAGAAAGAGAGAGAGGGAGTGGGAGAGGCAGAGAGAGGTGGGAGAGAGAGAAGAATCCCGTGCAGGCTCTGCACTGTCACAAAGAGTGAGATCATGACCCGAGCCGAAACTGAGGGTCGGACACTTAACTGACTGAGCCACCCAGGGGCCTATATGTGTGTGTGTGTGTATACACACACACACACACACACACACACACACACACACACATATCTTTTTGCTCATCGTTAGATTCGTGGGATAAATTCATTAGTTTGATACTTCTCAACATTAGTGCATCCCTTCGGGATCTTGTTAAGATGTAGATTCTGATTTGGCAAGTCTGGGATGTATCCTGAGATTTTGCTTTTTTAACCAGGTTTAATGTGATGCTGATATTTCTCTTCCATAGACTATACTTGCAGTAATAATAAGGTTCTAGTTCATCCCGTTTTCAACTGCTTAATATGCTTTGAATACCTTAGGTAATCTGTATAGATTTTTTGCTGGAATAGGAAGAATATGGGAAACTATCCTTTACCAGGTATCATTTTCCAGAACTGGGGCTTGGAGGAAACAAGTTATTTCATATTTAAAATGGATATTGTCATCAGTATAGTAAATTGAAGATAGTTTTTTAATAAAATATTAGCCATATAGTCTTGTAAAATTTCTCGCATTGCATTTTTAGTTATTATGTATAGGTAATTTTTAGGTAAGGCAAAATCGAAAGGACAAATTGTGTCCTTTCACATGTGTGCGTGTGTGCATGTATGTGTGCATGTGATACATGTGCGCATGTATGTGTGCTCACTTGGGTATGTAGGGGAGTAATAAACAAGGTAAAACCTTTTTTTCAGAGCTTTTGACAGAAGTAATAACTCAAGTGTTTTGTTTTGAAATTTTTTCCCGTATTCACAGGGCTTAGAAGACAACTTCTTGGTGTTGTAACACCTTTTCCACAATGACATAGTAATTTGGTTATCCTGAAAATGCTGGGAACCATAGAAATAATATTGTCAGTGCAAGTGGACTTTATTATTAGAGTCCTAAGGAAATGGCTTTATACAATATATGTCAAATTGTAATTTAGCCTTTACTGAATACCTTTGCTGTGTGAGGAGTGTGTGTACTAGCTTTACTCCTTATGAAATAGAAACTTAAATACTTCTTGAGAATGTTATTGAGAAAAAAAGAATATCAAGCATAATGAAGTGAGAATCAAATAAGGTACCAGAAGACAGGAATAATCAAAGCTCTTAAAAATGTTCAGTGGTTGCTTTGCTTTCTCCATTATTGGGTGGTAATAACTGGTATACTTATTTTTAAGCTCATTCAGATACTAATGATGAATTTCTGATAGCCCTCATTATTTTCTTGAAAGACTTGGCAGTTAAATGGATCCTAATTTAAATAACAATGTGAACTTCTTAGGTTCAGTGCCTCAGAATTTAGAACCTAGGATTTCTTTAGGAAAACGTGTTATATTTTATGTCCTTGACTTGGAGTAAGTTTCTTGTATTTTATTTTCTCTCTTCTTTCAAAATTGTGTCTTAGAAGGTGTTTGTTACTTTCTGGAGTCCTAGGTAATCAAACCCTTCCTTTCTGAGTGCCAAAGCCTTGTTATTCAAAGCACTATATGTTCTGTGTATCTGCCATAATCTGTCTCTAGTATGCCTGTTCTTTGTGGTTTGGTTTCTAATGTTATGCATTCCAATTTTGTAAAAAAAAAAAAAAATCCATATGACTAACTTGCCACAGTAATCCTCTCTGACATGTTTGCTTCAGGGAGAAAGCTGGCAGAGATAGAAACATATGCCTAGCTTTAAAATTTGCTGTTACTGCAAAAAAAAAAAACAAAAAAAACAAACAGGTTAATGGAATATATTCTAGTTTCTTTCTCTGTGTTAGTCTTACTCATGGGACCAGAGTAACGATTTTGGCGAGCATATATTTACTTTCCCATGTAATTTTATCATGCTTCAGTATCTCACTCATTTTTCCTTAGGATTTATCAAGAAAATAGTATTACATCTAGAAGTAAAAAATATTTTCTTTGGGCACCTGGGTGGCTCACTTGGTTGAGTGTCTAGCCCTTGATTTTGGCTCAGGATCTTGTGGTTCGTGACATTGCGCCCTGTGTCAGGCGCTGTGCTGACAGTGCAGATCCTGCTTGGGATTCTGTCTCTCTGCCCCTCTCTCTCTGCCCCTCTCCTGTTCACACTCTCTCTCAAAATAAACATTAAAAAAAAAACATTTCTTTAGGCTCATTAACAGTCTTCAGATGTCAGTGTTCAAATGTTTTTGTTGCATCGATACGAATTATATTGCAAAATCAATGTGTTGTTTGAATTTTAAGTTTCTTTAAAACGCTAATGGTAGACATTAATATTTATTATTAGCATTTTCTGTATATTTTATTTTCTAAATTATGGATGTTTACCCAGTTTATAGAACTGACCTTTGCAAAGTTGGCTAGTCCATTCCCACTGCTATTGTCCTAGTTAAGAGTTTATTACTTCTTTCCTAACACTATAGTCATATCCCTTTTATTGGTCTACCCAGTTATTTATTACCAGTCTTTAATTCAAATCTGCCCATCCACAGGTACTCAAACCCTCCAGCTTATAGACACCACCCTTCGCAATGCTTCTAGAAAGTCCCATCCACTCTTGTAGAACCAATTTTTCACTTTCTCAAAGGCTGTGTATGCCTAACCTCTCTGAGTTGACTTCTGCTTTTTCTATTTGAGTTCCTCTTTTGCATTTCAGTTCTTAACTATTTAACTGAGGCTACTTCTCTGCTACAATGTCAGCCTTAGAGCTAGAGGTCAGAGCATCTATATTGTCTTTATCTACTTGATCTCTGTCTGGTTCCTAATACCTGGAGTCAGGATGCTGAATATTCCTGGACTCCTTGCGTCTGTAGTGGGTATTATTCTCCAGTCTCCTTTAAAAGGGCTGGTATCCGGGCCCTCAGAAGACCAAGAATGGACTGGGGCAAATCCTGTGTAGAGTGAGTTTGTTTTTTCTCTGAAACCCAAACCTGTTTTTGGCAGTTCTTGTTTTCACAGGAGTATGCTGAGTTTATTATTCAGAAGATTTCCTGAACTATTTTTTCTTCTCATCTTTCAACTCTTGGTCATGTGGGTTATATTCTTTAATAATAATAATAATAATAATAATAATAATAATAATAAGAAGAAGAAGAAGAAGAAGAAGAAGAAGAAGAAGAAGAAGAAGCAGCAGCAGCAGCAGCAGCAGCAGCAGCAGCAACTCCTGACCACATGGATTATCTTTCTTAATAACAACAAGGAACAGTAACAGCATTGACATTAACCCTTCTGTGTTGTACCAGATATGTTACTTTCATTATTTTTATTACCCTGTCTGGTATATGATATTTATCTCCATTTTATAGTGAGGACACTGCAGTTCAGAGAGGTTAAGTGCCCCAGGTCACTTTGGGATATGTGATAGAGCTGGAATTCTAATCTAAGTCTTCCTGGCATTAAGTGTCAGAGCTTTTTCCAGGAGGCCCTATTGCATGAAACATGCTTTTGGGCTGCCTCTTCCCATTCTCGATTTTGCTTAGTGAGTACACAGTCAAATTGTATTTAGGAAGAGAAAGTATATATTGAATGTTTACTGTGTGTGCATTTTAAGCATCAACCATGGTCTAGCAAGCATTATGTGGTTAATGAATGTCGAATAAATGAATGAAAGGATGCTATGTAAATTAGTTAGAAAGGGTAATCTCCCTGTGTTTAACACAGCGGCAGGCATGCTGTAGGCACCCCAGAAAAATATTAGTTGAATTGATGAGATTGTCCACTCAAATGGTCTTGGATTTAATCAGATTATCTGCTATAGTCTTTTGTTAAAACAGATGATGATGGGTATAAATATTTAAGTCAGAGATTTAGTCTTCTGGTGAAGTAAAGATGTGTTTTAATGGATGCTTTTTTCTTTGGATCCCTCAAAAAGTAATTGATACCATGTGATGAACTCTACTTCCAGAAGGCTTAATTTACTGACTTCATCTTAACTAGATCTCTTATTCAGTCCCTAAAACTCCTTCCTTGACTTCTGCCCTTTTCCCTGGATAATCCCACCCATTCCCATGACTTCAGCTTCATTCTGCATCCTGACAGTTCCTGCAGCTATATCTAGTCAGAATTTTTCCTTGATCATTCAGGGTCATATAAATGACAGTGTACCTTAAACTGAAATTCTTAAATAAAACTTCTTCCCCAACCCACTGATGTGATGGTGGGGGTCTGGGAGTGGATAGTCAGGATATGATTCTTGAGACATTTTTGGTGCAAAGAGGTAGTTTTATTAAAGCATGGGGACAGGACCCGTGGGCAGAAAGAGCTGCACTGGGATGTGAGGAGCAATTGATTATATACTTTTAAATTGATAGAGGCAGAGATAAAGGAAGTTTCCAAAAGGATTTTCATATGTTAAAGAAGACAGGATTCTGGAGGTCTGGCTCTTGTCAAACCAAAGTTGCTTTTTTGCCTCTAGCAAAGCATTAACCTTAAGGCAGTTGTGAATTTCTTGAGGAATATCCTATTTTGCCATCTGAAATATTTGTCAATGGGATGCAAGTTATAAGGAAATTTAATTTTATCTACATTTCTTTTGCCTCTGTTCTCCATATTACCTACTACCCCACAAATATATCTGCTTCTTCTTTGTGTCCCATATTGTTAAAGGGGAAGGAAGCCCCGCATTCAGAATAAACACCTCTGGATAAGAAGCAACCTGAATAAAAAAGCATGAATGTGACACACGGGGTTCCCTTAGCCTTCCCTATCAACAAATAACAGTCCTGGTCCTAGCCTTAGAGCCTCCAAATTAAGGGGCTAACAAGAGTCTGCATCACCTCCTTCAAAGAAGTTTTTGTCTTTTGGTGCTTTTCTGTGCTCTTTTGACCTTCTGCTCGCTGATGTAAGCAGGGATGGCAGGAGAGGGGCCTCTTTTTCATTACCTCCTTTTCTCAAGCCTAATGTATGAGAGAATGTACTCTGATAACCATTTATAACAAAACTTCCAAATTTTATCTAAAATACAAGTGTTGGGATTAAATTGTTCTTATTTTTCATCTAATATTTAATTGACTACAGGAGTCACATGACTTGGTAAATTACTTTGAGAGTTTATAGCCCTTAATTAATGAATTTTCATTGCAATTTCACATCCACAGAACTTTCACAAGGTTTATGTGGATTTTTCTCCCATTGTCTGTTTCTTTCTTAGCTGGATAATAGACCATCGGTTGTTTTGTGAGTTTTTTTTCTTTCCAGTCTTCACAGAGGGCCTGCCCAGTGACATTGTGCCATTAACTCTTACCTGCTTCTCTAGGCCTATCCATGGTTTCCCCTTCTTGTGCTGCAGTTACTGGACTTCAACCGATAGTGTTATTTTTTCCTGTTACATTACTGCAATGGCATGTGGTTTTGCTTCTTTTTTCTCCTTCATCACATACTGAGTGGGACCTATTTGCCCAAAACAGTATATGAATCGTCTTCAAACAGCTTTAATTAAGTTAAATGTTGTCTTTGTGTAATGTTGGCGAAGAAAACTTCAGCATTCTCTTCCTGTATTTAGTCATATTAAAGAAAAATTTATAAGGAACATTTCATTCTTTTTATTCCAAAGATGTTTAATTTAACTCCTTATGTAGTATTGATGGAAGCTATGGATTCTTTTTCTTTTTAAGTTTATTTTTTTAATCTATTTTGACAGAAAGAGAGCGTGTGGGGGAGAGGCAGAGAGAGAGAGACAGAGAGAGAGAGAAAGAGAGAGAGAGAGAGAATCCCAAACAGGTTCCACAGTGCCAGCAAAGAGCCCGATGTGGGGTTCAGACTCATGAACCATGAGATCATGACCTGAGCTGAAGTCCAATGCTTAACTGATTGAGCCACTCACGTGCCCCTGGATTCTTTTAAGATGATCAACAGTTAATGCATTTCTAGCCTCCATTTTGGCATAGGTAAATCTTAGTTGCTGTATGATCACTCATTATCTGTTCATATCTGTATTTAAAGAAATGTAATTCAAATTCATTTTTTTAAAGTTAACAGAGAGAGAGTGTGCATGCATGCATGAGCGGGGGAGAAGGAGGGGCAGAGAGAGAGGGAGAGAGAGAATCCCAAACAGGCCCTGTGCTGAGCCCTACACGGGACTTGATCCTATGAACTGTGAGATCATGACCTGAGCCGAAATCAAGAGTTGGATGTGTAACTGACTGAGGCACTGAGGCACCCCCGAATTCATTTTGTTGTAGGTTCTCCAGTTAGCCAGGACTAAGGCACACTGTCTGAGAGAGCTCTGATACAAGTTTGTTTACAACCTAAGGTTCTAGCACTCTCTGGAGTAGATGTTTCTGATTAAAGTGTACTGGTTGTTTCAGAGCCATAACCTTTGACTGACCTGACTTTACTTAACCAGAAGCAGCAGCATTAATTCCAGGGAGTATTACCAGACCCTGAGAGTATCCTGTAGGACTAAGAGTGAGTGGTTAGGGAAGTCATATAGCTGGTATAGTGCTTCCTTCATTGTGGGCTGCACATACCTCCCACGAATAGGCCCCCTGCTTCCAGGGTGCTTGTGTATGGAGTGGTTAATTCCATTAGCCTGTACAGGTGGATGACAGAGGATATTCGGTTAAAAACTTCACACTCATCCTGCTTCACCATGACTTTCTTTTAACTAACTTAACCCCAGGTGAGATACTCTGTCACCTTAGTAAGAGCTTCAGAAATCTTGGCATCGAACATCGTTCTAGTACTATGCTCTTTGAGCCTTATACTTGTGTCTGGGCAGAATAGGGTCTCCAGTTTCCAGGTGGATAGAAGCCAGGGCTTTCTAATGGAATTACCCTTTCCTCACATTGCCAGGCAAGGAAAATACCAAGACCTGCTCATTAGAAAGTCTTATTTATACAACTGGAAGGACCACACAAATTCTGAAGCTGCCTACCTCCCCCTTTAAATGGTGTATTCCTGCTCAGGAGTTGCCTCCTGCTCATAGATCCTGTGTCCTCTTCAGTCTATAGTATTTTGGTTTCTAAAGAAACTAAATGTTTTACGATGCAAAGATCTATAAAACATTCCTATTCTGGCATTAGATCTGAAGAAAAAATAGAAGATACCATGGAGGATAATTTCTACCTATATATTTTTAGAAATTTTTCTATAATACTTTTCTGGATTTGCATTGTTATTTTTAATGTAGACATTTAAGAGTATAAATTTCCCTCTAAGTACTACTTTTAGCTGGATTTCACAGATTTTGGTGTTGTATTTTCATTATCACTTAGTTCAAAATATTGTCCAGTTTCTCTTGTAATTTATTTCTTGATCCAAACATTATTTTGAGTTTTATTGTTTACTTTCCAAATATGTTGGGTTTCATTGGTTTTCATATTGATATATGTGAGGAAAATGTTAACACAGTGGATCTGGTTGCTGACTCCGTGTCTCTGAGGGAACCTGGAACCATGGTTGACTCTTGGTCAACCCCTGGGAACGTAGCCCTTTGAATGTTTTTATTTTAATGGTTGATTTTGTTTTGTACATCAGAAGCAATAGACCGTGCTGTACCTGTTTGTCTGAATTGCTTTGTACAAACATGCAGATTGATCACGTGTACCTGGTTTCATTACTATGACTAGTAGCATAGCAGGACATGCCTACATGACTAGCCCTCTGTAGAAGCCATGAATTCTGGGACTCAAATGCTCTTTCTGCCCTTCCCTGGGCAGAGATATTTTGCACACGTCTCTGTATTTTGCTACTAGAGAAAAAGTATGTGTAAGAAGCCTATGTCTGGCTTCTCTGGGTTCTACCCATTGCACATCTTTTTCCTGATGCTTTTACTTTGTACCTTTTGGTGTGATAAATCTTAGCTAAGAGTATAGCCTGTTGAGTTCTGGTGAATCACAAATCTAAGGGTGGTCCTGTGCCCTAAACTGTAATCTAATTTAATTTTATTGTGGTCAGAGAATATTCTATGTATGATTTCATTGTTTTAATGTGAGACTTGTTATATAACCTAGAATATTGTCTTTCCTGGTAAGTGTACCATGTAAACCTGAAAAGAATGTGTACTCTGCCACTATTGGATATTGATCTATGAATTTCCACTAGGTCAAAGTGGCTGGTAATGTTGTTTAGTTCTATGCCTTTGTTGATTCCTCACGCCTAGTTCAATCTGTTATTGAGACAGGGGTTAAAGTCCCCAACTATGATTGGGGAATTGTCTTTCTCTTTAATCTGTCGATTCTTGATTCATGTATTTGAAATTCTGTTATGGTATGCATACCCATTTGGACTGATGCCTTCCTGTTGAATTGACTCTTTTATCATTATGAAGGGTCCTTCTTTATCTCTGGTAATACATTTGGTTTTGAAATTTGTCTCATGATATTAACTCTTATTCCAGCCTTTTGCTTACTCTTTGCTAGGTATGTTTTTCATTTGCGTATTTATATTTAGAATGAATGTCTTGTAAGCAGTGTATATTTGTGTGGTTTGTTTTACTTTTGCCTTTTGACAATCACTGAAGCATTTAGTTTGGTAATCTTTAATTACTGACATAATTGGGCTTAGGCCTACTTTAATTTATATTTTCTACACATCTCTGTTTTTCCTTCCCCTCTTCTTTGTTGCTTGTTTTTAGAGTATTCGAATATGTTTTCAGAATTCTGTTTTATTTTTTCTATTGATATTTGAGCTATTCTTTTTTTGTACTGTTTGTACTTTTTTTTTTTTTTATAGTGGCTGCCCTAGGAATTACAATGTACAGACATAACTTTTCACAGTCCACTTAATTAATGTAATACTTAATATATAAGTTAATAATGTACCAGAAGTAAAACATGGAAATCTTACAAAGTTAAAGGCCCACATCCCTGTCCTTTTTGTTATAGTTGCTACACACACACACACACCCCCCCCACACACACACACAAGACACTGTTTTAAACAGTTATTTGGTTTATAAAGAAATGTAGAGAAAAACAAGAAATAGTCTTTTGCATTTACTCATTAATTAAGCCATTTACCCTTTTGGATGCTCTTTATTCATTTTTGAGTATCTCAGTTCCATCTGGTATTATTTCCTTTCCATATAAATAATTTCTAGCATTTCTTACAGTGCAAGTCTGCTGCCAACAAACATGCTTCTTATAGAGCCAATCTGCCAGTGACAAATGTTTTTTAGTTTTCTTTTATCTGAAAATATCTTTATTTCATTTTTACTCTTCAATGATATTTTTGCTAAATATAGAATTCTAGGATAACATTTTCCTACCCAGTGCTTTAAATATGGTGTTCCAGTCTTTCCTTCATGGTTTCTCATAAATTAACCATTAGTTGGATCATTGTTCTCTTGACTTTGATATGTCATTTTTCTTTTTTTTAAAATTTATTTATTTATTTATTTTTAAATAATTTATTTTCAGATTGGTTTCCTTTTTTTTAAAATTTATTTATTTATTTATTTTTAAATAATTTATTTTCAGATTGGTTTCCATATAACACCCAGTGGTCATCCCAATGAGTGCCCTCCTCATTGCCCGTCACCCACTCTCCCCCCTCACCCACCCCCCTCACCCTCAGTTTGTTCTTAGTCTTTGAGAGTCTCCTATGTTTTGTCTCCCTCCCTCTCTGTGTCTTTTTTCTTTTCCCCTCTTCCCCTCCCCCATGGTTTTCTGCTAAGTCTCTCAAAATTCACCTATGCATGGAAACATATGGTATCTTTTTCTGGATATGTCATTTTTCTTTTGCTGCTTTCAAGGCTTGCTCTTTATCTTTATCTTGTAATGGTTTATTATGTACTTTGATTGGGCTTCTCTGTGTTTTTCTGTTTGTGTTCATTTAGTATCTTGTATCTGTGAATTTCTATCTTTCATCAATTTAGAGAAATTTTTGTCCATTATTTCTTCAAATGTTTTTTCTCTCCTTTTTTATTTTAATTACACTTATTTATGATTGTTTAATCTCATCTAACAGGTTTCTGAGTTTCTGTTCATTTTGTTTTATTTTTCCTCCCTATTATTCAGTTTTTGTGTTGTTGTTGTTGTTGTTTTTAATCTATCTTTAAGTTCACTTACTTCTCTGTCATGTCCATTTGGCTGTAAATTCAATCTACAGATTTTTTTTTCAGAAATTATATTTTTTGTTCTAAAATTCATTTCTCGATTCTTTCTTTTTGGTGGGGCTTTCATGAATTGATCATTCCAACATCTCTGTCATAATTGAGTATGGTTCTGATGCTTTCTCTGTCTCATCAGACTGGTTTTGTTTTATTTTGTTTTTGTTTGGTTGGTTTTATTATGCCTTGTAATTCTTTGGACATCAATGGACATGATGTATTAGTTAAAAGGAACTGAGGTAAATAGGCTTTTACTGTGAGATTTGATGTTTATATGACTAGAGGCTAGGCTGTGTTTAGTGTTTGTGGTAGCTGTAGGTATCAGAGGATAAAATTTCCCTTGTCTTTGTTTTACACTCTTCTGTTATTTTTGGGTTCCCCTAGGGACTTGTTTTTAAATAAAGTCTGAGATGTGCATTTCTTTCCATTTCTTTTCAGTATTCCCCTGTTATTATATAGGAGTCATATTGATGTGGTGGTAAGGTGTGGGAAGAGAGGAAGTGTCTATAATCCCACAGTTGGGTCTCTGGCCTGCAGTGAGCCTCTGCCCCTGGGCTGTGACATTCACAAGTGCTTCTCCCCATTGAGTGAGACAGAAAGACTAGATGGAGGCTAGAAATGGGTATTTCCCTTTACCCATATGGAAGGCTAGAGGGGGTTAGAGCCTATCCCAAATAGGGATATTTGGTTATTTTGAGCCAATGTGAGTATTTTACTTACCCAGATTTAGTTAGGGCCTGGTCAATGAAGTTGGTTAGGGTCACTTGAGGGCAGGTCTTGTGAAGAAGAAATGTTCTGAGCATGTTAAAAAGTGGCTACTTTCCTTCTCCCCGCTGCTTGGAAACCTGAAGAAATTTTTCTTTTCTTCATTGTGGGAACCTGGTAGCGCCTCTGGAGGTAAAATTCACAAAACTGTCAAGGTCTCCTAAGATGGGGCCTCCCTAGAGTTTTTAACTCTCATGCTGCCCACACTGGGCCTCTAGCAATCAATGATGCTTGTACCGTTCTAGAGTTTTCTGTTAATGGACTTCTGCTTTGGTGAGTTGGATTTTCTGTATCTGCCTGTCTGTTTCTATAATTTGGGGGGCATGGTTTGCCCTGTGACCTCAATCTCCTGATGGATCTAGGAGGAATTGATTTTTGATTTTGTTGATTTTCATTTGTTCACCTTTTTTCTTTCTGTAAGAATGGGAATTATGACTTCCAAGGTCTTTACTAGAGCAGAAACTGGAATTAGTTTTTATGAATTAAAAATATGCCTCGTTGCATTTCATTGATGTTAGCCACTTTAACATTCTCCTCTTTTAATTCCAACATCTAGTTCATCCTTGGGTTGTACAAGAATGACTTTCTTTTCTCCTGATAATGTATTATATTGATTCTTTGTATACTGAGTACTTGGAGATTATATCTTTGATATTGAATGTTAAAGAGAGGAGATTCTGGACCGTGTTTTTTTTTTACCCCAATAAATATTATTTCCTTTGTTTTAGCAGCTAGTTTTCTTGTTTTTTTTGTTTGTTTGTTTTTTTGGCTGAATTTGAACAGCTAACTTTTTCTTGTGCAGTAGCTCTTGTCTTTGTTCAGATCTGTTGTTTTGGGATAGGCTGCTAAGAGTCTAGTCTGTGCAAGCATTGTTCAGAGTTTAGTCAGAGATGTGGGTAATCAGGGCTTAGAGATCTACTCTTTGGCTGTTTCTCTTCATTGCTCATGATTTTTTGGATTCTTTTTATCTGGTTATCAATGCCTGAATGACTGTTTTTTTGTTTGTTTTGTTTTTTAATATGTGCTCTCTTCTGCTGTGGACTGTACCTGGTCCCAGACTAACAGGCACACCCTCTCCCCTCCAAGTGAATGCACATTCAACCAGTGTCTGCTTATTATCATTCACTTGGCTGGCAGCTATAGTCTTAGTTCAGAATTTGTTCTTTTGCTTTGCATTTGTTTTATACCAATATGGTCCAGGGTTCAGTTAAAGATGTGGGTAGACAAAATTTGGGGATTCCCTCTCTAGCTCTCTTTCTTCTGGGATTCCCTCAGCATTTTCCCAGCTCAACTTCTCTGGTTCCCTAGGCCTGAATAATGACTTTTCCCCCCCATGTGTGCCCCCTCTAACTGCTTTTCACCCCAAGTACTGCACTTAGTCCTAGGCTAAAAGTCATGGTGATGAAAATTTCTTTGTTTGGCTCTCTGTCTCTATTCCTCCTAGCAAGCGTGAGTTCCCTGTGAGAGCCTGTATACTTCTGTTCACTGCCCAGGACTTTAAGATGAATTTTCTTTCTACTATAACCAGGTAGTTAGTTGTTTTCTGTGTGTATATGTGCAGGGGATGGAGAGAATCTCATAGGTTCCTTGTTTATCATACCTATCATATTTCCTTGAAGGCAAAAAAGTTGTTACCACATCACCTCTTAGAAACCAAGACTATGTATTCCTTTAATGAGTGTTGGTGAGATTGAATCTTGTGATGTCCTAGCCTCTTGTTTTCCATACAAAAGGGAGTAGGATATATATAGAAAACCCAAAAGATTCCACCAAAGAACTGCTACAACTGATAAATGAGTTCAGTAAAGTCGCAGGATACAAAATCAGCATACAGAAATCTGTTGCATTTCTATACACCAATAATGAAGCAGCAGAAAGGGAAATTAAAGAATCAGTCCCATTTACAGTTACACCAAAAATAAGATATCTAGGAATAGACCTAACCAAAGAGGTGAAAGACCTGTACTTTGAAAACTATAAAACGTTGATGAAAGAAATTGATGATGATGCAAACAATGGGCAGATATCCCATGCTCATGGATTGGAAGAACAGATATTATTAAAATGTCTATACTTCCCAAAGCAATCTACACATTTAATGCAATCCCTGTCATAATACCAACAGCATTGTTCACAGAGCTAGAACAAACAATCCTAAAATTTGTATGGAACAGAAGACCCCTGAGTAGCCAAAGCAACCTTGAAAAAGAAAAGCAAAACTGGAGGCATCACAATTTTGGGCTTCAAGTTATATTACAAAGCTGTAGTAACCAAAACAGTATGGTACTGGCACAAAAATAGACACATGGATCAATGGAACAGAGTAGAAAACTCAGAAGTGAACCCACAACTATATGACCAATTAATCTTCAACAAAGCAGGAAAGAAAGAATATCCAGTGCAAAAAGAGACTGTCTCTTGAACAAATGGTATTGGGAAAACTGGACAGCAACACGCAGAAGAATGAAACTGGACTGCTTTCTTGTACAATATGGAAAAATAAATTCAAAACAGATGAAAGACCTAAATGTGAGACCTGAAACCATAAAAATCCTAGAAGAGAACACAGTCAGTAACTTCTTTGACATTGGCCATAGCAACTTCTTTCTAGATTTGTCTCCTGAGGGAGGGGAAACAAAAGCAAAAATAGACTATTAGTACTATGTCAAAATAAAAAGCTTCTGCACAGCAAAGGAAGCAATCAACAAAATTAAAAGGTCGCCTATGGAATGGGAGATGATATTTCCAAATGACCTATCCAATGAAGGATTAGTATCCAAAATATATAACTTATAAAACTTAACACCCCAAAAAATGAATAATGCAATTAAAAAATGGGCAGTAGACATGAATAGACATTTTTCCAAAGAAGACATCTAGATGACCAACAGATACATGAAAAGATGCTCAACATTACTGGTCATCAGGGAAATGCAAATCAAAACTACAGTGAGGTATCATTTCACACCTGTAAGAATGGCTAAAGTCAACACAAGAAACAACAGGTGTTGGTAAGGATATGGAGAAAAGGGAACCCTCTTGCACTGTTGTGGGAATGCAAACTGGTGTAGCTACTGTGGAAAACAGTATGGAAGTTCCTCAAAAAGTTAAAAATAGAACTACCTTACAACCCAGCAATTATATTATACTACTAGATATTTACTCAAAGAACCCTGAAATACTAGTTCAGAGGGATATGTGCACCCTGATGTTTATAGTAGCATTATCTACGGTAGCCAAATTGTGGAAACAGCCCAAGTGTCCACTGATTAATGAATGGATAAAAAAGAATTTATACACACACACACACAATATGGAATATTACTCAACCATTAAAAAAATGAAATCGTATAATTTGCAATGACATGGATGGAGCTAGAGACTATTATGTTAAGTGAATTAAGTCAATCAGAGAAAGACAAATACCATATGATTTCATTCATATGTGGAATTTAAGAAAGAATACAAATGAGCAGAGGGGAAAAAAGAGGTAGGCAAACTAAGAACTTAACTGTAGAGAACAAATTGATGGTTACCACAAGGGATATGGGTGGGGAGTGAATGGGTAAATAGTGGATAGGTGGAATAGGCGATGGGGATTAAGGAGTGTACTTCTGATGAGCCCTGGGTGTTGTGTGGAGTGTTGAATTATTATTATTATACACCTGAAACTAATATTACACTATATGTTAACTATCTGGAATTTAAATAAAAACTTAAAAAATAATATGAAAAGAAAAAAAATTGAACACTTGTATCTGATGACAAAAAAATGGAATAGAAGAGGGAGACATTTTAGAGTTGAGGGAGACATTTTAGAGTTAAGCAGAATTCTTTGAGGACTCTGAGCAACATATATGATTCCACCTCACTAAATTGTTTTGAAAATAGAATAGATTTTCATAAAGCTTAGAAATTTTTAAAAACTTATTATGGCTGTTTTGAGCTAAATGCTAGATTTCCTTTGCTTACTACAGTGCCTACTGTAGGTATTCTGTAAATATTATTTGAATCCATTAATTTTGTATGGATTCAACATAATAAATCACTCACCATTAATAAATTGGCTAAGAGTATTTCGATTATCTCAGAAATAAGATGATTAAAGAAAATAGTTGTGTATGTTTTTTCTTTTACTCATGTAGATACATGGCCAATATATTTCAAGTCATTTAAAATAAAAGATTAATTTGTCTATGATCTAGTTTGTTATCTAGTGCTATGTATATGAATTGTTTGGAGGAAAATTCCTATAATGGTTATTTCTTACTTCTAACTCATTTGTTGAAGGACTGTAGGGAATAGTGAGCTAAGTAATTAAATAGTTTGTTTTCTAGTTTCTACCTAATATGACAACCACAGGATATGATATTATTAACTTGAACACCTTAAGAATGCATATAGCAAGTAGGCTTATAGAAATAATCAAGGAATTGAGGTTATAGAATAGCTAAGGGTTAAAGTTTCTCTAATATTGGGGTTAAAGGGTTCTGGAGCATATGTCTACATACATACAAAGTATAGAATTCATCAGAATACAACTTGCAACACTTACAGCTCAATATCTTCTTGTTAATTTACATGTAAGAGATTATGTAGGGTCTTGATATCATTATAGTAAATCACAGGCTGTTTCATAGGTGCTACTGACTATATAATAGGAATCAGATCAAAGCAGCCACGTTGGTCTGTCATTTAAGTTAGAGGTTGATGTTGTCATTGACCTGTTAGTGTGATTATTGTAAAAGATAATAGTATGGAGCTATTTCAGGGAAATGAATCCATGTATTCAGTATCATAACTCAGAAACTCCCTTCAGTTCTTTTCCCTAGGTTTCTATTTACTCAGTACTCTAGGCAGATTGGTGAATCCTGAGAAGGCTTAGGACTTCTAAGAGGCTGTGGTAGCTCTTTTGTTTTTGACTCTAGTGACCCATAACTACAGATCCCCCTGTATGCAGCCTCTTTCTTTCTCAGATAACCTGGGTTGAAATCCAGTGCCCCCAAGCTACGTTGAGGCCCTAATTGCATGAGTGAGCACTAAAAATGTGAAAATAATTATAGACCAGAATAACAAGGTAAGTGAGATCAAAGAATACTTTTATGGATAGTCATGCATGTTGCCAGCAGGATTTAATTTTTCTCCAAACAATTCTCAGAGATATTTATAATTTAACAAATTTATGTTCGATTCTTCTGAGCACCCTGTTGCATTTCTGTTAGTTCTGTACCAGACCACCTTCATTACTACCCTTTGTCTTACTCTCACATATCTGAGATAGATGAATGCTTCAGTTGAATGATGTGTAAGGAGATATATTTTCTTTTTATTTTTTTTAAGTTTATTTATTTTAAGAGAGAGAGAGAGAGAAAGAATGTGTGTGAGCAGGGGAGAGGCAGGGAGGAAGAGAGAGGGAGAGAAAATCCATGAAGTGTGAGATGACCTGAGCCAAAATCAAGAGTTGGACGAACACTCAACTGACTGGGCCACTCAGACACCCCGAGGAGGTATATTTTCAAGAAATTATTTCTCATGTTTCATGGTGTCTGTGTGATAAGAAGGACAGGGAGAAAGCTGCATGAGGTAATAGAATCCTATAATGCTTATATAAAATTTGGTGAAATGCTTTTCCTTTTTTTTTTTTAATGTTTATTTATTTTTGAGAGACATAGAGACAGAGCATGAGCAGGGGAAGGGCAGAGAGAGTGGGAGACACAGAATCCGAAGCAGGCCCCAGGCTCTGAGCCATCAGCACAGAGCCCGACGCGGGGCTCGAACTCACAGACTGCGAGATCATGACCTGAGCTGAAGTTGGCTGCTTAACTGACTGAGCCACCCAGGCGCCCCTGAAATGCTTTTCCAAAGATAATTTTCTCTTCAAATTGGTTTATGGAAGGAGTCTTCCCTAACATTGACTTTCTTCGGTAGCTAAAACTGCAGCTAGACATTTCACAAGCAGGTTCCAAGGAGGTGAATAGATGGTAAGGTAATTTTCTTAAATACTTGGATCCTGGTTGTCTCCAGAGGCTTTGAGGCTGTGAGTTACAAAATAGACTGATTTGATCTCTTAAGGATTTTTGCCAGGTTAGTAATTGCACTGAGAGTTTTAATACTCAGAAATGACAACACGGTATTCTTCCTTGTACTCTAGGAGAGAGGTGATTCCTAGATGATAAGGAAACAAGAGTAAGTTTTAATTTGGAACACTTGTACTATCAGATTTCTTATTGACCAAACACAGTGGAATATCCAATCTATAGTCATGCAGCCACGGAGTTGTTACTTCTTGTTTTATTGAGATAACCCTGAAAAATGTCCATTAGACTGTGAGCAATGTGAGAGTAGGTTTTATGTCATTTTGGTAATCATTGAGTCCTGGCACAATGCTTGGCTGTGGTAGGGAAGAATGAGAAGTATACTGTATTGCAATGTCCTAGGTTCCTTTACTTGTTTTAGCATAGGAATAGAGGTAGCTGTGTTGGACAGAAGACAAGGTATTCTGTTTCTTCTGCTCCTAGCAAACAAGTCTTCATATTTCAAGACTTAAATATTGCCTTGTCTGTGAAGCCTTCATATCATTTCTGAGTCCAATTGGCCTGACCACTTTTCTCTTAATGTATCCTTTACCTCTCCTACAGCATTGATGACATTTTTATTGCATTTTTAAAAAAAGTTTATTTATTTTGAGAGAGACGGAGACAGTGCGAGTAGGGGAGGGGCAGAAAGAGGGAGAGAGAGAGAATCACAAGCAGGCTGTGTGCTACCAGTGCAGAGCCTGATGCGGGGCTCGAACCCACGAAGCTGTGAGAACATGACCTGAGCCGAAGCCAAGAGTCAGATGCTTAACCGACTGAGCCACCCAGGTGCCCCCTTTCATTGTATTTTTGATTATGTATCTGTCTCTATCACAATGGAGAGCTCAATTACTATTTGTCTATTCCTAGTAAATTAGTAGGAATGAGTTTGGCTGCAATTAGCAGGAAATGCAATTAAAAAGTTTAGATAAGGGTGTATTTATCTTACAGAATAAGTTTTGGAGGTAGGAAATTCAAGGGTAGGTGTCTTCAATGGCACACGTGTTTCTGCTTTTTAGCCCACCAAGCTTAGCAAATGGTTCTCATTCTCATGACCATATTACAGCTATGCTCCACATTTCATATCAGTATCCCATGCAGAAGAAAGAGGACAAATGGCAGAAAGGTTTGCCAGCAGAATGTCCTCTTGAAATAAAGACTTTCCCCTTATACCACATTGGCTAGAACTGGGTTACATGGCCACCCTTAGTTCAAGGGAGTCTGAGAACTTTTCTGGTACTTGTACTAGAGAAAGGCAGGGGGCAAAGGCATTGTTGATGGCATTTGTGTAGGTAGTCTACAATGCCATGTTCATGATTGGGATCTCCCTTAAAAATGTTTTGGTACATGTCCAGTCAGTTATGTCACACATTGAACGGTAAGCTTACCATCTTAAATGTCAAGGAGAAAACCTGTTTCTTTGCTATTGCTTCAGACTTTTTGTTATCTGTTTTAGAAGTATGGCCTAGCTTGTGGTTTTAAGTTAAACTTACTTTGGCCATTTCCAAAATAGAGGATATGGTCAGAGATGGAAATAAGCAGCAGGACAAGAGAATGTGTTTCCAGGAACTTGGCTCCAGCAGCATGGAAACCATTTAACCCTGTAAGTGGTGGACTCGAGAAATAATCTGTCTGCTTCCTAGGATTCTATCATTTTAGATGTCCTTTAGCTCTCAATTTCTTCCTCCCGTGAATTGCATTTGACAGAGGGAGAGGCTGCAGTACTTGTTGTGTCCCTTATTTGTAGTGTGAGCTTACTTAATTTCTTTATCAACAAAGAGTCTCTGGGTGTCCTCTTTAAGCTTTAAGAATGAAGTCAAAGGCAACTAACTGGGAACTCTTAGGACTCTCTAATCCTTGCTGCGTCCTTTTGCTGTTATTCTCTGTTGCCTTCTTAGGGCCCTCCCTCCCTATGGTTCATGAGTTTACATGTGTTCCTTACCATGTTCTCTAGGTAGTTGTGAATTTTAATGTCTCTTGATCCTGATACAAAACACTTGTTTTCAGCCATAAATTCTCTTCGTACCACAACGATAGGAATACGCTACAGGCATATATATTAGGCTGATCTTTTTCCTTAGAGACCAAGCTTTCCTCCACAGTCCTTGTATCTCATTGTTCTGGGAAAAGGCAGGACCTTTCCCTCGGGTTTCTCTATTTTTGAATTATGTCTAGGAAATTTATGTCCAATTTCGTTGTGGAGTTTTCTTTTTCCTTCGAGAGTCACATATATAAAGAGGAAGAGCTCAAATAAGGGCCACACATGTAAAGATCTTACTTAGAGGATACTTCTTTTGGGTAGAAGTTTAATTTTTGAGAGAAAATGTTCCCTATGCTTTCTTTTGAAATTAAAAACAGAGAGTGCATACACCCATAAAGAAAGAGCAAAAATTTTAACCAAAAGTTATAGGTTCATAGAAGAACAGATATATAGATAGATAGATGCTTACATACATACATACATACATGTTCAACCTGACTGGTTGTCAGTCAAGGAATTATAAACTAAGGTAATGACATACCATTTTCAATTCATCGAATTCACAGATTTGAAACAACAAAATGCTCATACTCCTCATTGTTGACAAGTGTGGGGAATAGGCAGTTTTTAAGTTTTTTTGTAATTATGAAAGATTAAACATACAAAAATAGGCCAATATAATAACTTTTGTGTCCACCATTTTTTTTAGATCTTTTTAAAAAAAGACCTGACCTTCCCTAATCTGATTCTTCCTCATTCCTTCACTGCCAGTCCCCTTGATAGCAACATCATGCAACTACTCTCTGCAAACACGCATGCTCAAACATCAGTGGTGAAAATGAAATTGCTTCCAATTTTCTGGAGAGCAAGTTAGCAATACATATCACCCTACGAATTTAATCTCAGAAAATAATAAGAGATATCCATATGAGTATAGGTAGGTATATTTATCAGTGTTATTTATAATAAAAAAATGAACCCATCCTAAATGAACATAAATAGAAGATTAGTTAAGTCAATGAAAAAAACATATGGATTACGAAGCAGCAATGACAATTTACACATGTTCTAAGTTGTTTGCTTTAAGTATACTTCAGTTTGGTGAGTAGAAAATATTCCCCATACATGTCATGCAAGAATCTATAGTCAGTCAATCCTATGTTAAAACCTTTAATTTGGTTTTGTGTTTCAGACAGTTAAAATTAGAAAAAGAAAGGTAAAAGTGAAAATGGGAAATTAAAAGACTGGTTGAGTTGATAATGAAAGATAGTGAAATAGGCAGCAGGTTGTTTAGGCTCTTCAGGGAACTTGATGTCTTAGCCATCAGGTAGTGAGTGTTTCTCTGTGTCAGCTGGGTGCTAGATACTATCATCCCTGCAGAAAGGCCAAGTGATGGCTTCATCCCTCAGGCAGCTTACAGTCTGGGAAAAGATAATACATATGCAGAAAACTGGTGAGTAAACAAGCAAGGGTAATATTGGCAAATGAATACTACAGATTTGAATGCTATAAAAATTCAGAGGACAAAGATTTTATCTTGCTAAGCTGATACAGATATTTTTCAAAGCAGGTGGGGGGATTATACTGTCATTAATAATGGCTTTAGGATAAAAATAAGCCAAAAGGAAGGGACATTTTTCTTTTTCTTTCCCTCCCTCCCTCCCTCCCTCCCTCCCTCCCTTCTTTCCTTCCTTCTTTCCTTCCTCCCTCCCTTCCTTCCTCCCTTCCTTCCTTCCTTCCTTCCTTCCTTCCTTCCTTCCTTCCTTCCACCCACCTTGGGGCTTGAACTCACAAGATCAAGAATTGCATCCTCTTGGGGCGCCTGGGTGGCTCAGTCGGTTAAGCGTCCGACTTCAGCTCAGGTCATGATCTCACGGTCTGTGAGTTCGAGCCCCGAGTCGGGCTATGTGCTGACAGCTCAGAGCCTGGAGCCTGCTTCCGATTCTGTGTCTCCCTCTCTCTCTGCCCCTCCCCTGCTCACGCTCTGTGTCTATGTCTCTCAAAAATAAATAAATGTTAAAAAAGATTAAAAAAAAAAGTTAAAAAAAAAAAAAAAAGAATTGCATCCTCCTTTGACTGAGCCTGCCAGGCACCCCATGGGGCCCATCATATTTCAATTAAGGGGAATGGTGTGAGCAAAGGCTTGCAAGTGGGAAAGTGTATAGTGTTCGTAGAGAGCTAGCTAGCTCGACTTGATTTGTAGGATTCCTGTTGGAGTGGAACGCAAATAACAGACTACAACTCAACCTAAGATGTCAACCTTGTTTGTCTTAGGACCTCTGATGCAGGTTTGCATGTGTTTGTATTTGTTGCTTTTAATTTTAAGTCACAAAAACAGCCATTTTAGTATAAGAAAATCCACTGCAGGACATATGAAATAAAGCTGATAACTGTAAATTTTACATTCTTGTTTTATTACTCTAGTGGGGACAGTATTAGAGTGAGAATCACACCTGGGATGTGCTACAGGATCTACCAAGTAGTGATTCTGTAACCAAACCAAGTCTTGATTTAAAATTGAGTTCTGAAGTGGTGATAGTCCAGAAAAATGTTCCCCTCACCCAGTACCAGAGTCTCTAGTGCATTGTCCCCAGACAGTTGGGCTCCAGTATAAGGGTTTGGGGTTACTTTACAGCCATTACTATATCATAACAAACATCTTTCGTTTGGGCTGATTGATTATTTGGTAAACCAACTTGGTCAGCTTTCCACAATGTACCTGCAGGGAGTAGTAATTCTTAGGGACCCAAGGCTACCTGCAGATGAACTACAGTCCCTTACCCTTAATTATTTAGAATAGAATGATATTCTGAATTCTCTTGGCCCCTGGGGTTGCTTATCAGCATTTCTTTCAGGGCTGCTGCTGTGTTTTGGAGAAGGGCCAGCACAGTGAGTCAGATCATTTAGGTTTTGTTTATAGAGTGGCTGTCAGGATATTTGTCTGGATCAGCCAGGTGCAATGAGTTTCCTTTGGCATAGGCATTCCACTGGGACTGGTGTGTTTTCAGTTTTATCTACGCAGTTTCAGGAAGCCATTTGAATGGGTCAGTTCTTTCTTTTTTAAAAATTTTTTAATGTTTATTTTTGAGAGACAGAGCACAAGCAGTGGAGGGGCAGAGAGAGAGTGCGAACGCATGTGAGGCAGGGGAGGTGTAGAGAAAGAGAGGGAGACACAGAATCTGAAGCAGGCTCGAGGCTCTGAGCTGTCAGCACAGAGCCCAACATGGGACTCAAATTCACCAACTGTGAGATCATGACCTGAGCCGAAGTCAGACGCTTAACGTACTGAGCCACCCAGGTGCCCCTGGATGGGTCAGTTTCTAAATATATTACACAAACATAGATTACACTGCTTCTCTGCTATCTTGTCATTGGCCTACTTCAGAGAAAGAAGCTACAAGAAATTGTGCTATAAAATACCTTAGTGTATTTACAATATGAATGTTGAAGATCCTCATTACATTTCTTCTCTTAAAGACACTAGGAATAATTTTTCTCTCTAATCTCAAAATTATAAGTAATAAGGCTTCTGGGTAACTACTTATTTTTTTTAATCTTAGGGATACTGTGGCTTATGTAACTAATTGTGCTTTTCTTTTGGCATTGGGTCCTAAGAAGTTTATCCTTTCTTTAGCAAAAATTCCACCTTTCAGCAAGATTTTATATACAAACTTGAGTCCTATCTTTCAAGTTTTATTCTGAATCTTCTTGATATTTTTCCCTTTGTCACATTTTTATCAAATGCTTTTTTAATTTTTATTTTATCTTTTATGACTTAGGATATAAGTAAATAAAATGAATTTGATACTGAAATGTTAATTTTAATGTGTCAAATTGGCATCTGTTTTGCGTCTTTTGTTTATCATGTTTTGGTGATGACTTAGGGTGCCAAATTAGGTAATGTCCAGAAGTGTATAACAATTGAACCTTTAGACAAGTTAGTGTGAGAGGTAAAGCAAGAAGTGATCATATGCCTCCAATAACCCCTGAGAATACCTGAAGGTTTGCACAAGTTATATCTTGGCCCTTTCCTCTCAAGCTTCGCCAAGTCTCAGTTCATTTCACCAGGAAGCCTTTTACAGGAAAGTAAACAAAGTCCCAGAAGTGTCTCACAACTGATTAAGTAACAGAATAAAAGATAAGCCACGTGCATATTCTCTGGTCAGGATAAATTCTTCCATATACACCCTATATAATCCAACTCTTTCACTGCCAGACAGTTGCTACAATTGGAAAACTCCAGTTCTTGTAGTCTATTTCAGCTAGGTATTAAGAAGTAAGCTGATTAAATTAATTTACATATGTGCAAAGAGCTAATAACCACCCCTGATTTTTCCAGTAACATATACTTGTTTGCCCCAAAGGATAAGATAGTTCTATCTCTAGGTGTCTAAATCCAGGTTCTCCCACTTATCTGTCCCAAGGAAATATAAAAATGAAAATAACAGTTTATATTTAAAAAACACATGGCTACTTTATGACAGCAAAAAATAGAATACATTCTTAATGGCTGCATAATTTTTATTGTATTGGATGTAACAGTTTATTTCTGAATGATAGAATATTTAGGAAATAGTTAAATATGGTACATGAATATAATTTAGTTATTAAGAATCATGTTCATGAAGTATTTAATTTTATTGGAAGATTATTACAATATATGAGTAAAACAAGTTTGACACAAAATGGACTATCATATGAGCTCAACTTCTTAAAATACAATATTCAATAAATTTTACATATCTGGTATATCAAGTGTAGTGAGGAATATGGGAATATAGCATCAAACAAGACATACATGATCCCTACCCAGCATTAAACAAAATAGGGCATCATTATGAAATTAAATCTCCCTTTGGGGAGTGGTGATTTCTAGTCAAATGTGATTAAGCTCATTTTCTGGTTTGTGGATTCTCCAGGACATCGTTTTCATTTCTCTTCTGCTTTTTGTCTGAGAATTCAGAACTCTCCAGTTCAATTAGATTGAACAGTGGAGTTTAAAAACAGTAGCAACAGACAATTCAGGCCTAGCATTCCCCATCATCTCTAGTTTTTTTTTTTGTTTTTTTTTTTTTAACCTATGTGGTCACTGTTGCCCAACCACATCAGTGTAATAGTTTCTCCTAGGAATCCACTCTTGAGATTTTGTCTGGGCTGCTCCTGCAGTAGAAGGTACTAATTAATACAGGAAAAAAAAGCATTTCTGCATGGGCCTTCTTATTTTACATTACAAACAAATCCATACTCATGCTTTTATAGAATGTAATTATTGTGAAGCATTATCAACTTAATTTTGTTCTTGATACAAGTTTCCTTTAAAAACTTTGAATGATACTTACTGGGAATGGACCTTTATTCAGGAATAGTTTTTGTAGAAGAAAGTTATAAATCTTGTTTATTTAAGAACTTCATCCTACAAAATAATACCTTCTTCAGAATTGAGGTTAATGTTTTAATTGTGTTAAACTCTTAAGTTTTGTTTCTCCTAGCAGCTTAAATATAATATCCTTGAACATATTCACTACAGTGATATATTTTGTTAGCGATGCAACAATATTACATGTTATAGAAAGACCTCTTCTTCTAAAGCCTAAAGCTATATCAAATTTGTTCCATATAATATTTATGATTAGTTTTCAGTGTTACTTTTGTGATGTGCGTATAAAGTAGAACAATGGGATTATTAAAAATGTGAGAGCCTTTTTTTTTCTGGTTGAATTGTGAATGTTGCTCTTGAAGTGATTTAGTATATCTGATCCCATTTATTAAAAAAACTGTAATAGTGAAACTTCTTCTGTGATCACATTTAAAGCAAGAGTTTCTTACATTTGGGGCTAAGATTTGGTGCTGTGATATGACTAAGATAATACAACCAAAGCCACATTGTTTATCCTACTTTTTCACTCACACATGGTGTCCATTATGCATTGATCTTGTACAGTAATATTAACTTTCTTTAACTGATTGTTCTGCTATCTGAAGACTCTTATTAAAATTTAATCAGTAAACTAAAAATAAGCAGCTAATGCCGTAGTGCATTCTGGTAACTCATAAGACAAAAAAAAAGTAAAGCCTAATGTAGCTTATGAGGTAAAAGGAAGGTGAGTATATATTTTATTGGCTATTCAAGGGTATATATGTTACCATCTTTCCTTTCTTGAGAAATATGATGTAATGGGAACACACTTATAGGTAATACACTTTCTCATTTGCTGAATATTTACTGTTTTCCCTGAACTGCCCTGAATTATATGGCACTATGCAATAGGCTTAACGCCCATCTGGGCCCCTCGTTTTCCACAGAAAAGCTTTCGTAGATAATGGCTATGGCTTGCACGATTCTTGAATTGTGCCCTGCACTTCCTTCCCATCCACCAAGGTGAAGCAAACCTTAGCCACATGCATCATCTTCATAATGGCCTCTACCTTTTTGTCTCACTCTTACATTAAAGGGTTCCTTCTGCCTTACTGTTTTTCTTGTTGCTCTTCTCAAAACATTTCTAGATTTAGAAGAGATCTCTAACTGTATTCCTGCTATATTAAATTTGTCTTTCTTTTTTTGATGACTCTGCTGCTCAATTTCACAATAATACAAAGAACTTATTATTTTAGAAAATTATCATGGCATTTCACTGATCTTAAAAGTAATATTTCTCTAAACAAGCAAAAGACTTGAAAGAGGCATTTCACAAAACATATCCAGTGACTGGTTAATGTACAAAAAGATGTTCAACTTCATCACTCATTAGGAAAATGCACAGTGCAATACCATTACCACCCACCAGAATAGCAAAGATGAAAAAGAATATACCAAGAGTCTGGAAGAATGTGGAGGAGCAACTGGAAGTACTCTATGCTGCTGTTGAGAACGTATATTGGTACAACCACCTTAGAAAAGTGTTTATCAGGTAATGAGTACAGCTGAATATAGGCATCCCTATGACCCAGTAATTCCACTTCTAGGAATATACCTAACAGAAATGGGGATATAGGTTCATA
This sequence comes from Paguma larvata, assembly GCA_030068075.1. NCBI lineage: Eukaryota > Metazoa > Chordata > Mammalia > Carnivora > Viverridae > Paguma > Paguma larvata. The sequence continues at coordinate 30,469,248 of CM057830.1, forward strand.
AAAAGACATGTACAAGAATATTCACAGCATTGTTTTTAATAAACCTGAGGATAGCCCAAATGTCTGTCAAATGATAAAATGAATACATTAATGGGGATATGTACCCAACACAAAATTAGTAGTGAGAATGAATGAACTAAAACTACATGCAGCAATATGGATGAATCTTACAAACATCATGTTGAACAAAGGAAGCTAGATCCAAGAGTATACACTATGATTGCATTCACATGAAGTTCACTGACATGCAAACCTCATTTATGTACAAGAAATCAGGCTAGTTGGGAGATAGTGACCAGACAGAGGGCACAAAGGGGGCTTCTTTGGGGTGCTGGTAATGTTCTGCTTGGTGTCCTGAGCTGGGTACTAGCTACACAGGTGTGGTTACTTTATGAAAATTCAAGGAGTATACCCGTGATTTGTGCCCTTTATTTGTATGCATGCTGTATTTTAATAATATTTTATATAAAAGAGTAATAAATACTGTAGTATCTTACTGCTACTTAACAAATTACACTCAAATCTGGCAGCTTAAAATTATGAACATATATTGTCTCACATAGTTTCTGGATGTCAGCAGTCCAGGAGCAGATAAGCTAGGTTGTTTTGGGTCAGGGTCTCTCATAAAGTTGCTATTAAGATGGCCTACAGGCCTACAGTCATGTGAAGGCTTGAGTGGGGCTGGAAGATCTATTTCAAGTGGCTTTGTCACCTATCTGTTGACAGAGGCCTCAGTGAAAGCTATTTTTACCACAGACTAAAAAAAGAAAATAAAACCCACAGGTAACTGTGTATGTGAGTGTATAAAATATGCTTTTTTAAATGATTTGCTCATCTATAGTTCTATTTCGTCTTTTGCATATAGGTTTATTGAAGTATAATTGACATACAAAATAACATGCATGCACATATTTAAAGTGTACAATTGGATAAGTTTTTGGGTATGTATACACCCATGAAATTGTCACAGTTAAAGTAATGAGTAATCTACTCTAAAAAGTTCCTCATGTCCCTTTATTATAATCCCCCCTCTAATCCTTTTTAATAGCTGAAAAGCTTTATTTACATATGTAAAGCGTCTTTAAAATCCATACTTAAATATTTCTCACAGGTAGGTCTGTCTAATTTTTTGTTTAAATTGTAGAATTTTCACTCCATTTGGAGGAAGAAATCCCCCCCCCATTAAGAACATGCAAGCTAGATTGCCTGAATTAGAATCTTAGCTCTGCCTCCTTACAAACCGTGTATGACTTTGAGCAAATTGCTTAAATACTGTGCATCATATTTTTAATCTGTACCTCTAGTACTAATGATAGTACTATACCTAACTCGTAAGATTGCAAAAATTAAAAGAATTAATATACCTGCTGATCTGATAACCAAGCACTACCTTATTGTCTGCTGTTGTTATTCTCATGGGTTATTATGCTAAGAGACTAGGTTGTCAAGTTTCTCCTGATAATATCAAAGCTATGAGTTGATAGGGCCCTACATTCTAATATCTTACCAGCACTTACCTCTTCCTTTTGCTACTACTTCTGTAACACATCCCTGTAAGGTCTTTACTAATGGTGAGGAGAGGTTTGTATTTAATGTTAGGATCTTTTAGTATTTAGGTAATAATCTTTGAGACATTTTGTATGTGGAGAGATACCTAAAATAAGATGCTTTGAAAAAATCCCAAGACTTTATGTCAAAATGCCACTTACATTTCAACATTGAAAGTCATTAGTGATCTCTTGGATACTAGTGATTACCCATGTATAATAGCTATTCCTTTTATATATACTAAGTATATAGTCTATGAAAGATTCAAAGAATTAAGATATTTCTTGTCCTTGGGGAGCTTGCTATCAACTTGAAGAAATATGATTAGATTTTGTAGTGGCAAATGTGGAGATATGGCAAAGGAAGACTGAGTAGGTCTTATTGATTGGTTATGTTAGATAGTGCCACTCTTATAAACCCATGTTATAGGGGTGCATTTTACTACTTTTCCTAAATTGGAGTACAACCCAAATGTCCACCAGTGGTAGAATGAATGAATAAATAGCATATATACCTAATAAGGAGTCAGTAGTCAGAATAAATACACTATAACCACATGTAACAATATAAATGAAATTTACAAACATGAAGTTGAATGAAAGAAGCTAGCTTCAAAAGACTATACACTATGATTCCATTTATACGAAGATCAAAAAACCATGCAAAACCTATCTATAGTATAAGAAATCAGGCCAGTGGTTACTAGTGCCTACACCCCCCGCCCCAAGCCTACCCTTTTCTTCACCTTGCTAATTCCAAGTATGAGACTTGCCCTTATTTCTATAACCGCCATTACCACCATCACCACCATCACCACCATCACCACCATCACCACCATCACCACCATGGAGTGTCCAGGGCTCTGTTCTTCAGCGCATGCGGTCCAGGGAAGTTACAGAGAGGGCTGCCTACATGGGGCAAATTGGATGAGCACTGAGTAAAGCTTCAAGCATGAATAGGCATCTTTCTAGCAGAGAGACATCAGCAAGGGGATGACTACTGTCCTAGAGAAGGCTTCACTATATACCATCAGGAAAGATTCTGTCCATATTATTGCTCTTATGGTCTGTTGATGCCAAATCTACTCCCAAGGGACCCCTGGGCATTCAAGCAATGCCCCCTCACTAAAAATGGCCCATTGTTTTGAATCTATTTGGTACCTTCAGGTATCGCCTATCCTGGGCCCCACTGACTTCTCTCCTCCCGTTAGCCCAAGGGAGCCTTTCTAGACTGGGAGAGGGAAATGAGTAAATGGGATTGAAGGGGGAACCCTTGCTCTCATTATTTTCTTCAATCATACTGATTCTGCTAAAAGACCTCACATTTCCCCCAAGTACCTTGGAATACAAAGTTAGGAAAACTTACTTTTTGTCCTTTTTCTAACCCAAGCTTATCTTTCATTTGAAACAATGAGAACAGAATGGGTTAGCTACTTGTGGGGGAGGTGGCAGATAAGGAGTTTAAAAAAAGTGAACTCGAGAGAAATAAAACTTTAAATATCTTAAAATTTCATTCTACAGCACTTTGGTTGAATGAGGTAATGAAGATATAATTAGTATAATTATAAAATTCAGAGGGGAAGCTACTTTATATATGTGGTGGAGAAAGTAATATTTGGTTTTAGCTCCGTGATGTGTCAGGTGGTGGCATGATACCCAGGTGTAGATTTCTCTGTGACATTTGGAACCTTGGAAGTTAGGAGAAAGGTCAAAGCTGGGTATATAGCTCTGTGTTTTATTGAGGTGGAAGTGATAATTGAAACATCACTGTGGATGAAATAATTTTCGTTAGGAAATATAAATGACTTCATCAAATGATTTATGGGGCATCTAGATTATTTGATGTAGTCTGTAATGACTTCTTTTTATTCTGTGAGGTACTTCTATTGCTTTAGCATGATCTATTTAGATAGTTATACCATTATCTTTAATATTTTATTTTGTACTTGAAATGTAAGTCCCACTGTCATAAAATTAATATCTCTAACTTAAAAGTTATTAGGGAATTTTCTAACTGCTGTTACTAGTAGTGCTAGATCTTTGTTTCAATAATATTTATCTTGGTCTTTCTTGAATTTCTTTTGACTTACTGATTTATGAAAATCTTGTAAGCTGTTTCATTGTACACTCCAGGAGTTGGCAAATAATGAGTTGCTGCATGTTTTTGTATGGTCCATGAACTGAGAATGGTTTTCACATTTTTAAATGGTTGAAAAATTTTTAAAAAATTTTCATGATATATGAAAATTACATAAAAATCCAATTTTAGGGGCACCTGGGTGGCTCCGTTGGTTGAGCGTCCAACTTCAGCCTCTAGGCCATGATCTCGTTGTTCCTGAGTTCAAGCCCCACGTAGGCTGTGTGCTGACGGCTCAGAGCCTGGAACCTGTTTTAGATTCTGTGTGTGCATGTGTATCTCTCTCCCTCTGCCCCTCCCCACTCATGTTCTGTCTGTCTGTCTGTCTGTCTCTCTCTCAAAAATAAATTTTAAAAAATCCAATTTTAGTATCCATAAATAAAGTTTTATTAGAAATAGCCACACAAATGCATTTCTGTGGCTGCTTTTGTGCTTCAACAGCAGAGTTGAGCAGTTGTGACAGAGACTGTATGACCCAGAAAGCTTTGAAATATTTACTCACTGGCCCTTTACAGAACAAGTTTGCTGACCTCTGGTATACATTGACAGCTGTGTCATTGATAAGCTACTAAAAGACGAGTGTTAAAAAAGGGCTTATTTTACACAATCATCTTTATTTTTTCAAATTTTTACTTAAATTCTAGTTAACATTAGTGTAATGGTTTCAGGAGTAGAATTTAGTGACTCATCATTTACCTTTAAAACCCAGTGCTCATTGCAAGTGCCCTCCTTAATCCCCATCACCCATTTAGCCCATTCCCTCCCCCCCACCCCCCTCCAACAACCCTCAGTTTGTTCTCTATGGTTAAGAATCTTAACTTATAGTAAACTTGTGGTTTACTTCCTTCTCTCCTTTTTTCCCTTCACTTGTGTTCATCTCTTTTGTTTCTTAAATCATCTTTAAATAACTTCTGCCCTCCTCTGCTGTCTTACTTTTTGCCCTTGGTATGTACCATTATTTGTCATCATTTAACATGTAGACATTTTGCTTGTTTAAATAAACAAGCACAGTCTTTCTTCTCATGTGATTGAAACTTTCATGAGGGCATGGATTTTTTTCCTCTTTAATTTTCTGCTATCTCCTCAGCACCTAGGCAAGTAGTAGAAACACAATGTATTAGAGTAGTCACACAGTATGTATTTGTTGAATTGAAAAGATGACTGCTGAATCTGCTACATAGTACTTTACCCAAATCTGAGGAACTGACAATCAGATGGAAACAAAGTGTTATTTTCTTCATTTGCATTATTTACCTAATTTTGCTCTCTAGATTTTAAAAGGTAAGTATCTAAGGAATTGGGTAATACCTGACAGCACTTTTGATGTTACTGCCTTGTGTATATCACTGGAGGAACAGCATTTATAAATATTAATACATTGCAGGGGAGCTTGGGTGGCTTAGTTGGTTAAGCGTGGGACTCACAATTTCGGCTCAGGTCATGATCTCACTGTTCGTGAGTTCAAGCCCCATGTTGGGCTCTGCGCTGACAGTGCGGTGCCTGGTTGGGATTCTCTCTGTCTCTCTGTCTCTCTCTCTCTCTCTCTCTCTCTCTCTCTGTCTCTCTCTCTGTCTCTCTCTCTCTCTGTCTCTCTGTATCTCCCCCCTTCCCCCATTCATGCTCTTTCTCTTAAAAAATAAACTTAAAAATATTAATGCATTGCATATATTAAAATTATTTTATAATGATTTTGTAATTTATTAATTTTATAGTAATACATAATACTTATTTGTTATAAGTATTTGTTTCTCAAGTCTTTATGTCAGTTATTACACATTGAGGATAATGGGCCTAGCAAAGTGAATGGCGTATAATCATTACCTAAAAGCTAGGGTAATTGAAAAATTAATTAAATAGGCTTTTTGAGAATAGGTTTCTTTATAAATGTAGAGGTATTATTTAGTGGTTTCCCACTACATTTAGAATAAAATCCAAACTTTTCCCCCAGTAAAACTTTGTACAATTTGACCTTTTGTCTCTGACTCCAACCTCTTCTCTCTTGTTGGTGATACTGAAGCCAGACTGAACTTATTTCAATTCCTCTAATACCTTATGTTCCTTTATGTATAATTTAAAAAATTATTATGACCTCCCTAGAGCCTCTAAGCTTTATTAGGACAGGAGTCACATCTCTTTTATTCACCATCAAATCCCCAGTGCTTAGCAAAATTACTGAAATGTAGTAAGTGATAAGTAAATATGTGTGGAATGACTACATACATGATTGAAAGAGCACTGGACTTGGTGTCAGAAACTCTAGATTAAAATCCTGGCATGTGTTCTGACTCTTGATCTAGATGCCAGTTACACAGGTGTATTTGTGAAGTCATTGAGATATACAGTTATAATGTGAGCACTTTTTTTTAAAGTTTATTTGTTTTGAGAGAGAGAAAGCAAGCACATGTGCACAAGTGGAAGAGGGGCAGAGAGGGAGAGAGAATCCCAAACAGGATCCTCACTGTCAGTGCAGAACACAACAGTGGGGCTCCATCTGGTGAACCATGAGATCATGACCTGAGCCTAAATCAAGAATCAAACACTTAACTGACTCAGCCACCCAGGTGCCCCGATGTGAGCACTTTTGATGCGAATATGTTGATAAGTTAGAGACAACAATCCTGGGGTGCCCGTACTTACTAATTATGTGAACATGAATGAGTCAATTTCTGTTAAATTTAGTTTTATCATTTATCAGTAGATCTTATTGTACCTGCCTCATAAGGTTGTTGCAGGCACTGATAAGATGACGTATGTGAAACTGCCTTATTGTTGTAGATATAAAACATGTACTAGTTGAGTCTTTATTATTTGAAGCAGGGAAGACACGGAGGGAAGCACCGAGAAACCTAGTTAGAATAAACCCATCTCTTACAGAAGAGCCCTTTAGGCAGCCGACCAGAGCTGGGGCTTTAAGAGACACTATGAGGAAAGAATGGACTCCTTCTCATCTCTAGAGTATGCAGGAGGACCCTTAGGCCCTCTTAGCCTTAAAAAATGAGAAGGAGCTCTGGGGCTCAGGGAAGAGTAGGAGACTAGGACTGGCAAAGCCTTTAGTAGGATGGCCAGAACGTAATGTAATGATGTATCTGAGTACAGTGGAGGACAGTGAAGTGATTGACCTACCTAACCAGTCATGAGAGAGACATGTGGCTGAGAAAGCCAGCTTTGAAGTGCTTCTCTACAAATTAAAATGTAGTTTGCAGTGTTTCAGAACTAATAAAGAGCTGGACATAATTGAATCTCAGAGGATTACTGGAAGAGAATCACTACTAGGATTAGGAGTTTCCAGACTATGATTGTCACTGGAAGGGTGGGAAAAGAGGGACAAGTGAATGTAAGGGACATAAAAAATAAGAACGGAGCGCTTAAAGAACTGATGGTACACATTCCACATTTAAATAGTACATGCAGCCGAAGCTTTAAACCTTAAAATCAGATTTTATTCTTAAAAATTCAGCTCATAAAATATATATTATTTTATCCTCTGTCCTAAGTAGTAATGGTTATACTTAATGTATTGAACCAGATTGATAAACTAGAAAATAAACCACCAGAACTAGATTGAACCAACACATTTTGGGAAAAGAAAATTGTTATCATTCTCATAAGTCCTGCTTAATGTGCATTTATTATTATCAGGAACTGTTGTGTTACCATTTAATGCTCCTACCAAAGCCTATGAAATTAGGGTTACCATTAATAACCCCATTATGGATGAAGAAACTGAGACTTAGAGAAGTTAAATAACTTGCCATGGTCAGATAGTTAGTAATTGGCAGGGCAGACCTCAAATCCCCGGTATGTGTGGTGGCAAAGCCCACACTCTGACCTGTTGGTGAAACTCATGTCAAGATGCGTATAGCCTCCACTATTTGAGAGGCTGTGGTACTAGAAATCAGCTTTGTGCCAGCATGCCTTCCATATAGAAGAAATCCTCTAAACTGTAGACTATGGAATCTTAATTGAATATACTAGAAGAGAGTATGGTCTATAACATTCTCTTACTGGATTATAAGTTCCAAAAAAGCAGAGAATTTGTCTCTTTGCCATGGTTTCTCTAAAGCAAAGTTTCTTACCCTTGACATTTTTGACATTTTGGACTGAATAAATCTTTGTTGTGGGAGGGCTGTTCTGTGCATTGTAGGATATTTAGCAGTATCCCTGGCCTCAGCCCGGTAGATGCTAGTAGCACTCCTCCCCAGTGTGACAAACAAAAGTATCTCTAGATATTGCCAAATATCCTTTGGTAAGAAAATTGCCCCTAGTTGAGAACAGCTGTCCTAAAGAATAGAGCTGTGCCTGGCAAGTAAAAGACACTCGGTAAATATTTTGTAATTGACAACAGGAATAAACATTGTTCTACAAAGTGTACTGCTTGTGATATGCAAAATAACTGGAGGAAACCTTGAAAAAGTTTGAGAATTTTAATAGTTACACATTTTATATGCATCGGGAAAAAAAAACATTGAACCCATGCTTTCATATACTATTTTACAGGACAAGGCTAAAATGGGTACTGAAGTTAAAAAACATGAAGTTAAGTAAGCATAGATGATCAATGCATTCAGCAAAAATCATGAAATTGATTAAGGTAGTATGTAAATGACTGTAATTTGAAGCAGTGATCTGTACTCAGGGAAACTTAGACAAACACAATGTGTCCTGAAAATACTTGGTATGACAAATTCCCCTAAGTCTGGTTTGTGTAGGCCACTAGAACCCTCATTGGGAATGATCTAGTGCCCTGCACAAACTAGACAAGACATAGAAGACAAATTGCTTATCCTCTGAGAATTGTACCGTCTGAGAGATACTGTAAGATATGCACATCTGTATGAGATAGCACCTAAATTGCATATTGTATGAGAGTTCAGAGGAAAAAGAGTACTTCCTGTTTAGGTAATGAGGAAAGGCTTCACTGATATTGAAGGATGAATGGAATTTTAGTAGGTGTAGATAATGCAGAGGAAAGAGCAGAGGCATAGAGTTTAAAACGTATTTAAGGGATGAGTGGAGCCAATTTGGCTGCAATATGATTTAACTGTTAAGACAGGTGGAAGGAACCTGGTTACAGAGAATCATGGAACAGTGATTTTATTTCCTGAAGTCTGGCTAAGAGCTGCTCTGCTGTTGTTCTTATGTGTTGTGTGTATGTGTGTTTTTAATTCTTTTTAATGCATGTTTATTTTTGAGAGAGAGAGACAGACAGACAGGACTTGAGAGGGGGAGGGGCAGGCTCCAGGCTTGAACCGTGGGATCGTGACCTGAGCTGAAATCAGACCCTTAACCTCAGACCCTTAACCGACTGAGCCACCCAGGCGCCCCTGCGTGTGTGTGTGTGTGTGTGTGTAAGTGTGTTGCCATTCCTATAGAAATAATAGTTTAGAATGGACACCTGAGAATCAAGATTGACAAATACTCCTACTCAGAAAGTCAGAAAGGTATAAAAACTAGAACACACACACACACACAGCTGAAAAAAGAGAACAGTCCAATGGGATCAGAGCGGTAAGAGCAGGCTAAACCTGGCATCAGAAGAAGCCTAGTGGTAACCTGCAGCTGCGGGAGTTCAGGGTTTGGGAGTAACGTGGACAGTAGGCCTTGAACCTCATATCTCTGTGAGGAAGTTTCCTTTAAAACAAGATTCTGATCTTTGGAAGTTTACTACTGGAATACTAGCTGAGGCAGCTGACAGGTAGTACTGACTTTTGCTTCCTTAGTTTCATCTTCCCCTGGAAGAGAGCTGCTTCCAATACCTATTCCCTCCACCATGTTGACATCTGGAGAGGCAAGTCCTCTTTGAAAGTCCTGGCCCATGCCTGGCAACTTTCTCCTTTGTAGGTCCTCTGACACAAATGCAAGTGGCTTGATTCTTTTCAAAAAGGCTTTATTAAATATTGAGGAAGAAAGAAGAAATAGAAGAAGTCTTGCCAGATTTACCTAGCATCTCATAGCACTGTACTCTCACCTGTCAAATCTCCTTTCCCTGTTGATATCAGAGATACATTCTCAAATTCCAAATTGTGTCATACGACTTTTCTGCTTAACTCTTTCATGATTTCTCATTTACACAGGGATTCTTTACATAGTACTTACGTATCTGACTTGAAGGAATTACAGTTAAAATTAAGATGATACTTGGGAAAGGTAAAGGACCTTCCTGTGAATATATATGAGAGTTCCAGCTCTGTCCTAGAGCCTTCCCCTGAATAGCTTCATCTGAAGGGTCAGGGGTCACTAGATGTCAGACCTTGCTTCCTGTGGTGCTGGCTTTCTGATGAGGTATATCTAGTCTGTCTCAAGAGGAAATCCCAGTGGGTGGAACTACACCTGTCTGCCTCAAGTCAACCTGAAGAGTTTGGCCTTGACCCATTTCATAAATTGGTGTTCTGCATAAGATTTTTTGAGACTGGTCTGCAGCTTTAAAGGTGGGAGAGTAATGAGAGAAACCATTAGATGCTTTCTAAAGTTTCTTTTGGTTCCAAAATTCTAGGAGAACCTAGCCCCCCTGACTTTTTTCTCGATTCACTTTGTTAGTTTTGTTCTATACAATTAATACCTTCTTAGAAAATAATGAAATTTCAGAGCTGCAAGAGGCTTTCATAGTTACCTTGTCCAGTTTCCCAAACTCAGCTCCAAAGAAAAGGACTCCTGAGAAAAATTGACTACTTAAAAAAAGAATTATATAGCCAAATACACTGAGAGACTATACTTTGATCACATTGCTAATTAGTATTTTTAAGGCTGTGAAAAGTCTTATAATAAACCCATTTAACTTTAAGAGAGCATTTCTTTTTTTTTTTTTTTTTTTTTTTGCCAAATCTCTCCCACTTTATTTTCTTTCTTTTTTTAAAAAATTTTTTAAATTTTTTAAATTTTTAAGTGATTTATTGTCAAATTGGTTTCCATATAACACCCAGTGCTCATCCCAACAAGTGCCCTCCTCCTCCTGTCACCCACTCTCCCCGCTCCCACAACCCCCTCACCCGTAAGAGAGCATTTCTTAAAAAAAAACCATAAAACAAAAAAGAGAGCATTTCTTACATAAATTTGTTCGGAGCCCTGGTTTTGAATAGCACTTTTTAACATCCTGTGTAGGTCAGTTTGGGAAATAGATATAGTTCATTGCCCTGCTTTTTAAAAATTTTTTAAAATTTATTTTAATTAATTAAAAAATTTGTATTTCATTTTAGAGACAGAGCAGGTGAGAGGGGCAGCAGGAGCGAGAGAGACAGAGAGAATATCCCGAGCAAGCTCCATGGTCAGCGCAGGGCCCGATGCAGGGCTGGATCCTACAACCCTGGGATCGTGACCTGATTCATGAGTCAGACGCTCAACTGACTGAGCCATCCAGGCACCCCTACAGTGCCCTTCTTTTGTAAGGAATTTGAAATAGAAAATTATTTTCCAGTGTCACACCACTAGTTATCAGGTCTCAGTTTCATAAATATTCTCTGATTGTCTCTATTTTATATATGCTTGACTTTTTCCCCCAGCTTTTTTGAGATCTGATTGACATACAGCATTGTATAAGTGTAAGGTACATGATGTGTGTTGATTTGATACACGTATATATTACAAAATGATTGCCACAAAAGGTTAGTTGATAGATCACCTCACATAGTTTTATTTTTGTGTGTGTCAAGAACTTTTAATATCTATTCAGTGTCTTTCAAATATACAATACGGTATTGCTAACTATAGTAACTATAGTCACTGTACTGTACATTACACCCTAGAACGTATTCATTTTAAAATTGAAAGTTGGTACCTTTTGACTGACTACCTTCACCTATTTCCCCCTTCTCCCAGCCTGTGGCAACTACCAGTCTACTGTATTTATGAGTTTGTTTCTTTAGAAATTACACATCTGAGTGAGATCATACAGTATTTGTCTTTCAACGTTTGGCCTATTTTAGTCAGCATAATGTGTTCAGGGTTCATCCATGTTGTTGCAAATGGCAGAATTTCCTTTTTATGGCTGAACAATATTCCATTGTGTGTGGTATGTATGTGTGACATTTTCTTTATCTATTCATCTATCATCAGATATTTGTCTCTGTTTTGACTCTTGTAAGGAATGCTGCAATGAACATGGTGGTATAGAAATCTCTTCCAGATACTGATTTCATTTCCTTCAGATATATACTCCAAAGTGAAATTGGCAGTTCTATTTTTTTTTTAACTTCTTGAGGAACTTTGTACTATTTAGTATATAGTGGCTGTACCAGGTTACATTACCACCAGCAGGGTATAAGGGCTCCCTTTCTTCACATCTTTGCTAGCATTTGTTATCTTTTGTCTTTTTGATAATAGACATCCTAACAGGCGTGAGGTGATATACCATTGTGGTTTTGATTTGCATTTTCCTGATGATTTGTGATGTTAAGCACCATTGGAATGTGATAAGTATTGCATTGAATCTATAGATGGCTTTGGGTAGTATGGGCATTTTAACAATATTAGTTCTTCTAATTTATAACCATTTCCTGTGTTAAAATTATTCCTAGTGTTTTTTTTTTCGTTTCTTTTTTATTTTTATTTATATTCAAGTTAGTTAACATACAGTGTAGTCTTGGCATCAGGAGTAGAACCCAGTGACTCATCTCTTACATATGACACCCAGTGCTCATCCTGAAAAGTGCTCTCCTTAATGCCCATCACCCATTTAACCCATCTCCCCTACCCACATTCCAGCAGCCCTCTTTGTTCTCAAAGTTTGCCTCCTCTGTTTTTAACTTATTTTTCCTTCCCTTTCTCCTTCCCTTATGTTCATCTGGTGAGTTTCTCAAATTCCTCATATGAGTGAAATCATGTTACCTGTCTTTTTCTGACTGACTCATTTCTCTTAACATAATACACTCCACTTTCATCCATGTTGTTGCAAATGGCAAGATTTTGTTCTTTTTCATCACTGAGTAGTATTCCATTGTATCTACGCGCGCGCACGTGTGTGTGTGTGTGTGTGTGTGTGTGTGTATGTATCTACTTTATCCATTCAGCAGTCAATGGACATTTGGGCTCTTTCCATAATTTGGCTATTGTTGATAAGGCTGCTATAAACATCGGGTGTTGGGAGCCGGAGGCTTTGAGTGCAGCCTTTGTCCTGGAGTCGGGACCACAGCCAGGTCGTGTGGGGAGGTTCAGAATGCTTTTGTAAAGTTTGATATAGCAAAATACATTTTGCCTGGATAACGTCATGCTGAAAACTTGTGGTAGGAGACATGCCTTGCACGTACACCACTCTCAGATTGTGGATAAATACCCAACTGAAAATAAACTCGGGGCTGGTGACGCTTGGGAGCGCCAGCCCTCCCTTAATAACTGTGCCTTGTGTATCAGTTCATCCTCACCCCCCTATCAGGAACCGTTTGATTCTGTGACGGCTGGTCCGCGGCAATCGGGGTACATGTGCCCCTTTGAATTAGCATTTTTGTATCCTTTGGAGAAATTCCTAGTAGTGCAATTGCTGGGAGTAGTTTTTTCTTTTTGATGCTATTATAAGTGGTGTTATTCCTTATATTTCAGACAGTTCATTGTTAGGCTATGGAAACAACTTATCCCAATTCAGTGAGAGGTTTTTTTTTTTTTTTATCATGAATAGATGTTGAGTTTTATCAAATGCTTTTTCTGCATCTATTGAGATGATTATACAATTTTTATCCTTCTGTTTTATTTCAGAAGAGTGTGATCAGGATTAGCATCAATTTTTCTTTAAATGTTTGGTAGAATTCACTAGGGAAACCACCTAGTCTAGGACTTCTTTGTTGGGAAGTTTTTGATTACTGGTTCTATCTCCTTACTCATTATTAGTCTGTTCAAATTTTCTATTTCTTTATGATTTAGCCTTGGTGGGTTATATGTTTCTAGGAATGTGTCAGTTTTTTCTGGGTTGTCCAATCTGTTGGTGTATAATTGTTTGTAGTAGTCTTATCCTTCATATTTGTGGCATTACTTGTATCCTCTTTCTGATTTTATTTTTTCTTGGTCTAGCTAAAGATTCATCCATTTGGTTTATCTTTTTAATGAACCAAATTTTATTTTGTTAATCTTTTCTATTGTTTTCCTATTCTATATTTTATTTCTGCTCTAAAATTTAGTATTTATTTCTTCTACTAACTGGGCTTTGTTTATTTTTGTTTTACTATTCCTTGAGGCGTAAAATTAGGTTGTGTTTTTGAGATTTTTTTTTTCTTGAAACGTCATCGCTATAAACTTCCCTCTTAGAACTGCTTTTGCTGCATCCCATTGGTTTTATTATGTTGTGTTTCTATATTTTTATGTCTCAATATTTTGTTTTAATTTCCCCTTTGCTTTTTTTTTTGGTTCATTGGTTGAACAGGACTATGTTGTTTAATTCCCATGTATTTGAGAAGTTTCCAACTTTCCATCCATTATTGATTTGTAGTTTCATACCATTGTGGTTATACAAGATAGTTGATACAGTCTTCTTGAATTTGTTGAGACTTGTGGCCTACCATGTGATCTATCATAGAAAGCATTCCATGTATACTTGAGAAGAATGTGTATTCTGCTGTTGAATGGAATGTTCTGTTTATGTCTGTTTGGTCCATTTGGTCTATATTGTTGTTTAAATCTGCTCTTTCATGATGGATTCTGTCTTTATGGTCTATCCATCACTGAGAGTGGGTATTAAAGTCCCCAACTATTATTGTATTGCTGTTATTTCTCCTTCTAGTTGTGTTAGCATTTGTTTAATGTGTTTATGCGCTCCCATGTTGGGTAAATAAATATTTATAATTGTTATATCTTTATAATTAATTGACTCTTTTTTTATTATATAACGACCTTTGTTCTTGTGACCATTTTTAGCTTAAAGCCTATCTGATACAAGTATAGCTATCCCTACATTCTTTTGGTTATCATTTACTTGGAATATCTGTCTCTATCCCTTTACTTCCTTTTATAGGTGTCCTTAAAGTTCAAGTGAGTGTTTTGTAGACAGTGTGTCATTGGGATATTGTTTTTAATCCATTCAGACATTCTGTGTTTTTTTTTTTTGATTGGGAAATTTAATCCATTTACTTTTAAAGTAATTATTGATGAGTAAGCACTTACTAATACCATTTTGTTCTATTGAATTCTGCAGTCGTAATTTTCTTGCTCTAAGATTTCTGATTTTGATGGTTTCTCTTTCTTTGTTGCACTTCTCATTTTGTTCTTGGCACTGTTTTCCTAATTTAATTTAGCTGTGTTTTCTTTTAGTTTGCTGGTGTTCTTTAAGAAGATTATTCTGAATTCTTTTTCAGACAATCCATAAATCTCCGTGTTATTAGGGTCAGTTATTGAAACTTAATTAGTTTCTTTTGGTGTTGTCATGTTTACCTGTTTCTTCATGATTCTTCATTCTTTGCATTGGTATCTCTGCATTTGTTTAACCAGTCTCCTTTTTCAGACTTTACAGGTTCACCTTAGCAGGGAAAGACCTGTCATTACAGCTTGGGAGTACTGGACAGGTCTTCTGGTAGCCTCCGTGGAAAGGCAGGGCTTGCGATTGGGGGTCTCTTATTCGGCGAGGCGATTGCCCATGCTCTGAGGTTGGGGGGATGCTCCTGGCTGGACTCCATGTTCAAGTAGGATCACTAGGCAACTATCTTCTTGTTTGGATGGGGCTATTAACTGTGCTCTGCAGTCAGGTGGGACCACTAGCTGGACTCTCCAAAGTCCCAGGCTGTGTTCCCTGACTGTATGGTACCACTGGTTGAACTCCTTGATTGGACAGGGCTACAGGCTGGGCTCTGCAATCATCCCTGGTTGTATGGGGTCTCAGATTGCCCTCTACAACCGTATGGTGCAACTGGCTGAACTCTTGTGTTTATATGGGACTTGGCGATTCCTGCCCTGAAGTTGAGTGAGGCTGAATGCTTGTCTTCATGATCATGTAAGCCATTGGCTGTGCTCAGCTGATAGGCAAGGTCATTGGCTAGGCTTCCTTGTTCCTTGGGACCACAGGCTATGCTCCTTGATTGGGTAGGGATAACAGCTTGGTTTCCTGTCTGGGTAAGGCCACAGGCTGTGTTCAACAATTAAGCAAGGTAAGTAGTCGAGGCCTTTCTGCTTATCAGCGTTGTAGGCTAAGCTTCTCAACTGGATGGGATTGTAGGCTAGGCTGTGTCTCACAGTACAATAGGCTGTGCCCCCATGTTTCCCAGGCCACTGTTTAGACTCCTTGGTTATGTGGGGTCAGAGGCGATGGTGAACAGTTGAGGATGGCTGCTGGTTTGATTCCCTGACAGAGCAGAGTTATAAAGGTGAGCTCTGTGGCTGCTCTAGTTCCCTGGCTGGGCTTCCTGGATGGGTGGAGCTGGAGGTTATGCTCGGTGCTAGGGCAGGGCTGGGAGTTTGCCTCCCTTCTAGGGCAAGGTGGTAGAACAGGCCTCCCACCCCGCCCTGCAGTATGGCCCATTGCCTGGGGATCCAAATCAGGCAGTACTGCCAACCACGTTAAGCCAGAGGGGGCCACCGGCTCAGCTCTGTGGATGGCCAGAGCTGCTGGTTGGGATCTCTGTTTAGGAGTGCTGCTGCAGGGAGGAAAGCCATCAGCCAAGACCCGAGCACTATTTGCTGTAAGCCCCACCCCCTTCTCCATCTCTGTCTCTCCCAAGTAGTCAAACTCTGCAGATTCTTCCAGTGATCCCTGTGAGGCAAGATATGAGTGGGCTTCTTGGGAAGTGTCCTATGTGCTGGGGGAGTTAGATGTCTGCCCCTAGACTCTCTTTTCCCAATATAGAAACCATAGGCCCTGGTGGGGGGTCTCTCATTGTGGCACTGTGCCACTGTAGGGGAAGGGCGATGGTGTCAGAGTGTGTCCAGTCCTCTTACCCTTCTAATGTGGAATTTTCACAATGATGTTTTTTCTATGGGTAGTTGACTGTTAGTCTTCTTGAAAGGGGGACTATGGTTGGGAATGACCTATATGGCCATCTTGATGATATCATTCTCCTCTATATGCCTAACTTGAAGTAGGCTATACATTCCTTAATGGGACAGATAGATTATGTCTTATAATTTTGCCTCTCTGGTGCTTAGCTTCATGTTGGGAATGTGGCAGGTGAACAGTAAATGTGTGGTAATTCTGTGATTGAGCCCTATAAGAAAATGAAGCACGAGTTAGCTTTTGTGTATACATTTTCATCTTTTAAAAACAGAATTGCCGTTCCTCCATGTATACCTGCATTTGGATTATGTGTTTTTTTCCTTCAAAATCTCTGTTGTCAGTAATTCATGGTTATTGATTCATACTCTCTATTGGTAATAACTCTGTGGGCAGCTTTGCCTCAGGGATAGCTTAATTAGGGTACTGCTGTTTTACACCATTCGAGAAAATGTTATACCCTAAAGGGTATTGGATTTGTCACAGAATGACACTGAAGAGAAGCCAGGGATAGGCAAACTAATAACATCCTATCTTGGCTATTATAATTGGGCCTTTTGGCATTTTTGTCCAACATTTTTTGTTTATATCACTTCCTTCCTAAGAAATAAGCATGTGACCAATTTGATGACTTATATCTGGCAAGGGCAGAAACTAATGGTAGATAACTATGGACATAGTAAGTTGATAACAGATAGAGTCCATGCCTTCAGAATGCTGTGTTTCTCTAAAGTTAGATATCTGTTTGTAATGAAGAAACATTTGTATAAGGGGACAAGATTGGAATGCACTAAAATGAAATGCTCATGTTGACCACATTAGCTTTAATGGAACCTATTTGATATAGTGACTCCGTCTCTGTGAATCTGACTAAGTGTATGTGCTGTGTTTTATACAGGGAATTATCATCCAGGGACCTGCCAGAGACCACAAGAAAACATGGGGAGGAGTAAGTTTCTCTTTGCTTTTAAATAATTTAGACTTTCTCCGTATTAATCTGTGTATACAGGAAATGAAATTTGCAACTCAGTGGTTTTTTTTTTTTTTTTTTTTTTTTTGTGGACATCTAAATCGTATTTCTGTTTAGTGTTAGAAAGTTTTTGTCTGAAGCAGGGCTGTGCAGACAAAGACCAACAGACCATGCTACTCATTGGCAAGGGTTTTTTTTTTTTCTTCCTTCTGTTCTTTTCTGAACATCTCCCAGTACAGGGAGAGATGGCTCAAATGTGATATGTATAGACCTGCCCTAATCCCAGCTTCTTTACAACTCTTAGGAAAGTTACTCATTTGCTTCCATGGGTTCCTAAGCCTTGTTAATAATTACACAAATGAAAAAGTGATTCTGCTATGCAACCAATGACGGTATTAAAAAATTCATTGTGAGGTTGATTTATAAATGGTTTTGATTTCCCCTAAAATGTTAAATAAAGCCTAGCATTAAGAACCATTAGATGAATTCCTTTGATTTGTCCTTTCTCATGAGGCTATTTATGGGCAGTAGACAATAGACAAATTCAAAGTCATTTTATTGTTAACAGTAACCAACCACCAGTGACTTCATAAAAGTCATAAAATCAGATGCATAAAAGACCTCAGAGGGAGACTTGGTGTTGTGTGGTATAGTGAGAAGAGTACTGGGCCTAGAGTCAGAAACCTGAAAAAAATTCTACTTCTAGTACTTTGATCTAATCCTAGAGTTCCCCTATAATTGCTTGTCCACCTCAAGTGGGATTCATATATTCTGCACTTCCAGCTTCAGGAGGTTGTGGTTGGCATAATGTAACTATACATATAAAAGTGTATTGGGAACTCTAAAGTATAATAGAAGAGAGCAGTGGTATCTGCTCATCTTTGTCCTTATTGAATAAGTATATTTTCATTGTTTTTGTCTCTTTTTTTTTTAATTTTTTTAACATTTATTTATTTTTGAGAGACAGAGCGTGAGCAGGGGAAGGGGAGAGAGAGAGAGAGAGGGAGAAAGAGAGAGAGAGAGAGAGGCAGACGCAGAACCCAAAGCAGGCTCCAGGCTCTGAGCTATCGGCAGAGCCTGACGTGGGGCTCGAACTCACAGACCGTGAGATCATGACCTGAGCTGAAGTCGGCCGCTTAACCGACTGAGCCACCCAGGCGCCCCATCATTGTTTTTGTCTCTTAACAGTTAAAATGAAGTTTTTTAATCAGATGTTTCTGTAGGCAGCAGGGCTGGAACTAGGGTTGTGCAAGTGATAGAGAGTACTTCCCTCTGTTTTGTGCTCTAGGCACTTTGCTTGCCACACGTTGGTATGGGCCCTGGAAGGTAGCCCCAGGGATTATGGATCAGGGATGGAAAATTTCTTCCTGAACCTTGTCAGTCAGATTTTGCCTGTTTTCTCCAGTGATTTCTTTAGGGATTGATCAGCCTCAGGGATTTTGGTTCTTTCCCCGACCTCCACAAAATACACCAATCTCCTGATAGTTTAGAAGTATAAAAAACATGAATACATTTAGTTTAGAAATATAAAAAAATGAATACATTTAAAAAGAATTGTTGAAAGTTCTGGGACTCATCCGTGCCATGTTCTAACCCTGAGTCAGCTGTTAGCATAAGTTTCCAGAGTAACTCATTGTGGCTTGGTCCTTACCTGATCTCAGGCTTCAAGTGGATTTCGACAACGTTTGGATTGTTGGATTTCGTCATGACCACGTGAAAAAGAAAGCGGCACTGAGAGCAACACATTCCTTGTTTCCTCTCTTCCTTTTCAGAATGATCCTCAGGTCGTTAGCAAGGAGATCTTTAGGAGCTTACTTTAAAGGTGCTTCAGCAAGTGTTTATTTAAATGGTCATGTAACTAATAAGAGTTCTTGATAAAGGATAGGGCATGGTACTGTTATTTGCAAAGATGGGCATATTTCCAACCTGGAGATGAGGTAAGGGAAGTGCTCCAAAAAAATGCTCCTTTACATGGAAGCTTATAATAGCATTTCGACTGTTTGTGTTGTCCACTTTAAAAGCATTCTTAACATCCTGAGTCTTGAAGCCTCCGTCCTTTACTGTCTAAGCTTTACTTAGCTTCCCTGATTTCACTTGCTAATTGCTGTCACTGTTACTGAGGGAAAAAAAGATGCTACTGTGTGGTAATTTTTTTCTTTTCTGGCAACATACAATGAAGTTTTTACTGGATTTGGCGAAAATTCTGAAAACATAGCTCAATGTGTCATACAAAGGGACAGCAGAGGAAAATATCACAAAGACATGGCACTAGCCTCATTAATGAGAAGGCTTGGAAATAAAGAACACAGCTGGAAAATCATACAGTCTAGGTGAAATATTAAAATTAATATTGAGGTGAATTTCTTTTAGTATTCTTTGATACTGGATCAAATTATTTATAAATATGTTGGATGAGTCATTCTTTTATGTGACATGATTGTAAGCCAAAAATTGGAAGCCAAGTCTTAAAACTTGTGAAAGGATAAGGACACACTTTAGTATTTAATTTTTATGAGACCACCCTCAGTGTTCATTTTATATCCTTGAAATCCCATTTGCTATATGTATATCCCATACATATAATAAATATATTTATGTATATACATTTAAATACCATGTACCGTTATATAGAATATAAATATACGGTATAAATTATACATAGTATATATGCTATATATATCCCATATACATATTTACTATATATATAAATTCCATTATATATAATATATATCCCATATATATTTAGTATATATACTATATACTATATATTATAGTATACTATAATATACTATATACCATATATATAGTATATATAGAATATATATATTATATAAATATATCCCATATATATTTAGTATATATATTATATATATTATTTACAGGATATATATATAATGGAATTTTATCTCATAAATAATATACATAATATATATCCCATATATATTTAATATATATATACTATATATGCTATATACTATACTATATACTATAGTATACTATATACTATATATATGGGATATATATATATATATACTAAATATATCCCATATATACTATATTTAGTATATATATATATCCCATATATATTCTATATATATTATTTACAGGATATATATATACATATATAAAATGGAATTTACTATATGTAGTAAATATGTATATGGGATATACATAGTATATATACTATGTATAATATATACCATATATTTATATTCTATATAATGGTACATGGTATTTAAATGTACATTTAATATATATTACATATATATTATAAATTTTTATAGTATATTTTATATATAATAGTATAGCATAGTAAATTATAACATATACAACATTTAATATATACTATAGTATATATATTGTATTATGCATTCTGTATGTAGTATATAGTATAGTATTGATAGTATATATATTTACAAATATATTTATATTTACAAATGTGTGTGTGTATATATATATACATGTATATATATGAGTTCTGAGCTAGGACTTTGTACCTAGGAATTTTTTTACTGTTTATTTTGAGAGAGAGAGTGAGAGTGCAAGCAGGGATGGGGCAGAGAGAGGAGGAGTGAGAGAATCTCAAGCACGTTTTGCACCATCAGCGCAGAGCCCGACATGGGGCTCAATCCCACGAACCGTGAGATCATGACTTGAGCCGAAATCAAGAGTCAGATGCTTAACCGACTGAGCCGTCCAGGCACCCCTGTATTTAGGACTTTTAAGAATATATAATTATTTTAGGGGCACCTGGGTGGCTCAGTCGGTTAAGTGTCCGACTTCAGCCTAGGTCATGATCTCACCATTCCCAAGTTCAAGCCCCGCATCAGGCTCTGTGCTGACAGCTCAGAGCCTGGAACCTGCATTGGATTCTGTGTCTCCCTCTCTCTCTGCTCATGTGCTGTCTTGCTCTCAAAAATAAACAAACATTAAAAAAAATTAAAAAAAAGAATATATAATTATTTTGATATTAACAAGTGTCTGTGGGACACTTCATACCTTATAGATATTTCTTGTATGTTATCTTACTTGAGTTGTAAGAGAACCCTGTGATGTAAATAGGGATATTATCTTTATTTTATATATTATAAAACTGAAGGTCATGAGAGAAAGTCTCATCTGAAGTCCACAGCCTATAAAATGAAGAGTCCTAATGCAAACCTAGGTATCCCTATGTCCTATGCAGTTTTTCTTTTCTTCTGATAAACCATGTTCTGAATACCCTAATCATTAGTAGTGTATAAAGTCCGTTAAAAACTTAGGACCTATCTGTTGATTTGAAAAGTTTGGAAGAAAATATTTTCGAAGATCTATAGTGACGTTCATATATTTCTTGCAGCATGAGAGACTGGACAGATGGGCAAAGAGATTGGCTCACCACTTACGATAACAGCTAAAACATGTGTATCTGATAGTGGAGTGCCTCAAATATCAAAGTCTTCTGAGCAGCAGGGGACCTAAAGTAAGAGGCTTAAGACACCACTTACCTGGTGAAAGCCACTCTTCCTGATCGATAGGTTTATATCTTTGTGGTTTTTCTTAATAGGAAGAATGTAATACATTATGGAACACCAGAATAGTATGAGACAACAAGGGGAGATGCTGTTACAAAAAGGAACAGCATGTATAAATAAAATCATAAGATTTTAGTGGAGAATTAATATTTTCACAAAGTAGAGAATGTGATTATTTTACAAATGTGTATAATAGGCTCACAAAATACTATGTACATAATGCTAGAGTATTTATCTTTATTATTTTCAGATGGAAATTGAAACTTTATTCTACCTTTTCTACCTCCCACCCCCTGAGCAATTCATGACAGAATGACACAAGTCTTAATACTCCACAAAGCAATTTCTTGGAATTTTTCTTGCTAAAAATTTTGGAGGTTATTGTTTTGTTATAATGTTTGAGTAGAATTTAATTTTTTTTAGGTGTTTATTTATTTTTGAGAGAGAGAGAGAGCGCGCGTGCGGGGGCGCGCGAGCGAGCTTGAGTGGGGGAGGGGCACAGAAGGAGAGGGAGACACAGCATTGGAAACAGGCTCCAGGCTCTGAGCTGTCAGCCCAGAGACCGTCACGGGGCTTGAACTTGGGAAGGGCGAGATCATGACCTAGGCTGAAGTCAGACAGTCAACCAACAGAGCCACCCAGGTGCCCTGAATTTGTTTTTTTAAGTTATACCTGTTTTGCATCTGAATTTTTTTTTTGTCAGAACATAGTTCTCTTACTCTGTGTCCTAAGTGCTCTAGTAGCAGTTCATGATATTTATTAGCCTAATATATAGTTATTGATTGCTAATTTTACTGTCTTTACCTTAGGAGCAGAGCTTCTGGTAGAAATTCATTATGCTGTCTCAATAGCAAACCTATTTTACAAAATAGGAATAATTATATAGCCGTAAATCTTCAAAAGGATTAATTTCGCTTTGTTGTATAGAAAACAATGTCTGATATAGCTGAATGATGGCAGCAGACGGGTCTTATTTGTGGAGAATAATTAAAATAAAAATATGAAAATAGCTTAGCATTTTTTGTTTCTTCTCTTTCAGTATTTAGTCTCTGGAAATAGCTTTTACCCATCCAAGGGTCTCTAAAATCTTAATCTGAAAAAGTCAGTTTCCATCTTCATTTTCTATACCTAATGGTAACTTAATGCCCTTGATGTTTCAGTATACATGAACATATCATTGAGCAATAAAAAAAAAAAAAAGTGGCAGTGTGCCAGTTACAGTCTTTGTTTTTTTATTAAAATGTAGCAGCATAATTTCTTTGGGTCCCTGGATGTGCTTGACTCCTTTTAGGCCAAGAAACCCAAACATGTTCCCCTACTTATCAAGACTTAATGGAAGGACAGATGGTTTAGAGCTACCATAGTATATCTCTAAGCTCTTTGATTCATTTCTGAACTACTGCTCAGTTGAGGCCAATCCTAGACTTTAACCGTGAGCATACAGCTCTATATTGTCAAATAGGAAATGAATGTTTGAACTGACAAGCCTTGTAAAGTGACTGTCTCTTAATGTAGTGTCTAATTTTATTTGACAGCTCCCTGGTTTATAGTTCAAGTAAAGGCACACATTTAAAGACAATTAATTATTTTATTTTCTGGCCTATATTAAATTTCAGAGTCTCTTTATTACAATAGCATATTCATGCCTCTGCAGTTTAGATGATGTCACCAATTTATCGTAAACCGTTATCTTCATAATTCTATAACAGTAATACAGATCTGCTTGGGGTTGACAACAGCCATTATTTTTTCCTGGCAAGTCTTTCCCACTAGGAAAATGAGTTAACTATTGAAGGGTCAGGCTTCTTTAAAAAACACAAATCCAAAAAATATCTCATTGTAATGCTTGATGCTTTTTGTCTTTGATGCTTTTTACCTATTTAACAAGAAAATAACCTTTGGTACATAAGTTAGACTTGCACTATTGACAGTTTTTTTTTTTCATTTGAGGCAAAATTCATATAACACAGAAGTGACTATTTTAAAGTGTACAACTCAGTGACATTTAGTACCTTCACAGTATTATGCGACTAGTTCCAAAACATTTTCATCACCTCCAGTGGAGATCCCAGACCCATTAAACAGTCTCCATTCCTCCCTCTCCCTGGGCCCTGGAAACCTGTAATCTGCTTTCTTTCTCTATGGATTTTTCTATTCTGGATATTTCATATGAAGGGAGTAATGTAACTTAATACCTTTTGTGTCCGGCTTTTTTCATTTGTGTTTTTTAAGTTTACCCATGTCGTATTAATATTAGTACCTTATCCCTTTTATGGATGAATGATATCCCATTGTATAAATACACCACATTTTGATTGAGTATCTATTCATCAGTTGATGGACATTTGGGTTGTTTCCACCCTTTCACTATTGTAAGTAAGGCTGCTATGAACATTGTACAAGTTTTTATTTGAATATCTGTTTTCAATTCTTCGAGATGTGTATCTAGGAGTGATTGTCGATATTTTGTTGGTGGGAGGTGCTGTCCTGTCACTGGCCTCTCCACACTAGATGCCAGTGGTTCCTTCCTCTCCAAGTCATGACAACCAAAAATGTATCCAAACATTGTTAAATGTTCCCTGGGGGTGCAAAATTGCCCTAGGGTGAGAACCACTGGTTTAGAATAAAGGAAAATTAATCTTTGGAGATAAGCCATAATTCACATATTATGATAGTTTTCATAGAAGTAATTTGAGCCTAAAGGAGAACATTATGTGGTCCTAGAAACCAAGGTATAGCCCTGGTTCTGTAATCAAGCAGCTGTATCCTTGGGTAAGTCACTGAACCTCTAGACTTCAGTTTTCTTGTCAGTAAAATGAAGATTTTGAGATGGCTCAGTGGTTTCCAGTGTGCTCAGCGAAGCCCTGGCTTTCCTAAAGGGGTCCCCGAGGAGCCACCATAAGGGAAAGGAAGAAAAAAAAATGCTTTTGGTATATAGCCCCTCCCCTTCAGATAGAGAAAGCAAAAGTTTGCATTCATATAAATAGTATTAATTTCACCAGTAAAAAGTCATTTCTGAAATCTATATGCTAATTAACAAAGATACTAATTTGTCATTGAGGCTCCATTTCTTTTTTTTTTAATGTTTATTTATTTTTGAGAGAGAGAGAGAGAGAGACAGAGCATGAGTGGGGGAGGGGCAGAGAGAGAGGGAGACACAGAATCCGAAGCAGGCTCCAGGCTCTGAGCTGTCAGCACAGAGCCCAATGTGGGGCTCGAACTCACAGACCGCGAGATCATGACCTGAGCCGAAGTCGGACGCTCAACTGACTGAGCCACCCGGGCGCCCCGAGGCTCCATTTCTTAAATCCATTATGCTTTGCTGTTGTTGACAGGAGGAAAAGGTGGTTGAATGCAATCTTTGAATGTTGTCTGAATAGCCACCTCTGAAATGTGGCTTTTTGATTAACTGTAGAACGTATTCTATTAGGACACTTATCCGCTCCTAGAGTCTAGAGTACAGCCATCTGTCACATAGGTGGTATTATACTGTCTGTGTTGACAAGTTGTAAAGCATTCACTATAACATAGAATTAGCTATTTAAAACCATATTTCATTTTTGGTAAGTTCTGTCTACATCTCCTTTTCCCATTAAATGATTATCAGTTATAGTTATTAACATATTCTTCCCTATGAGACAGAACTGTAATCAATATAGATAGAATCCATAAACTAAAAAGAAACTTTTATGATTTTAAGAACTGTAAACACTAGTGGTAGGAGAAATACCCATCTTCGGAATTCTTCTGTTTTGATGATTTCACCTGATTGTGTGCTTAATTTTGTACAAATTAGATCATTTGCTAATTCTGTATTTGTTTCCTTTGGGTAAGGCACAGCCCCTCATCCATAAATATCATGTATTAAGAGTATCATACATTTAAATCAGTTCTTAAGATTGCTAATAACTTGATTGCTGCCTTCTACCATTTCATGAAGAATTCCTTAATAAGAAGGAGTTAAAAATTATAAAATTCCTTCAAAGAAAACTTGGCCTTCTGCCTTTCTTTGTTAGAGAATCTATTT
This sequence comes from Paguma larvata, assembly GCA_030068075.1. NCBI lineage: Eukaryota > Metazoa > Chordata > Mammalia > Carnivora > Viverridae > Paguma > Paguma larvata. The sequence goes on from CM057830.1 coordinate 30,495,338, forward strand.
TATCATTTTTCTGTATCTCATTATCCCTTATTAAGCATAAAATCATTGGGTTGCCTGGGTGGCTCAGTTGGTTAAGTGTCCGACTTCATTTGGCTCAGGTCATGATCTCACGGGTTCATGGGTTTGAGCCCTGCATCGAGCTCTGTGCTGACAGCCTTAAGCCTGGAGCCTGCTTCAGATTCTCTGTCTTCCTCTTTCTGCCCCTCCCCCACTCCCACTCTGTTTCTCTTTCTTAAGAAATAAATAAAACATTAAAAAAACACATAAAATAATTGGATAAGAGACATCCGAATATATGATGTAAAACTTGACTTTTAAGAAAACCATATCGAGTTAGTAATACTCTGGGGGGAACCATGTTTATTTTGTTTCTGAAGAATATTGACTTTATAGGCATACATTACCTCTGTTGTTTTCTCTTTTATAGAAATCCATTTCTGGCATTTGCACCACACTTATTCCCGGAAACCTGCCTGTTGGCATTTTGTTGCATATCTCCGGAAGCACAAAGATACATATTTTTTAAAGTCTTAGGTACAGATTATAACCATCACATTGTCCTTAAGAAGCAGCTTCGGGATATTAAAGATATCAATAACAATTATATCTTCTCTCAAAACCTGAGACTTCCCACTTTCACTAGTTCAGTCCTGTCACTTCAAATTAGTTTTTAAGTATCTGATTTCTTGTATGGGTTTCAGTTCCCTAATTTCAATGAAAAATATATATACTGCATACCATTCTAACTAAGCTGTACATTTGTGACATCTTGATTGGGTAAATGAACACTGCCATACAACAAATTTTGAATTATAAACCTACCTGCTATGATAAAATTAACCTTTAAGTTCTACAGATAGGTTACAGAGGTGAAATACAATTCAGAAATGCTCTATTTTTTCACCTTATCAAGATATAGGAAGATGGTCTAAATGGCATCTTTTTAGTTTGCATAATTTTGTTTTTTAGTAAGTGAAATGTCATTTTGGAATGTGAGAATTTGTTTTTCTAGGGAAAGTTATTTCCATCAGTCTGTGATAAGAAATACCATTTAATACCTTTTTCAGCCAGAAAAAACCTTGAAGGCATTCTATGCATGTCCAGCTGAGTAAATAATAGTATCAAAATGGCTTAGAAGCAAGAAAGCAAGGAATTATGAGTATGACACTTCATAAATTTTTTTGTATAAACCTGAGCACAGGGTTAGCTGGGGAGTGTGCCTGGTTGATTTTCTCTTATTATTTACTTACTTACTTACTTACTTACAGTTTGGGGGATGGTGGTTGCTTGCTTGGATTTGGATAAGATATACTATCCTACTCAACAAAAACCTTTCTGCTTATAAAACTCTTCAGAGTTACAACTGAAAGGGCCTAAGAAATCATATACCATACATTAGTTTCACTAATAGAGGAGAAAAGCCCAGGTAAATTAAGTAGCAAAATTCAGAATCATATAACCATTTTAGTGCTGGACCTGAAACAGGAATCTGCATATTCTGACTACAAATTCAAGAGCTTTTCACCATATCACAATCCTCTCATTTGCTGCAGTTTCATTGTTCTCAAAACATGGTTGGTGAAAGTGGTGAATGGATATTGGCTTCAAAAAGATTGTCTCAAAAGGCAATTTTTATGTGACAAACAGAAAGGCCTAAATAAGTGGATGGTTGAGCATATTCTACAGTCTTTTATGAGAAATTCATAACTAAACAGGATATTAGAGACTTATTCAGAAAAGAAAAACAGTTTCCTGGTTAGTGTGGGGACCCATTATAGACTCAATCATTGGTGTGCCAACATTTACAGAGATGGTCTAGGGACAGACTTTCCATTAGAATAAATACATTTTGCAGATCTCTGATGCTTACCTTTTTAAGAAGTATTAAAAAAAACTTGGTAAAAAGCATTTTTTATGAAACTAGCTCTAAAACAGACCTTATAATCTACTTCCTTCCTAAACAATATCCTGAACATCATATGGTCCTTTTTGGTAACTCGGATTCATCATTATAAACATAATCACTGATGCCTACAGCTTTGGGAGTTGTTAGTAATGGGGGGTAGTTAGAGCCTACTCTAAATAACCCTCAAAGGACCTTGTCTCTTTTCCTTTGCCTTCAGTTTAATCAGCTTTCACTTCTTGTTGCTGCCCGTGTGTTGATCTAGCTCAGCCCACCTCTGCCCCTTCTACCTTTTAGCTGTAATGTGCAGTGAGGCTTTCAAGTCTCATTGTCAGAGTCATGGATGAAGGATCAATAATTTGATCCTTGATGAGTCTAAGGGAGCTGGAGCTTCCTATAGGTAAAGCATAAGATAAATTATAATGTAAGACCTTAAGGGTTAATCTCTTGTTTCTGAGCTCGTGAGTTTGGGTTTATTTGAGTGTTTTCTGCATAAATGATACATTACTATCAATATCCACAAGGATTATGTAAAATATTGAATAGCTACCTGAGCTATCAGATAACTTAAAAATGAATAGAAAATAATTTAATTATTCATATATTTTGTTGTAGCTATTCCTGATTCTCTTTATATATATATATATATATATATATATATATATATATATACACTCACACACACACACATATACATATATCGATATATATGTATGTCATATGTGTAATTTTCGTTTTTTTTTAAAGTGTATTTATTTTTGAAAGAGACTGAAACAGTGTGAGCAGGGGAGGGGCAGAGAGAGAGAGAGGGAGAGAGAAAGAATCTCAAGCAGGGTCTACACTGTCAGCACAGAGCCTGATGCAGGGCTCAAACTCACGGAACAGTGAGATCATGACCTGAGCTGAAACCTAGAATCAGATGCTTAACCGACTGAGCCACCCAGGCACCCTTGTGTGTAATTTTCATTTCGTATTCTAGTCGTCGTCTTTTTTTTTTTTTTTAATAATTTATGGTCAAATTGGTTTCCATACAACACCCAGTGCTCATCCCAACAAACGACCTCCTCTGTGCCCGTCATTATTCAAGTCTTCTTAAGGGCTTCTTTGTGGTACATTGTTAAAAATTTTTTTTAATGTGTATCCATTTTTGAGAGAGAGAGAGAGAGAGACAAAGCACGAGCAGGGGAGGGGTGGCAGAGACAGAGAGGGAGACACAGAATTCGAAGTGGGCTCTAGGCTCTGAGCTGTCAGCACAAAGCCCGATGTGGGGCTTGAACCCACGAACCATGAGATTGTGACTTGAGCCAAAGTCAGAAACTTAACTACTGAGCCACCCAGGTGCCCCTATTGTTAAAATCTAGTAATGATAGGCTGTTAGTGTACATTTGACCAAAGTTGAAGTTAATAAATGTAAGCATATAAGTTACTGTAAAGGGTGCTTCCTTATGATTTTGGACTAGAAATAGACCTTAATTTACATTCTGAAGAATGTCTTAAAAAATGTTTAAAGTTTATTTATTTATATTAATATTTGTTTTTGAGAGAGAGAGAGAGAGAGACAGATGTGGGGGGTGGAGAGGTCGGAGACAAGGGAAGACACAGAAACTTGAAGCAGCTCTGTGCTGAGCTGTCAGCACAGAGCCCAGTGCGGGGCTCGAACTCAAGAACTATGAAATCATGACTTGAGCCGGTCACAACCCCCTGAGCCATCTAGGCACCCTTATAGTTGGTTTATTTTGAGAGAGAGCGCATGCACGTATGTGTATGCACACAGGGGAGGGGCAAAAAGAGAGGGAAAGGGAGAGAATCCCAAGCAGGCCCCATGCTGTCAGCACAGAGCCCGACGCGGGGTTCGAACTTATAAACCATGAGATCATGACCTGAACCAAAACCAAGAATTGGTTGTTTAACCAACTGAGCCACCCAGGTGCCCCAAATTTCTGAAATTTTAAAATCTCATGATATCTCTCAAATAGTTATTAATCATCCAAGTATATTGTAGCCATTCCACAACATTAGGTAATTGGAAGAACCTATGAAAGTCTCATTAGGCTTTAATAGTGGCTAAAGGTATAGTGCAGCAAGAGAAAAATGGCTCCTAAGGCCATCTTTAGTCACACAGGACTTGCTTTATCTTCTAATTGTGAACCACCAAGATAGGTTTAAGATAACCTTGGTTTCCAGGGAGCCAAGGCACAAGTTTACTAAGAATCTTTGATACTCTACTGACCGTATAGCTGAGAGTAGTTTGCATAATTAAAGTCAGATGCAAACTATCAATCTGTACATTTTTAATAAACAGTCCCAACTAGTGCAAAGTGCTTCCAAGGGAGTTTCAGACTTAAAACAGAACTTTATAAAGCTAGTACATTTCATTCCAAATTTGACCTATGAGACCAAACTCCCAGACATCCTTAGAGTTAAGCATACAGACTCCCTGCAAGTTAACCCTATCCTTATTCATTTATTCTGTATTTTCTAAGTGTATTTTTATTATCATTTTGGCAGATCTCTTATTTTTCCTTTTATGGAATAACTGCCACCATGATGGTGACAAGTCATACTACTATTTATTGAGCATTCATTCTTTGCCAAGCCGTGAGCAAAGTATGTTATGTACATGACCTCATTTATAACTATGAGATTGGTGCTATTATTTCAATCTTACATACGAAGAAAGGAAGCCTAGGGTTTTTGCTTTTCTCACATAGCTGTCTACTCTAACAACTTTTTCTTAATTTCTAAATGTGGAACTGATGTCCACTAAGGAACAAACTTGGGATACCAATGAGATCACATTTGTTACTCAAACAACCACAGCCCCTGGTAATACAAGAATGTCTTTCTTCTTTCCCTGACACATCCTCTAGGATTACACATTGGGTCTAGAAGAGTAGGTTTTGACTCTTGCATTGAAGAAAAGATAATGGAATGCTAGATTAGTTCGTGCAAAGTTCCCATTTTCTGTTACTCTTGATCTTCTTGCTACTGTTGCTAGTATGTAGTCTTGCATCAAAACCAGGGCACCTAAACTAGTCTTTCTGGTACCCAGAACAGTTCCAGGGACACTAAAGGAATCACCACAGTAATTGAGACATAAGTTGCCCTAGCTAGACTGGCAGTAATTTCCAGTAGTGCTAGGAAATGCAAAGGGAACCTGTCTATGTAGTATTTCACTTACCTCTGCTCAGTCCATAATACGGTAGGCATGATTTCCCAGTGTTTCAGCCACATAGTGACTTGTTGCTTCAGTTTTTATATCCCTGGTCTCTTCTACAGGCAGACTCATAGAACCAGGGTATTGAGGAGGAGCTTAGTATAATCTACAACGGATATGTGGCTAGTGATGTTACTCTTATGAGTAACTTATAGATTTCTGTAACTTTGAATCTTCCAAAAGATCTTTGTTTCCTTCCTCAGAGAAGGAACTTCCTAGCCCATTTAAGCTTGGATTGCCAAATAGATTTGGGAGACCAATGGCAATATTCCATGTGTCTCCAGGCTGGAATTTCCCAAACTTCCTGAGTTTATGATGCCCTTAATTGTCACAGTGATTTTTTTCATAGCAGCCATAGGCCGAAAGAAATAGCTAATAATTCCATTTATTAAGTAATTATGTCCAAACAACTTAATAAGTATTTATATCCTGATAGCTTAGTAGCCATTTGAAAAAGTAATATACCTAAATTGAAAGAAAGTAATATTCTTATTTCAACCTTAATTAGGCATGCAGTTACTAATAGGATGTGTATGCTTGTTGGGCACTACCCAACTTCCCTAACCATTGGAATCATATCGGATACGGCCACCTCCATTTCCTGTTCCATATTGATCTTTCATACACCATGTTTTTTTTAACCACAGCTGAAAATCTGTCTTCAGAAAGGAAATGAATATAGAACTATGTAATGATGAAAATGTTAACTACCTTAAGCTGGTAGTTTGTGTGGTATGCAACAGATGTTGAGTATCAGTGCATTTCCTTCAGAAATAGAAAATATCTGCGCATTCTCCATGAATTTGCTGCAGCACCCTAGGTACCCTTGGTGCATACTTTGGGCACCAATGTGCTAGTTCCTTACCAAACCAAAAAGCAACTGGCTATGCCCTCTTCCCCAAAACAGTGTGTGTCTAGCTACTCCACTTCTATATAACTAATAGGGGAAATCAGATGATTCTTTCAGAACAAAAAGTGTTGCTGCAAGGGGAGGATAAATAGAAGTATTCTATACATTTTAAAAGATCGTTTCTCTTGCTAAAAAGGGATGTTCAAGTGCTGTCTCATAGAAACTTTGCCCTAAATGTATTTATTTTATAATCACATATTACTTTGGAAGTGCTGCTTCGTAATTAGAGGCACGGTCCATGGTTTCCCAGTTTCTAGTCACTTAAGTCTTCAAGCTCCTCCCATTGTGCATCTTCATTTATTACACACTTATCAAATCCTATTCTTACCAAGTTCTTTACCAGGTGTTATGAAAGACCGGTTGGATCAAAATACTAGTAATACATGGACTCTGCCCTCAGGAAGCTTATAGTCTTGAGGGGGAACCAGATAGGCATACCAAAAATTATAATACAGTTTAATTACTTGCTGTTATTGAGTTATACGCAAATACTGAGTCTGTAACACCTCTGTCTAATGACGTGGGTAGTATAACCTGGGGAAAGTTTTTAGAGGCTGTTACATCTGAATAGAATAGGAGTTCATTTGGCAGATGAAGTATTAGTACACAATTAGGCATAAAAGAAATGGAGAATGGTAAGATTTGGTTTGAATGAGGGATAAGGTGCATGGCAGGTGTAGTGGTTGAAGAAATCGCCAAATAGCCATATCTTTCCCATCTTTCCCCTTCTTTCCATTCCTATTGCTACCGTTCTTTTTTTTTTTTTTTTTTTTTTTTTACTATTTTCTTAGTGTTTATTTATTTTTTTTAATTTTTTTTAACGTTTATTTATTTTTGAGAGAACGTGAGCAGGGGAAGGGCAGAGAGAGAGAGAGGCAGACACAGAATCCGAAGCAGGCTCCAGGCTCTGAGCCATCAGCACAGAGCCCGACGCGGGGCTCGAACTGAACTGAAGTCGGCCACTTAACCTACTGAGCCACCCAGGCGCCCCCTGTTGCTCCCGTTCTAACACATGGTCTCATTATTTCTCAATCTGGTCTGTTGTCAGTAGCCTGTTACCTAGCCTCTCTCCCTCGGATTTTCTCTTCAACCTACCCATAAATCTGTTGTATATATACATTTTTCTAAGTAATGAGGTATTGGTCTAAAATCTTGAATGCTATCAAATAGTTTGAATATTTTAGCCTGATATTAAGTGCCTCCATGATATGGCTATTGCCCCCCATTTCCAGTTTCATTTTTCACTTCCCATTTTGATTCTTATATTCTGCCCCTGCTGACCACTCACTGTTCCTTATTTATGTCCCTTTTTTTATTTAGTTCCAAGCCCTCTCACTGTTTTGTTCTCCTAGGATGTCTTTCCTCACCATCTTTGCACATCACAATCCTACCAGTCCTTAAAAGGCCAGCCCAAAAATCACCCTCCACGTCATCTAAACATACCTACCCAATAGATCTATGCCTGCTTTCTTACCTCGAGGAGCATCCACCATGGTCAGTCTTACATTAGAGTTCTTGGTATCTCTCTTTTATCTTCATTATAATTTACACTGAAGAACTTTGTGGGCAGAGGCCATCTGCTAGTCATTTTTGTAACTTGCCATGATCTCCTTGTAAAGTTTGTATTCAGTAAATATTTCCTAAGAAAAAGAATTTTGTTCACCTAAGAGAAAACTGTCAACATTTGCAACTTTAGTGTTTCCTTCAATGAAATCAGACCCAAGGTGAGAGAACTGATTAGATAGATAGTAGAGATTTTTCAGAGGTGGTTCTTAATTTTCAGGCCTTACCAACTGCTGTTTTTCAGCAAATGTTTGTACGTGATTGCAGTTGGCTGAAGATTTTTGGCATTAAAATATCAGTTTTAGTATCCTACAATGCATTAAGAAATATATTCTACAACTTCTTATTTTATTTAAAGCAATAATATAGGTAGTTACGTGAGCCATTCTCATTTTATTTATTCTTTTCTTGTGAAGAGAAAGCATAGGTAAGAGCTATTAATTTTGAAATCATGAAAAAGTAGTTACAATTTTAAGATAAATACACTTATTTGGTGGATGTGAATGTGTTAGTCTTAGATTTAAATATTTTCTTTAGTAAGGCTTTTTCCTAACTGAATCTAAAGAACATAGTTTAGATTTTTCTTTATTTCCTTTAATGAGAAAAGTGCATGTTTGAATAACACCGCAGTGTTGTGTTCTCATTCTGTATACTTGTCACATTATTTAATCTCTGATACAGGCATACACATGATTCCAGACAGCTGTGGGCTGACTCACACCCTTTGATGAGAAGGAGGCAGAGGGAAGTGATCAACTTTAGTTTTAAACATCACTGCCTTAGTTTTTGAAGTCTACATACAAGCCCTTGCGTCATGGGAAGTGCCCAGTATTTTAGGAAAAGATAGTCTGATCTTATCCTATAGGTCCAAGCTGCCACCTTCTTCTTCATTTCGTTTCCACATTGAAAAAATCTTAATTCTGGTATCGTTCATTAGATTTCCAAATTGCTTTGATGAGGCTCTGCCACAACTTTCTGTTCCCTAACATATGGTAGGCATAACTAATCTATAACAGTGTCTTTCCTATGGGTCAGATTCTTACTCCAGATAGTATCTTCTAATTGACCAGATTTGGCAAGTAAGATAAAATTTACTTGCCAGGTTATTCTAGAGTTCTCAGTATTATATTACTTTGCCTCTCAGTACAAGGAATACAAAGAATGTGTTCATGGAATGTTCTTGGTAATTTGATTAAGCTGGGATTAGAAGAGCTGTGTCCTACTGTAGGTTTACTTACAGTTAGTTGTTTAACCTTCTGAATTAGCCTGCTCTCTGGCTACAAGAGTTAGCTGCTTTCCTTGACCCCCTTTTCCATGTAGGTAACATAGAAGAAAATTTTCTCTGAAAAGAATTTAGTTTTCTCTCATAAGACTCTTAAAATACATCGTTGTTGATTGTTTTGTTTATTTTCAAGAAAACTGTCCCAAAACCAGAGATATCTTAGACTATATTAATCCATTTAGTTTAAAAACAAGGAAACAGATAGTCCTGATCAGTTTTACACTTGTCAGACCTCACATGGAGTGTTGCAGTGACTGTAGGACACTGTATTTTATGAGGTAAAGATGGTGCAGAGACTCCTGTCCATTTTATATGGCCAACTCATGAAGAAACTAGACCTGTTTATCCTGAAAAAGAGAGGCTTCAGGGGAAATCAGTTACCGTCTTCATGTATTAGGTGGCCTGTTATATGGAAGAGAATTGTCTGCCATTTCAGAGGGCATAACCAATGGCTAGGAAGTTTTTAAATCAGTGAAATGTCCTTTGATAAAGGGCTCCATAATCAAATAAATATGACAAATGTATCATATTCCTTTTCTGGAGATTTGCAGATACAGATTAAATATATATTAAGGACCCTAAAAAGTCACACAGTAAAAGATCTTGTTATATTTGTAAATCCCAACATTCCATAAACACCTTCCTCAAAACTAGTTTTCTAAGGAGCCTCTCATTTAGGTAGTGATTCTCAAAGTATGGTACTGAGACCAGCAGCATCAGCATTACCTGGGAACTTACTAGAAATACAACTTCTTAGCCCCACCCCAGACCTACAAAACCAGAAACTAGGAGGTGCGCCCAGCAATCTGTGTAATAATAAGCCTTCCAGGGGAAGGCAACTGTGAGAAGTACTGCTAAAAAATTTCAGTGCTATTTTCCAACTCAAAGAACCCTTTTAGTTTGCTTTCTTGCCACAATTTTTATTTTTTGGTTTCTTCTAATATTCTACAACTCTATAATTCATTGTTACAGATGGTTATCTTTCTGAGGTGTAGAAGGAAGCAAAGTCTTATGAAATGCCTCTCATAGTTTTCAATCTGGTATCAATTTGGATACTTTAAAGAATCCTAAGTAATAAATCCATATCACTGTACAGTGAAATACACATTTCTATGAGGTAAACCTTAAATTCATTGCTATCGTTGACATTTAAAAACAGGTTTTTTTTTAAGTTTATTTATTTATTTTGAGAGAAACAGAATGAGCAGGGGATGGGTAGAAAGAGAGGCAGACAGAGAATCTGAAGCAGGCTCCTCACTGGCATTGCAGAGCCAGATGCGGAGCTCCAACTCACAAACTGAGATCATGACTTGCACTGAAATCAAGACTTGGACTCTCAACTGACTGAGCCACCCAGGCACCCCTATTTTTGGCATTTTTAAAGGAACACTTACTGTTTTTCATTTACTTCAAAATGTTCTTTGTAAAATATAGACCTTTCTTTAACATCTTAAAATGATGTATAATGTGCCTTCTCTTATGTTAGAAGTCAGTAAGATTAGAGATTTTTCTGATTTCTTTGCCTTAGCAGAGATTAAATTCTTATAGCATTTTATTTATCTATATGAACACGTTTGACACTTTTAGAAAACTGAAATTGAAGTATGGTTTAAAATGAATCTGTACAGTGCACCTGGGTGGTTCAGTTGGTTAAGCGTCTGACTTCAGCTCAGGTCATGATCTCGTGATTAGTGAGTTTGGGCCCTGCATCAGGCTCTGTGCTGACAGTTCAGAGCCTGGAGCCTGCTTCAGATTCTGTGTCTCCCTCTCTCTGTGTCTCATCCCAGCTCACACATTCCCTCTCTCTCCCTCTCTCTCTCTCTCTCTCTCTCTCTCTCTCTCTCAAAATTGAATAAATGTAAAAATTTAAAAAGAATAAAATGAATCTGTATGTAAAATTAAAAATAATTCCCCATAGAGGCACCTGGATGGCTCAGTCAGTTAAGCAGCTGACTTTGGCTCAGGTCATGATCCCACAGTTTCTGAGTTTGAGCCCTGCATTGGGCTCTGTGCTGACAGCTCAGAGCCTGGAGCCTGCTTTGGATTCTGTGTCTCCTCTCTCTGCCCCTTCCTCACTCCCGCTCTTTCACGCTCTCTCTTGCTCAAAAGTAAATACACCCCCAAAAAAATATTTTAAAAAAATTCCCTATAGGTGCCTGGGTGGCTCAGTTGGTTAAGCCTCCAACTTCAGCTCAGGTCATGATTCTGCAGTCCGTGGGTCAAGCCCCGTATCAGGCTCTGTGCTGACAGTTCAGAGCCTGGAGCCTGCTTTGGATTCTGTGTTTCCCTCTCTCTCTACCCCTCCTCTACTCATGCTCTGTGTCTCTCTGTCTCTCAGAAATAAATAAATGTTAAAAAAAATAAATAATTCCCCACAAGTATACATATAACTAATGGCTTATTTTACTGGGTATCATAAATGTGCATTTTGAGTGTTTATATGAAATGTCTCTAGCGTTTATGCAGAAGAATTTTCTTTTTCTGTAGGACAGTGAAATTGGGTTAAATATATTAAAATATCATAATATATTTAACTTAAGTGTATTTAGAGCAAAATTCCTTGGAATGAATTATGGCCAAATTTATCTTAACTTCTTGATACTGTTGTCATCCCTTCCCTTCATACAAGTCAGGGTTCTCTGGGTTTATATTGCTAGGTCGATTGCAGCTTTACTTAGGTTTATTTAGAGGGACAAAGACTGGTAGTCTGGAGACTGGATTTTGATTTGGTTGCTGCTGTCCAACAGCAGAATGCCTGGGGTAATCCACTTACGACAATGAGTATAAGCAGCGGGATCGCTATTACTATATTTAAGCGGCGATGGTTAGCAGGAATGTGCTAAGGTCTGAATCTAACAGTTAATTATGTCACTGTCCCTGCCCAGGGCAACTGCTCCTGAAAGGATATGCTCGCATGATGAGGAAGACAGCAGAGGTGGTGGTTTGGAGCTAACTGTTACTTTGTTGCTGACTCACGGGAAGAGGTTTAGGATGTTGGCTGTGGTTTCTAAAGAGCACCTAGCTGTTTTCACCTTGTGTATGAAGGTTCCACGTGTTTTTTTAAATTATAATTTTATGCTTATTATTTTATCTCTCCTTAGTTTTCCTCACAGGAGAAAAAGCCAATTCAGTATTGAAACGCTACCCAAGAGCGAATGGACTCTTTGAAGAAATAAGACAGGGCAACATTGAGCGCGAATGCAAAGAAGAAATCTGCACATTTGAAGAAGCAAGAGAAGCTTTTGAAAATAATGAGAAAACTGTAAGTACACCGGCAATTTTTAAGAGCTGTTCACAGCTTTGCCTACCTTTCGGGTGGAGGTCTGCCATCTGCATTCCCAAAAGGCGTGCATTGCTATCAATTCCAAATCGACCCCACGTTGCCTCTGTGAAGAACTCTGGAAGTGGCATCTCACTAAGAATGCTCTGTGGACGGGAGAGCCAGGTTCACTTCCCGTGTGTTGGTCTGTCCTGCAGGGCCCTGCCCGCACAGGACTCTGCTGAGCTGAGATGCGTCATCCTGGCAAGGGGGGACTACTTGTTTCACCCGAGGCCCTGCTGGGGAAGGTTACAGATAGCTTCACCTGACTCTGCCTCATCAATGAGAAAAGGTGGAGGAACCTAAGAGAGGCTGACACTGTGTTAAAGATCTCTTACTTCTAGTACAAAAGAAAAGCCAGATCTGTATTCGAACTCCCTTCCCCAATCTTCACCACTCTTTACTCTAGACGAGTGCTCTTCCAGAAGAGCGGAGATGCAAATGCAAACGGCAGTGGTGTAAATTCCGTGGAACTGCTCTGCACTTGGAAATCACATTACTGGGGGTAGCCTGTATGTAAAGATCCATTCCCGGGCACCGACCATGAAAATAACACGGTGCCAAACAAGTGATGTCAGATATGCTTAAAGGGATATCAGTTATGTCTCAGAAGCAGCAGATACAGAAGTTTTATAGAAAGGGGTTTTGATCTTTTGTTACATAGAAAAGGACCCAGGAGGTAAGAGGAAGGAGCTCAAGGAGAGGCGATCAGGGAAGCATCATTGCTGGATTCCAGTGTGCATAGCAAAAACAGAGTCAGTGTAGAAATTCATAAACTGTAAGCATCAGTTTTTATATTTTTATTTATTTTTACTGAAATATAATTTACATACAGTACTAATTAGTTTTAGGTATGCAGCATATTGATTGGACGTTATTTAATGCTCACCACCATGAGTGTGGTCATCTGCCACCATACGAAGTTATTATTATTGCAGTATCATTGGGTATATCCTTATGGCGTACTTTTCATCACTGTGACTTATTTATTTTATAACTGGAAGTTTGTATCTCTTACTACCTGTTATCTGTTTTACCCATCCCTCCACCCACCTCCTATCTGGCAACCACCAGTTTGTTCTCTGTATTTAAGGGTGTATTCATTTGTTTTGTTTTTTAGATTCCACATATAAGTGAGATCATAGAGCATTTTTCTTTCTCAGTCTGACTTATTTCTTAGTTTAAAACCCCCTATGTCCATCCATGTTATTGCAAATTCCATTGTGTGTGTGCGTGTGTGTGTGTACTACATCTTCTTTATCTGTTTGTCTATCATTGGACACTTAGGTTGTTCTTATATCTTGGCTTTTGCAAATAATGCTATGGTAAACATCGGGGTGCATATATCTTTTCAGATTACTGTTTTTATGTTCTTTGGGCAAATACCAATTAGTGGAAGTTACTGGATCATATGGTATTTCTATTTTTAATTTTTTTTGAGAAATCTCCATACTGTTTTCCACAGTGGTTGTACCAATTTACATTTCCACCAACAGTGCACAAGGCTTCCTTCTCTCCACATCCTTGTGAATACATTATACCTTGTCTTTTTGACACTAGCAAATCTGACAGGTGTGAGATGTTACCTCATGGTGGTTTTGATTTGCATTTACCTGATGATTAGTTAAGTGGAGCATCTTTTCATGTGTCTGTTGGCCATCCATATGTCATCTTTGGCAAAATGCCTTTTCACATCGCTGACCATTTTTAAATTTGATTGTTCGTTTGTCTATTTGTTTAAAGTGGTTTTTAAATCTTACTTAAATCCCACAATCAAAAACAAAACAAAAAAATCATCTATAATCCCATCATGCAATCACAAAGCCCTGTTGACCTTTTCATTTCTTTTTACCTTTTTTCCCCTGCTGCGTCTGCTTAGTCCCTATTTGTTTTGCTTTACATATTAATTTTCTTCTTCTTATAAAATTAATATATGTTCATTGTAGACAAATTGAAAATATAGTAAAACATGAAATGAATAAAATCATTTCAGTATTTAGCACCATCAGTTTTTTAATTTTGGTATATATTCTGGCCTATTTTTAATATATAGATAATTTTTAATTTTTTTTAATGTTTATTCATTTTTGAGAGACAGAGTATGCAGTCAAGGGTGGGGCAGAGAGAGAGGGAGACAGAGAATCTAAAACTGAGCTGTCAGCACAGTGTCCGACATGGAGCTTGAACCCATAAACCATGAGGTCATGACTGGAGCTGAAGATGGACACTTAACCCACTGAGCCATCCAAGTGCCCCACACATAGATAATTTTTAAATGATAGTAGGATTATAGTATAAATAGTGCTTTGTAGCATGCATTTTTTTTTTTACAAAAATTGGTTCTTATTTATAAAACAAACAGAACTTAGTTTTTGATATTATGTTTTATCAAAAAATACAAGTTTTAGGTATTCTACTATCGTTTTCATAAAGTTAGAGTTTTCATCCTGCTTTGTCATTGTTCCTTAAAGGAAAGGTAAGTACTTTAGTGGGAGGATACTTTGAAACTATGTAAGTCTTCTATTCTTCATCAGACTTCCGCCCACTGGTTTTAAAATTTGCTATTGATGATTTTTGACTGAATAAATTATAGTTGCCAACTGGTGATTTCTAACTCCATCCTATGTACATTTGTTAGATGACATTCCACTATGGGCAGGAACGATCTGTCTATTTATACAGACTCAAAGATTACTTTATTTAATGAGCTATGATCCATTACCATCAATGTTTTGGTCAAATTGTCCCATTTTGGCTAATGGAAGTTTCTTCAAACTGGCTTCTCTGTCTTTTTGACATTATCATTTTTTAAAGCACTTTTTTCTTTTTGGGCCAGCACAATGTTCCAGGATCATCGTGTACTTTCCTGCCCCAACCTTGGAATTGGCTATTTCTATGAGGAGCCTTGGTTACTTTAGTTAGAAATAATATTTGGAAACCAAGATCTGGTAGCTAGTGTGTTCTCATTACTATGAAAGTACCATTGCTTCTGGGCCTTCTGGCACCAGAACTTCGGGGAAAAAATCACAAACGCATGTATATGGACAAAAAGGTGAACTTAGAGATTCATCCTGCTGCTCTCCAATTCCAGCACCCCTCAGGGTTCTTATTTGTTTGTTTTCCCCATTCTGTATTTGTAGATGAGATGGAGATCTTCTTTTTTTTCCACAGCGAGAACCCTGGCTCCCAATAACATCGATATATTATCTCATTTACTCAGTCCTACCTCATACACACAGTGGTTTCAGAATTATAATACCATTAACATAATGGGGAGAGGGAAAACTTTTATATTCATTCATTCATCCATATCATTCCATATATATTCAGAAATTATTCTGTTTTTTAAAAGCTGTATAGTATTTTCTTATAAGGATGTGCCAGTTTATTCAACCAATCAGCTGTATTTGGGTACTTACTAGTTTTGAGTATTTTCGCACTTTACAGATAATGCTTCAGTGTATAATTTTGTGCTTATGTATTTTGGCATTATTGGAAGTGGATCTTCAGGGTGAATATCTTACAAGTGGATGGGTGGTCAAAGGGTTAATGCATATGTAGTTTTGTTAGATATTTGCGGAATGCCCTCAATAAGCGTTGTACCATTTTGTACTTCTACTAGATATTTGAGAATGAAATATATATATTTTCTTACAGTCTTACTAGCAGAGGGTATCTAGAAAGTTTTGACCTGTTTGTCAAGCCATTGGGTGAGATGTTATATCTTGATATTGTTTCTGCTTATGAGTAAAGTTGTATATTTTGCCATGTGTTTTACGGGCCATTTTTATATCTGTCTTGTGAATTGTCTTTGTCTTTTGCCCACTTTTCTGTCAGATCTATGATCTTTTTTCCCCTCAATTTCTAAAAAGTATATTAGAGGTATTTGTTTTTATTGGTGATGTATATTTCATACATTTGCTTCCAGTCATTTATATTTTGACTTTGCTTATGGGTATTTTAATGCATTTTTTTCATTTTCATTGTAGCCATAAATTAAATACATACTTTATTGAATCTAGATTTTTGATCATTGTCACAAACCTTCATCTCCACCCTAGTTATAGAGGAATTCACACAGTTTCTTCTTATAAATATACTTAAGTTTTGATATTTAGATCTATGTTTCACTCACAGTTTATTCTTGAATATGATATGAATTATGGATATCTTTTTCACATGCTATTCAGTTGTCCAAAGAACATTTTTTGCAGAATCCTTTGCTTCAGTGATTTTAGTTACCCTTTATCATATACCTAATTTCATTATATACTTAATTGATTTCTAGATTTTATATTCTAGTTCATTGGTCTATCATTCTGCTCAAATGCCAGTACCACACTGCTTTAATTATAGAGGATTTTCAGTGTATTTTAGTATAAATTAGAACCAGTTCCTCTTATATGCTCTTCTTTTCCAATGTTTTGTGAGCTATTCTTGCTTTTTCATATAAATTTTAGCATTAATTTGTCTAGCTCCAGAAAAAATAATTTGTCAGTATTTTTATTGGGATTTCTTTTAGTCTGTAAATTAATTTAGGGACAACTAACATCTTGGAGATATTTTTTTTTTTTTTTTTACATCTTGGAGATATTAAATCACCTTCTCCAAGAGGAAGTTTCTTTCTGTTGGTTGAAAACAACATTTCTTTCTGAATTTCAGGAATGTTTTGTAGTTTGTATCCATACAAGTTTTGCACATTCGTTAGGTGGGCTCCTAAGTATTACTCTGTTGCTATTATACATGGGGTGTGCTTTTCCATGATATATTCTAACTGGTTATTATTTGTGTATGTGTAAGCTACCAATTGTTTTGAACCTTGCTGAGTTATAATTGACTTATGATTAGCCAGACATAATTAAAGTGTACAATTTGGTGAGTTTTAACATATGCACACACCTGTGAAACTGCACTGTGAATCACCACAATCAACATAGTAAACAAATTCATCATTCTCAAGTTTCTTCTTGCCTCAGTATAATTCCTCCTTCCTACCTCAGCCCACCATCACTAACGCCCCAGGTGGTGATTGATCTGGTTTCTATCACTGTAGTTGAAATTTTCTAGAGTTTTCTATGAATGAATAATGCATCAACTTCTTTTAGTTGGCGTTAATTATCTTCAGATGCATCCATATTGCACATATCAATAGTTCATTTATTTTTATTGCTGGGTAGTACATTATTGTATGTATATGGACATTTGGGTTGTTTCCGTTTGGGGCTATTACAAATAAAGCTGCTACGAAGACTCCTATACTAGGCTATTGACTTTTTAAAAATATATATTTATTTAAATTCAAGTTTGTTAACATACAGTGTAGTATTGGTTTCTGGAGTAGAACCCAGTGATTAAACACTTCCATATAACACCCAGTGCCCTCCTTAATTCCCATCACCCATCTAGTCCATCCCTCACTCACCTTCTCTCCAGAAACCCTCATTTTTTTTTCTTTCTTTAAGAGTCTCTTCTGGTTTGCCTCCCTCTTCGATTTTATCTTATTTTTCCTTCCCTTCCCCTATGTTCATCTGTTGTGTTTCTTAAATTCCACATATGAGGGGCGCCTGGGTGGCTCAGTCAATTAAGCGTCCGACTTCAGCTCAGGTCATGATCTCGCGGTCTGTGAGTTTGAGCCCTGCATCGGGCTCTGTACTGATGTCTCAGAGCCTGGAGCCTGTTTCCAATTCTGTGTCTCCCTCTCTCTCTGCCCCTTCCCCTGATCATGCTCTGTCTCTATGTCTCTCAAAAATAAACATTAAAAAATTTTTTTTTTAAATTCCACATATGAGTGAAATCATATGATATTTGTTTTTCTCTGACAGACTTATTTCTCCTAGATGGAGCTCTAGTTCCAGATGGCAAGATCTCATTCTTTTTGATCGCCACGTAGTATTCCAACGTGTGTGTGTGCGCGTGTGTGTGTGTCTGTGTGTGTATATATGCACATACCACATCTTCTTTATCCATTCATCAGTCAGTGGACATTTGGATTCTTTCCATAATTTTTCTGTTGTTGATGGTGCTTCTGTAAACATTGGGGTGCATATGCCTCTTCAAATCAGCATTTTTATATCCTTTGGATAAATATCTAGTAGTGCAATTGCTGGGTTGTAGGGTAGCTTTATTTTTAATTTTTTGAGAAATC
Organism: Paguma larvata; assembly: GCA_030068075.1. NCBI lineage: Eukaryota > Metazoa > Chordata > Mammalia > Carnivora > Viverridae > Paguma > Paguma larvata. The sequence continues at coordinate 30,513,677 of CM057830.1, forward strand.
TTCGTATTTACAATTGCACCAAAACCCATAAGATAGCTAGGAATAAACCTAACCAAAGAGGTAAAAGATTTGTACTCTGAAAACTATAGAAGGCTTCTGAAGGAAATTGAAGAAGAAGCAAAGGAATGGAAAAACAGTAAATGCTCATGGATTGGCAGAACAAATATTGTTAGAATGTCTACACTGCCCAAAGCAGTCTACACATTCAGTACAGTCCCTATCAAAATAACACCAGCATTCTTCACAAAGCTAGAACAAACCATCCTAAAATTTGTATAGAACCACAAAAGACCCCGAATAGGTATTGACTTTTTTAAATTAACAAACCGTATATTTATTTTGATACGAGATCTAAGAAATCTCATGGTCAAAGTTATACTTCCAAAGATGCATTCTGTTTTTTAAACTTTTTATTTTGAGATAATTATGGGGTCACAGAAAATTACAAAGATAATACAGAGCGGTCCCATTGTAGACTTTAACCCAGTTTTCTCCAGTGGTTATATCTCAAACAAGTGTAGTACAGTATCAAAACTAGGAAACTGACATTGGTACACTCCGTGTGTATAGTTCTGTGCCATCTTATCACTTGTGTAGATTCTTGTAACCACCAGTACAGATTCAGAATTCCGTCATTACCACGAAATCCTCCCTTGATAGATACCTCCTCTCCTGCCACCATCCCTAACCTTGGTAGTCACTGATCTGTTCCCCACCTCTATAATTCTGTCATTGCAAGAATGTTATATAAATGGAATAATATAATTAATATAATATAATATAGAACCTTTTTGATACTGTCTTTTCATACTTAGTATAATGCTTTTGAGATTCATCAAAGTTGTTGTATGTATCCATAGTGCATTCCTTCTTATTACTGAGTTAGTATTCCACTGTATGGATGTACCACAGTTTGTTGAAGCATTCATTAATTGAAGGACATCTGGGTTGCTGGCAGTATTGGCTGTTACTTATAAAGCTGCTGTGAATATTTGTTTGTAGGTTTTTTGTGCACATAAGTTTTTATTTCTCTTTGGTAAATCCCCAGAAGTATAGTCGTTGGGTCGTGTGGTAAGTATATGTGTAGCTCTTAAGAGCACTGACAAACTAATTTGTCATTGTGCAAATTACCATTTTACATTCCCCCCAGCAACATTTGAGTGATCCAGTTTCTCTGCATACTTGCCTGCCCTTGGTGGTATTTATTTTAGTCATTCTGATGGGTGTATAGTGATATCACATTGTGATTTTCATTCTCATTTCCTTAATGGCTAGTGATGTCGAACATTTTTTCATATGTTTATTTTCTATTTATATAATCTCTTGTGAAATCTCCCTTCATGTCTTTTGCTTATTTCCTAATTGGATCGTTTTCCTTTAGTATTGAATTTTGAGAATTCTTTATATAGTCTAGATACAAATCCATTGTCAGATACATGTTTAGCAGGCTGTTGATTTTTATGTGCTAATTGTATATCTTGCTAACTTACTGACCCCTCTCATCCCTTGTATTGCTTTCAAGGCGAACAATATTTTTAATGCTTAGCTCTCTGCCCATTATGCATCTCAGTGCTTCTCTGTATCCTTTCCTGCACACAGATATAGGATGCTGCATTTCAGTAGTCTTTGAAGCAAATAGAGGAAACTCCTTCAGCAACTGCTCAAGCAATTCTCTACACTTTCCAGCATCATCTTTTCCTCTCTGACAGATTCATTCTCATTAGTCTAAATGCCTTTAAAAAAAAAAAAAAACTCTCTTCACCCCACATCCCCCTCCAGCAACTACCTCATATTTTGAAACTCTGTTCTGTCTGTATTCACTCCCCTGATGAGTTTTCCTAGTCTCGTGGCTTGAGATGCTAATGGTTCCCAAATTTATATCCTGGAGAGCCACCCTGAACTGCAAAACTATGTGACTAACTGCTTACTCAGAATCTCCTCTTGGAATCCTTAAACTTTACATAAACAGATTCACGCCCCTTCCAAAAAAAATCTGCTTCTATCACAGCCCTTCTGATCTCAGTAAGTGGTAACTCTGTCTGTCTAACCATCTTTTTGCTAAGCCCCCAAACTTCTTTGTTATTTCTGACTCTTTTATTTCATATGCACATCCCTTATGCTGACAGTGTTGGTTCTAACATGAAAATATATTCAGAATCTAACCACGTTTTAGTTCTCTGTACTTGTTGCCACTTTACATCCAAGCCACCATCAGTCTCTCATCTGTATGATTTCTTACCCCTCTTCATAGTTGATTCTCAAAACAGCAGGGCAGAGTGATCCTTTAAAGTACCTTGTCTGTGATGGTGTCCCATCTTAGTAAACGTCGAAGTGCTCAGAATCACCCAGAATGCACTGTACTAGCAGTCTCCATCATTCTCCACTCCACTCCACACATTGACTGTGGCTGCAGTTATTTCTTTACCACATCTCCTATGATGCTTCACTTTTCACTCACTTTGCTGTGGCTTTCTTGTGGCTCCTTACATATACACAGAGCATGTCCTGCTTCATGACTGTGGCACTTGTATTTTCCTCTTCCAGATAGATATGTCTGAGTTCCCTCACCACTCTCAGGTCAAATTCACTTTCTCAGTGAGGACATATCTTACCTTAAATTGCAGCCTCTTTCCCCTTCTGTGAATTATTTTTCTTTCTAGCCCTTATCACCATCTGACATCTGTTGTTTTTATTTATTGTTGCTCTCCCTTGAGAACTGTTAACTTTATGACAGCAACATTTCTTGTCTGTTTTGGTCATAGCTGTGGTCCTTAGCATATAAAACAGTGCTGGCATGTAATGGAAATTAATTAAATACTTGACGAATGAAGGAAGGAATGACTGGATTGGCATATTACGAGATACATTTATTTCATAGGAAGTAGTGATCTAAAATTTGTTCACAAATTAGCTGATAGATATGGACTTAGAAAAGTTTTTTTAATTATATTGGCGTTAGGTTCTTTTCCTTCTGTATGTAATAGTGTAATAGAAATGGCTTGTGATCCTTGATCTGTTTCAGAATAGTGTTATATGTTAAGAAAGATCTGCTCTGTTAAGAAGCACTGAACAACATGGTTTCATCTTTGAAGTTCATGATCGATTAATTAGGGCAGTGAAGAAAGTGATCGACTTTTGTGATTTGTTTACTACTCTTAGACTACTTATTAAATAACTTTTTGTTTATTAAAATTTGTCACTCCAAACAGGTTTATTCATACATATTTATATCATCCCCAAATCTGAAGTGTGTTAATTTAGAAGTATGCTTTCAGTAGGATGGGGTGGGGTGTTTTTTTTTTTTTTTTTTTTTGGTCATTTTTTGCCTAACTTGGAACACAAGTCTAATTATAACATACAATGGAAAAAACTGTACTTTGTGGTTCTCATTTTCACCACATAGAGATTTGGCCAGATTTAATCAGATTTGCTGAGTACCTGCTGTATAACAGACACAGGATATAATACAGTGATTAAGCTGACCTTCCATCATGGCATTTGAAATCTGATAGAGATAGCCTGTGTACACACAAAATCTCACATAAGCAGTAGTTATCAGAATTCTGTGCCAAAATTCTCGGCCTTGAGGGCCGCCTGGGTGGCTCAGTCGGTTGAGCATCCGACTTCAGCTCAGGTCATGATCTCACGGTTCGTGGGTTCAAGCCCTGCGTCGGGCTCTGTGCTGACAGCTCAGAGCCTGGAACCTGCTTCAGATTCTGTGTCTCCCTCTCTCTGCCCCTACCCCGCTCGTGCTCTGTCTTTCAAAAATAAATAAAACTGTTAAAAAAAAAAAATCAAAATCCTCCGCCTTGAGAATGACATGGACCTGATTTGGTGTCTCAACTCTGCCACCTACTGACTGGTATTGCTTTGTATAAACATTCTACCTTTTCCGTATATTTTAAAAAGGAGAAATTATACCTAGAGCATTAGTTTTGAGGCTGTGCACTTAGCTTAGTGCTTGGCACAGAGAATGCTCTCAATATATAAATTCTATTCTAATTTTTAGGTGCTCAATTGAAGTCACTTTATTTAGGAATCATTATTTGATCTCTTCCATTTTTTTTTTTTCCTTTTATCCTTTCTCTTAGCCCATCAGGGTACTTTGGATGTTAGAACTTTAAATTTTGAACTAACATGAATAAAGTATTAGTAATTCTCTAAAACATCTATTTCAGAACTTTTCTTCACAAATTATTTCTAGTTTATTCGTGCTTGACTTTTCAAAATAGTTTTCCTCAGGGTTCACTAGAGTGTATAGGAATCACATTGGCTGCTTGTCAAAACTGCAGAGTTCCACCTAGCATCCAGATCTGGGTTTCTAATACTATTCCACCAGTAAAAGAAAAAACCATGCCTCTTTTGGGGGAGGGATGACTGATTCTAGGGCTGGGGCAAGGAGAATACACAATAAATTGGAGTATATTATGTTACTAGAAATAAGGAAGTGCTAAAAAAAATGGGAGGATGTCAGAGGGACACAGGAGCCAACTTGAAGGAGCTCTCTTTCAATGGCCAAGGCTGGAACAATTTGAGTAACAAATAGTGTAGTATTGGGTTATAAACCAAAACATATAGTAAATGCATCGGAGTCCCCAATGATATAAATGAATGAAAAAATAAATAGGTGAGAAAAATGTATAATACACAAGAATTCCAAATTATATATGCAAATACTCCCCTCTCTAGGAGGCAGAGCTTAATTCTCTGCCTTTCTTGTGTATAGCTTGGATTTAATGATCTGTTCCCAAAAAATAGAGTATGAAAAGTGCTGGGAAATAACTTTACAGTGGACAAACCTGACAGATACTCCCTTGACTAGGTGATTGAGGTTAGCATCATCAGTGATAAGTCCTGATGTATATCATGTGATGAGAAGGGAATTCACTTCTGTAGTGTTTGCCCCACAAACCCATAACCTCGTTGGGATCATGAGAAAATTACCAAAGATATCCAAATTGAGAGACATTCTATGAAATACCTGACTCCTCAGAACTGTCAAGATAATGAAAAAGAAGAAAAGACTGTCATAGACCAGAGGAGACTAAATAGACATGATGATTAAATGCAATGTGGATTTGGGGCACCTGGGTGACTCAGTTGGCTAAGTGTCCGACTTCTGCTCAGGTCATGATCTCACGGTCTGTGGGTTTGAGCCCCTCATAGGGTTCTGTGGTGACTCAGAGCCTGGAGCCTGCTTCAGATTTTATGTTTCCCTCTCTCTCTCTGCCCCTCCCCCACTCGTGCTCTCTCTCCTTCAAAAATAAATAAACAAACAAAAAATTTAAAAAATAAATGCAGTATTGATTGGATTATGGATCAGAAAGTCATTAGTGGGAAACTAGTGAAATCCAAATCAGTTGTTAATAATAATGGACCAGCTTTGGGTCACTTTTTTATTAATTTTTAAAAATATTTATTTATTTTTGAGAGACAGAGTGCGAGTGGGGGAAGTGCAGAGAGAAGGAGACAGAAAATCTGAAGCAGGCTCTAGGCTCTGAGCTGTCAGCACAGAGCCTAATACGGGGCTCAAACTCATAAACTGCAAGACCATGACCTGAGCAGAAGTCAGATACTTAACCAACTGAGCCACCCAGGCGCTCCTTGTTCAGTATTCCTGACAAATGTACCATTCCAATGTAAGATGCTAATGTTAGTGGATACTGGCTGAGGAGCATAGGAGAGTACTTTGTACTATCATTGCAACTTTGCTATAAACCTAAAATTACTGCAAAATAAAATTTATTTTAGAAAAGCACATTTCAGAGTCCATAGGTCTCCATGGGGCCAGAGAGTCTCCTTTCATGAGCAATCTTAGGGATTCTAAGGTGGATGCTCAGCAGATAACATTTTATAACATCATGAGGCAAGCAGTTCAACTAAAACTGCTTAGTTGGAATACTCAAAAACCTTTGCAGTGTGTGATATACCCAGGAGTGTGGATGATTGTCCTGTCTGGGTGCATCATCGCAAGTCTTTATTCCTATTCCCTGGGTACTCCATGTTCTACTCCATCTCCAAGCTGTGGTTGCATTTTAGAAACTGAGTCAGTATATCCAGGGGTTTTAGACCTTAAGTCCACCTATCGTTTTTTATATATTACCTGACATTCCAAATACCTGCTATTTAAATTTCTTTTGTGTGAAAGTTGTTGAAAGAAAAGTTGAAGAAAAAACTATGCAGTGCCCCTTAATACTAGGTTTTGTTACAAAAGTTACACCGGAGATCTCAATTTAGAGCCTACGGCAGGAGGTAGCATGTAGACACTTTTGGGTGGAAATAGCAATTACAAAAAGTGTTCAGTGTCTGAGGTATTTTAGAGTTAGTCGCTAGTTCCTCAGAGATTTCACATAACACTTTTCAGGCCAAAAACTCAGATACTTTGACATTGTTCGGGAAATTCCTATTTCACTTAGCCTCTGATGGCACTCCAGCCTTTGATTCAGCCATCTCCTAGCCATATTCTGCATTTTCATCCACATCTTCCCTAGGCCCATCGTGCGGCTCCTATGGGCTTCCTCACTACTTCCTTGGGATCTCTTGAGAGAGTAAATTAGGCAGGGCCAAAGTATGTTCTTTTGCTTGATATTCTTTTAATCTTGTTTGTCGAAACTTGTTGTGTGCTCTAAGCTATGATCTGTCCTGGAGAACTCTCCATGTGAACTTTAAAAGAGTGTATATTCTGCTGGTTTTGGATGGAATGTTCTATATATATCTATTGGGTCCATTTAGTCTAATGTATCATTCAGAGTCACTGTTTTCTTGTTAATTTTCTGACTGAATGATCTATCCATTGATGTAAATGAGGTGTTAAAGTCTCCTAATATTATTGTTTTACTGTCAGTTTCTCCCTTTATGTCTGTTAATATTTGCTTTAGGTACTTAGGTTCTTCCATGTTGGGTGGGTACATATTTATGACTTATATCCTCTTGTTGGATTGATTGCTTTATCATTATGTAATGCCTTTCTTTGTCTCTGCCTGCAGTCTTTGTTATAAAGTATGTTTTGTCTGATATAAGTATGGCTTTTTTTTTTTTTTTTGCTTCCACTTGCATGGAGAATTTTTTTCCATGCCTTCACTTTCAGTCTGTATTACGTCTTTAGGTCTTTTAACTTCCAAATATGCTGTTAACCCATGATTACACTAAAGACACATAGAATTTCAGAACTCATCAGTGTACCTCATTAGAATTAATTTGCCAGAAGATATTCTTCTAATGGATCTGGTAGAAATCCAAAGCTTCCATGGCAGTATTGCACCAGAATTTGAGGTCACATAAATGACCCTGCTTTGTGTAGCCACTCTAGCTCGACAGTCTAAACTCCTATTCCTTAGAGATAGGGATATACGATCTATCTTTCTGGGCACTTTGGGGCATAAAAACTCTTATCTCTTTGCTCCCATTTTTTAAAATTATTTTTTAATGTTTATTTTTGAGAGAGAAAGGAGAGTGCAAGTTGGGGAGAGGCAGAGAGGGAGACAAAGAATCTGAAGCAGGCTCGGCTCTAAGCTGTCAGCCCAGAGCCTGAAGAAGGGTTTGAACCCATGGACTGTGAGATCATGACCTGAGCCAAAGTCAGACATGTAACCAACTGAGCCACCCAGGTGCCCCCATTCTCTCCCATTTAAAACTTCAGTGTTTGGTCTTCTTTATGCCCACCTTTTTCTCCTTTGCTCCTCCAGCTCCTGCTAGACCTTGACCTTAAAATCATGGAGTAAAGAGAGGAGCATGATCTGCCCTTTAATCCTTACCCCTTCCCATTTTCTTTCCTTTGGTATTTTGGGGGGAAGGTAGGGGGAAGGGGACAGATGTCTCTAACTTAGCTGGTATTGCTGTATCTCCTTTTTGTCTGTCACTAAATCTTTGGTGGGCCTAAGTATAAGTTGGGTGGGAGGTGCACAGTGTTCTTCAAGCGATCCTAAAAGAAACCTCTGCACAACACAGTTCCAGAAATAGGAGTTATGATCCTGTGTTGGCTTCTTCCAACCCCTTTCCCAGTTGGCTTCTATCCTAGTATGCATGCCTCACATCCTTGTTGTTGGGGCCTTTTGCTTGGCAAACAGCCCTCTGGGGCACGGCTCAAGTTTTCCACAGTATCCACCTAACCGGTGGAAAATTCCTACACCCTTGTTTGTTTTTTTTTAAACTTCTTTTTAAACATTTATTTATTTCGAGAGAGAGACAGACAGAGTGCGAGTGGGGGAGAGGCATAGTGAGAGAGGGAGACACAGAATCTGAACCAGGCTCCAGGCTTAAGGCTGTCAGCACAGAGCCTGCCATGGGGCTCCATAGGAGACAGGATTGGGGTACATCACCTATTCCACTGCTTAAGCAGATGTCCACTCAGGGAATGAAATGTCAGTGTTCTCTTCATACACTTATCCTATAAATGGCTTTCTTAGAGCTCCCCTCAGTAGTTCAAGTCTTAGGGTCTAAACAGGAACTGTGAATCTATGAAATGTGACACGCTAGCTTAGCATGTGTAGTAGTGATCCTAGTAGCCCTGACAGCTACTGTGCTGCTACTTTGGGATGCTTAACTACTTGGTAGGCAGTACTGTCCTTGTTAGAAATGACTCACATAATCTAACAGTGAGCTGTAATCAGTCAGTGGAATTGATGAGAATAAAACTTTCACATTCAAACTGGGATTTGAGTAGAAACCTAGATCAGCAACTTTGCTTGCTAAGTGGTTATGCATCTGTTCCTTTGAAAGATGATGTCACATGCCTCCCGTAGCATGCTAGGAGGAGGTTAGCTATGAGTTCAAAGAATGGGGGGGGCGGTTTACCTGTTTCCCAAGGAATTACATTCCTTAGTCTAAATACACTAAACCTCTTCCTCCTCCAAAAAAGAGAAAGAAAAAAAGTCGGAAACCACCCATTTTAGGATGAGACCGAAATGTAAAATGACACAATATCCAACAGAAAATGACAATTTTTTTCTTTATTAGTGTTTTGTGTCTTTGTACATAATACTGTAGACTATTAGGGCCACAAATAAACTACCAAAAAGTATAAGTAGTTATGAGTATTTTAAAAGTAGCTACTTTGTTAAATGTATTCAGACAAGTGAATAAAAAAATTACCATATTTCATTCTCTCATCATTTGTTCACATTTTAACTTCTCTGAAATTGAAGTGCAGCTTATAATCAGTGACATCATGGATTAAAGCATGTTTTTTTTCCTTTTTTAAAAAGTTTTTGTTGTTCTTTATTTATTTTGAGAGAGAGAGCACAAGCAGGGAGACAGAAGGAGAAACAGAATCTCAAGCAGGCTCCACACTGTCAGCACAGAGCCTGACGTGGGGCTTGAATTCATGAACAGCAAAATCATGACCTGAGCTGAGGTCAAGAGTGGGATGCTTAACCAACTGAGCTTTTCGGTTCATGGTATATTTAATAAAATACAGCAGCTAATCACCACTCGTGCCCACTCCTCAGAGATTCCCATCTGGGTCGGCCACTACTGTAAATCAGTTTCTGTTATAGTAGGTAGCTGCTGAGTCCTTTAATATTTGCAGTTGTCCTGGTTTCTTCCCTTACAGGTGGTAGGGTATCGTCTTCCCAGGACAAGGCTGACAGTGGCCCTCATAGTTGGAATAGCGGTAACCGTAGAAATAAAATTCCATTTAGCCACTTCCAAGGTACAATAAAATCAGTGGCATTAGCCATATATTGTTAGCCTTAGGTCCTGGGTACCATCAAGCTGAAAAAGAGGATCTACTCCCCCACTGTACATACAACAACCAACTGAGAAAAGAAAGAGGGCTCTGCCTTTTCTTGAATTGTATCCTTTAGAGAGTTGCACTAATGCCATAACTTCAAAGAGCATGATTATTTGAATGATAAGGTATCATCCATTCCCAAAGCTAATATTTGATACCAGTCACTGCTTATCATGAATAGACTAAAGGATTTTTCTTTCCATTCCACAGTTGAAGAAAAATTCATGGAATAGGCCAATTATATTTATAATCGATAGGGTCTTTGAAAACCGAATAGGTTAAGCTTTTCATTTTTAAAATAATAGCTCCACAGAAATCATTTTATTCCTTTTTCCATAGCAAGATACTAATTGGTGCAGCTGAAAATAGGACCCAGGTCGCCTAATTCAGTGTCTTTCCTCCCCTCCCATCCCCTCCCTCTGCTTTGAACACAGTTCTCTCCTAATTTAATTGGTGATGGTTATGCCAGGGGTTTTACAATGAAACAACTTACCTCTAGGTTTCTTTTTTTTAACATTCTTTTTTCTTTATTTAAATGTTTGTTTATTTTTGAGAGAGTGTGTGAGCTGGGGAGGGGTAGAGAGAGAGGGAGACAGAGGATCAGAAGCGGGCTCTGCACTGTAGAGCCCAACATGAGGCTCAAATTCATGAACCATGAGATCATGACCTGAGACAAAATCATATGCCTGAGCCACCCAGGCACCCCTTACCTCTAGGTTTCTTATACTGGTTCTTATTAGGCTATAGAAACACATCACAATATACTTATTCAAGTTCAGATATGATTGAAATGGAAAAATTGGTGGCTGGTTCCCACTCTTAGCTGGATTTTTAATTTTATGTTTTAAAATGCTTGGAAACAATACCATTTGGGACAGGCAAAGCAGGTGTTACTCTTTTCGTCTTTGGACCTATATTGTGAGTGCCAAAAAGACCAATGATGCATGCGACCTCTGATTGGAATTGGAACTTGTGGTTTTTGATGACTAATATAGTGCTTACAAGCACCATACCATGTTGCTGATATACTTGGAGCATAAGGCAGGATGTCTTGAAGAGAAGAAAACCTAATAAAACTTGTAATGTAATAGGGCCAGTTAGGAATGAATATAGATGTAGTCTGAAATTTCCTGTTATTATCTGAGAAGTGGCATCTTGAACTTCTAGACAGTTTTGAACTTGTTTGGTTTGATGGTAAGATCATTCTCAAGGGAGCCATCTTGAAGCTAAATAAACTGATGATGTTTCATTATAATTCTAGAGTGATGTCTGAAAAGGTAGAAGAGATGATAAAGAATTAGCTCTATTTAAAGTTAATGAAACTTATCAATTCTACAGAGATTCATTTTTATTACTCTGAAAGACATTACATTATAAAGATTCAGGTGCATACTAATAACTAAAATGAGATAAACAAGCAAAAATAATAATTCCCCATTAGCCTAGAATTTATATTAGTTTTTCATTAAAACCATTCTCTTCCACTTTGTTGTTTCCTATTTTAAAATATTATAACTCAGGGCAAACTCTAGACAAAAACAGAGATAAGTAATTTTCTACTAAGAAATTTAGTATCTCTTCAACTTACCCTAAAAAGATACTGTGCTCCAGCATACACCATTCTTGTTGGCTTCTCTACCAGCTCTTGTATTACTCACTTCCATTATCTTAGAAATCCTGTGCTCACTGCAGTTTGATTATGGATTGCCCTACCACCAGCATTCTTGGAGAGAAAAGAAAGTAATTGCCTGCATTAATCTATTCTAACTTACTAATGAATAGAAATGAGGCAGAAACTGTTGATTACTGAATCTAAAAACTATTTCACCTCCTTTCTTGCTAAGAGAACCCCAATTTAGGGGAGTAATAACATATCTAGTTGGTAGAGATAAATCATAATTAGCCCAAGTCAGTCATAGCAATATTGTTCCCTTTTCATAACTGGTATAATGTCTTCTCTCTCATTCTTGGTATTGGTAATTTATGTCTTATCTCCTTTTTTTACTGATCAGTCTGTCTAGAGATTTATCTTTTTTTTTTTAATCTCAAAGAATCCGTGTTTGGCTTTATTTAGTTTTACCTGTTTTTGATTTGTGTTTCACTGAATTTTTTGCTCCTTTATCATTTCCTGCCTTCTGATTGGTTTGTGTGTATATTGCTCTTCTTTCTCTAATTCCTTAAGGTAGAATGTTAGATTTTTTTATTTCAGATATTTTTTTTTCTTTTTTAATGTTATAAGATTTGAATCATTTGAAATTTATTGAGACTTGGTCATGGCCCAGAATATATTTCTTGGTAAATGATCCATATGTACCTGGGAAGAAGGTGCTTCTAAAGAATATATTTTAAAAGTTTCTTCTCTTCTGTCTCAAGTATTCTTTCTTTTCTTCTTCTTCCTCCTCCTAATTTTAACAAGTAATACCACGTGGTTGCCTGCAGAGAGGACAGCTGTGTGGCTTTGACCCATGGGAATGTATTACCTATTCAGAAAATTATGTAATTTTTAGTAAGAATGATAAATTGAATCATGATGGTGGCTAAAAAACGCATACAAAAATCTACACACACAAAAAGATTATGAGTAGCAGGCTAGAAATTATGAGGAATTCTTCGAAGACAGGAAAAGCAGATGCTGTCAGATAAGTTAATTCAGATAACTCAAAACACCTGCAGTAGAAAACCGAGCATGTGAAGAGAAACTTGAACTGTTGCACTGCAAGAGGTCCCCAGGTCAACCATGTGATTAAAGAGATACTTTGAACAGCAGATTGTTTTATCTGTCCTGCTCTGAAATGTTCCCAAACTGTACTTACATTAGAAGTACACACTTGTAGTATTTGACCTTTAGGGCTCCCCAAACTACACTCCAAAGACAGTGAATGAGCTTGAGATAAATGCAGACCTAACCTACACAGAAGAAGAGAAACAACAGAAGTATACATCAACCTAGAATTGATAAATACTACTCTTCCATCATCAGAAATACCATGTTTGTTTTGGCAAGAAGAAGGATTTCTACCCTACCTACAAGCACCCTGCCATGTACCCCCAAGGAGGAGACTACTTCTTTATTGACATACTGTGCCTTCCCGTTCCAAGGAAAACCCTGTTAGTGAAATGGACATCACAACTCTAGATCAGATACCTGCTAATTATGTAGGCTAATCAAATGTGCCCTTTATTCCTAAATATGAATAGACAAAGATTGGAAAATACTTGATGAAGGTAAAAAGGAGAAAATTATGAACAGATACAACAATTTCTGGGGTTAAAAAATACAGGAAACAGGAGAACTTTACCAAAAAATTCAAAATCATACTCAGAATTTTGAGAATTTGAATTTGAATAAGATTATGAATATGAATTGAATAAAAATATGAATTTGAATAAGAAGGCTGAGAATATTTGAATAAGAACAGGCTGTAATATAAGGGATCCATTCAAGATCCCTTTTTTTATACCAATAAAATTAAGTATTTGAAAAATAGACACATTATTGCAAAATTAAAATCTTAAACGCCAGGGGGCGCCTGGGTGGCTCATTCGGTTAAGCGTCATGGCCTCAGGGTTCTTGGGTTTGAGCCCTGTCTTGGGCTCTGTGCTGACAGCTCAGAGCCTGGGGCCTGCTTCGGAATCTGTGACTCCCACTCTCTGCCCCTCCCTCCCTTGCTCACTTGCTTTCTTGCTCACTCTCAAAAATAAGCATTTAAAAAATTTAAATTCTTAAATGCCAGGTTCTCAGCGCAGGGTCACCCTGCCTCACTTAGGCTCCAACGGAACCTGGAACACAGCACTCGCGGCCCCGCCCCCACCCCTTATGCCAAACCGGAAACTCACCCCCCTTTCCGGTAGCCTAACCGGAAACACCCCCCTTTCCGTTAACGGACCCTAGTTCCAGTCATATACCAGAACGGCTGCGCCGTCCGAGCCCAACGGACGCTGCTTGAAGGTCTCCACTGCTACCGAGGCCTCCGGCTTCGTTCGCCACTCACGCTGGGTAATCTCCGAGGTGGCCGCCGCCGTGAGCGGCCTCGCCGCTGCCCGCTCCGCAGCCCTCGCTTCGGCACTTCCTTCGCCCTCTTCTTGGTGCCAACGCCTCAAGCCATGGCAACGGCACCGTTCTCTCAAGTGCGCCAGAACTACCACCCCCATTGCGAGGCCGCGGTCAACAATCAGATCAACATGGAGCTCCATGCCGCCCTTGTGTATCTGTCTTTGGCCTTCTTCTTCGACCGTGACGACGTGGCCCTGGGGAACTTCACCCAGTTCTTCCTGCGCCAGTCCCGGAAGGTGAAGGAGCATGCCGAGAAGCTGATGCAGCTGCAGAACCAGCGTGGGGGCCGCATCCGCCTCCGCGACATCATGAAACCTGACCGCGACGATTGGGAGGGTGGCCTTCAGGCCATGGAGTGCGCCTTTAACCTGGAGAAGAGCGTGAACCAGAGGCTGCTCGACCTGCACCAGCTGGCCACCGACAAGCACGACGCCCATCTGTGCAGCTTCCTGGAGAGCAACTACCTGCGTGAGGAAGTCAAGGCCGTCAAAGAGATGGGGATCTATCTCACCAACCTGAGCAAGATGGGGGCCCCAGAAATCAGCGTGGTAGAGGTCCTCTTTGACAAGCTCACCCTGGGCAACAGCGACAAGAACTGAGTTGGGACTGCCATCCCATTGCCACAGGGTGCATGGTGACTTCCCCTGGTCACCGTGCCGAGGATGCATTTTGCAGTATTGCCCTTACAAAACGTTCCAGTTTTCTTCTTCCAGTTTTGCCTTAAATAAATGAAATTGTTTGGTTTCAATAAAGTTATTTGGTTCCTGAATAAATGTCTCTGGTTGATTTGTATGCACGTCTCACATTTTAAGTTTTAAAACAGGTATCCAGGAGTGTCTCCACCCACCCAGCCCCATCCTTATGCAACTCAGGATCTCTGGAGATGGAGGGAGAAGGTATTCCGTGGGACCCTGGAAAACACAAAATTAATCTTCCCCTTATGAACAGTGGGGGCGGGGGAGGTGGTAGGGCACTGAAGAATGTGGGAGCCCGTGCATAGTTAAAGTATAAAAACATTGCCTGAAAATTATGACTGAGGTTGATCCGGGGAAAGAGTGAAGGAAATGGGATTGGGCAGGGATTAAAATAAAGGAGGAGGTCTTCAACTTTACCCTGAAAATTTTTACTTTATCAAAATAAGTAAATTTTGATTCTAGATAGCAAGAAAGGGACCCCAGAAGCCATCATGGCAGAGTACCTCTTTAACAAGCTCAGTGTGGGCAATAGTGATAAGAGAAACTTAATCTTAGGCTGGCTTCCCACTGGAAATGACAATGAATTGCCTTTGGTCCCCTGTACAGGACATGCATATTGTCATTAGAAAACTTCTGCTTCCCCTTAGAAATAGTGTAGTTGTATGGGATGGGGTAAGATGGGTAGTTTGGGGCACTGGTTGCTGTAGATGGATGTATATGGTAAAGGTATAGAAAAAACATGGTTTAGAACTTATAATAGTGGTTACTTCTGGGAAAGAATTGAAAAATGGGATTGGACAGAGATGAAAATAAATGGAGCCTTCAACTTTATCTGAAATTTTTAGCTGATTAAGTCACACAAATGTTTATTGTTTCTCAGTGACAACTTGGGGGCCCTGGAAACTGGCATAGTGGAGTAGCTGATTGGCAGATTCACCCTTGTCATCAGTGACTATGAGAATTGTTTTAGGTTTGCTTTTCTAGAGACACAGGTACAACTTCAAATGGCTACCAGTGCCAGGCATGCATGCTGCTATCAGAAAACCTCTAGTTACGGATTTTTATGTACATTTTCTTATAATAAACCCTATTCAGTTTAAGGGTTGCAAGTTTAACAAAGATGGTGAACATCAAAATATTTGAGAATGACTATGAAGTAAATTGAATCTCCTAGAAAGACATAATTCATAATAATAATTTATAGTCCTAAAAGGACCTTGTACAATAACAAGCACTCAGTAGAAATTCCAGAAGCAGAAAACAAGGGGTTGTGTAGAGTGGGTAGACAATAATCAAGAGATAATTTTTCAAAATACTATAATCCAGGGGCAACTGGGTGGCTCGGTCAGTTAAGTGTCCGACTCTTGATTTCGGCTTAGGTCATGATCTCCTGGCTTGTGAGATCGAGCCCTCATCGGGCTCTGCACTGACAGTGTGGAGCCTGCTTAGGATTCTCTCTCTCCCTCTCTGCCCGTCTACTGCTCACATACATGCATGTGCTCTCTCTTGCTCTCTCTCTCTCTCGAAATAAATATTAAAAAAAATAAAAATACTCTAAGCCAAATACTATTATCATGTATATTTCTTCTTTTAATCTAATGTTCTGAATTACATTAACAGACTTTCCTGTGTGGAATTATTTTTTAAACCTGGAATGAAACTTATTTGATCACTGTTGATTTATTTTATTACAATTTTTCGAAGTACACACTACATTGTGTAATTTTAAGGTGTACCATGTGTTGATTTGATACACTCATATATTGCGAAATGATTGCCACCACAGTCTTAGCAAAAACCTCCATCACTTCATGTAATTACCATTTCTTTTTGATGGTGAGATTACTTAAGATTTCTTCCCTTAGCAATATTTAAGGATATAATATTGTTAACTAGAATGACCCTTCTATACATTAGATCTCCAAAGTTTTTACCATTTGATCAACATCTCCCCATTTTATCCAACCCTTTTGCTTGTGGTAATCACCATTCTAAACTTTGTTTCTGAGTTTTGGTTCCATGTATAATTGATAGAATACAGTATTTGTCTTTGTCTTATTTCACATAACATAATGTCCTTAAGTTTCATCTAAGTTGTTGCAAATGGCAGCATTTCCTTCTTTCTCATAGAGGAATATTCCATTGTGTGTGTATACACACACATACACACAAGAAGATGTGGTATGTGTGTATCCAGTGTATCCACTGACCAACATTTAGGTTGTTACCATATGTGGCCTTTTGTGGAAAATGTTGCAGTGAACATTGGGAAACAGGTATCTTTTTGAGATCCTATTTTCATTTCTTTGGCATGAATACCCAGAAAAGAAATGGCTGGATCATATGGTAGTTCTATTTTTAATTTATTGAAGAATGTTGATACTGTTTTCTATACTGGCTGTATCAGTTTGCACTGCCACCAATGGTGCACAAAGGCTTCCTTTTCTCCACATCCTTGCCAACACTTGGTATTCTTTGTCTTTTTAATGATAACCATTCTTAGACATGTTAGATGTATTGCATTGTGGCTTTGATTTTTAATTTTCCCCATGACTAGTGATGTTGAGCACCTTTTCCCTGCCCATTTTTTAGTTGGGTTGTTTTATCAGTTGTATCAATTCTTTATGTATTTTGGAAATTAGCCTCTTATCAGATATATGATTTACAGATATTATCTTCTATTTCATAGTTTCTTTTTGTTTTACTGTCTTTTTTTTGCTGTGCAGTTTTTAAAAATTTTTTTAATGTTTATTTTTGAAAAAGAGAGAGAGAGAATGAGCGGGGAGGTGCAGAGAGAGGGAGACACAGAATGTGAAGCAGGCTCCAGGCTCCCAGCTGTCAGCACAGAGCCCAACACAGGGCTCAAACTCACGAAAGTGATTATGACCCAAGCCGAAGTCCATCATTTAACGGACTGAGCCACCCAGGCCGCCCCTGTGTTGATTTTATATCCTGCAACTTTTCTGGATTCATTGATTATTTCTAATAGGTTTTTGGTGGAGTATTTAAGACTAAAGCATGTCATCTGCAAAGAAAATTTGACTTTTTTCCTTTCCAGTATGGATGCCTTTTATTTCTTTTTCTTGCCTAAATGCTCTGGCTAGGACTTCCAGTACTGTGATGAATGAGTGGTGAGAGTCAGCACTGTTGTCTCATTCCTGCTCTTAGTAGAAAAGCTTTCAACCTTTCACCATTTTGGATGTTGTCATAGCTTGTCCTTTGTGACCTTTAATATGTTGAGGTATCTTTACTCAATCTATTGAGAGTTTTTAATCATAAATAGATGTTAAATTTTGCCAGATGCTGGGGCGCTTCAGATTCTGGGGCGCTTCAGATTCTGTGTCTCCCTCTTCTCTCTCCCTCTCTCAAAAATAAACATTAAAACATTAAAAAAATTTAAAAAATTGCCAGGTGATTTTTCTGCATTAGTTGAAATGATCATATGATTTTTTATGCTTAATTTCATTAAAGTATTTATCACATTGATTAAAATGTGGGTATTAAACCATCCTTGCATCCTTGGAATAAATGCCACTTGATAATGGCGTATGATCCTATTAAAGTATTGTGTGATTTGATGTGCTAATATTTTGTTGAGGATTTTTCTATATATGTTTATCAGAGATACTGGCCTGTAATTTTGTGGTGTCCTTGTCTGGTTTTAGTATAAAGGTAATGTTGGCTTTGTAAAATGAGTTTGGAAGTGTTCTTCTTCTATATATTTTTTGGAATCGTTTGTAAAGAATTTGTATTTTTTATTTTTATTTTCTTTAATATAATTTGCCAAATGACTAACATACAGTATATACATGTGTTCTTGGTTTTGGAGGTCAATTCCTGTGGTTCATCACTTACATACAACACCCAGTGCTCATTCCCAACAAGTGCCCTCCTCAATGCCCATCACCCATTTTCCCCTCCCTCAACTCCTGATCAACCCTCACTTTGTTCTCTATATTTAACAGTCTCTTTTCGTTTGCCTTTCTCCCTCTCTGTAACTATTTTTTCCCCTTCCCTCCCCCCATGGTCTTCTGTTAAGTTTCTCAAGATCCACATATGAGTGAAAATATATGATATCTGTCTTTCTCTGACTGACTTATTTCACCCAGCATAATAACTTTCAGTTCCATCCACGTTGCTGCAAATGCCGTGATTTCATTCTTTCTCATTGCCAAGTAGTATTTCACTGTATATATAAACCACATCTTCTTTATCCATTTGTCACTTGATGGACATTTAGGCTCTTTCAACAATTTGGCTGTGTTGAAAGTTCTGCTATAAACATTGGGGTACATGTGCCCCTATGAATCAGTACTCCTGTATCCTTTGGGTAAATTACAAGTAATGCTATTGCTGGGTCGTAGGGTAGTTCTATTTTTAATTTTTTTGAGGAACCTTCACACTGTTTTCCAGAGCGACTGCACCAGTTTGCATTCCCACCAATAATGCAAGAGAGTTCCCTTTTCTCCACATCTTCGCCAGCATCTTTTGTTTCCTGGCGTGTTAATTTTAGCCACTCTGACTGGTGTGAGGTGGTATCTCAGTGTGGTTTTGATGATGAGTGACATTGAGCATCATTTCACGTGTCTGTCAGCCACCTGGATGTCTTCTTTGGAGAAGTATCTATTCATGTCTGCTGCCCATTTCTTCACTGGATTATTTGTTTTTTAGGTGTTGAGTTTGGTGAGTTCATTATAGATTTTGGATACTAATCCTTTATCCGATATGTCATTTGGAACTATCTTTTCCCATTCCGTCGGTTGCCTTTTAGTTTTGTTGGTTGTTTCCTTTGCAGTGCAGAAGCTTTTTATCTTGATCAAGTCCCAACAGTTCAGTTTTGCTTTTAATTCCCTTGCCTTTGGAGATGTATCCAATAAGAAATTGCTGCCGCTGAGATCAAAGAGGTTGTTGCCTGCTTTCTCCTCTAGCATTTTGATGATTTCCTGTCCCACATTTAGGTCTTTCATTCATTTTGAGTTTATTTTGTGTATAGTGTAAGAAAGTGTTAAAGTTTCATTCTTCTGCATGTTGCTGTCCAGTTCTCCCAGCATCATTTGTTAAAGAGGCCGTCTTTTTTCCATTGGATACTCTTTCCTGCTTTGTCAAAGATTAGTTGGCCATACATTTGTGGGGCCAGATCTGGGTTCTCTATTCCATTGGTCTATGTGTATGTTTTTGTGCCAATACCATACTGTCTTGATGATTATAACTTTGTAATAGAGGCTAAAGTCTGGGATCGTGATGCCTCCCTCCTTGGTTTTATTCTTCAGTATTACTTTGGGCATCCGGGGTCTTTTGTGGTTCGGTACAAATTTTAGGATTTCTAGCTTTGAGAAGAATGCCAGTGCAATTTTGATTGGGACCGCATTGAATGTATATATTGCTTTGGGTAGTATTGACGTATTAACAATATTGATTCTTCCAATCCATGAGCATAGAATATTTTTCCATTTCTTTGTGTCTTCTTCAATTTCCTCCATAAGTTTTCTATAGTTTTCAGCATACAGCTCTTTTACATCTTTGATTAGGTTTATTCCTGAGTATTTTATGGTTCTTGGTACAATTGTAAATGGGATCAGTTTCTTAATTTGTCTTTCTGTTGCTTCATTATTAGTGTATAGAAATGCAACCGATTTCTCTATATTGATTTTGTACCCTGCGACTTTGCTGAATTCATGTATCAGTTCTAGCAGCCTTTTGGTGGAGTCTTTTGGGTTTTCCACGTAGAGTATCATGTCGTCTGCGAAAAGTGAAAGTTTGACTTCTTTGCCAGTTTATATACCTTTTATTTCATTTTGTTGTCTGATTGCTGAAGCTCGGACTTCCAACATTACGTTAAACCACAGTGGTGAGAGTGGACATCCCTGTTGTGTTCCTGATCTCAGGCGGAAAGCTCTCCGTTTTTCCCCACTGAGGATGATACTGGCTCTGGGCTTTTCATAAATTGCTTTTATGATGTTCGGGTATGTTCTCCTATCCTGACTTTCTTGAGGGTTTTTATTGAGAAAAGATGCTGTATTTTGTCAAATACTTTTTCTGTATCTATTGAGAGGATCATATGGTTCTTGTCCTTTCTTTTATTAATGTGATGTATCACCTTGATTGGTTTGTGAATATCGAACCAGCCCTGCAGCCCAGGAATGAATCCCACTTGATCATGGTGAATAATTCTTTTTATATCCTGCTGAATTCGATATGCTAGTATCTTGCTAAGAATTTTTGCATGTATGTTCATCAGGGATATTGGCCTCTAATTCTCCTTTTTTGTGGGATCTCTATCTGGTTTTGGAATCAAGGTAATGCTGGCTTCATAGAATAAGTCTGGAAGCTTTCTTTCCATTTCTATTTTTTGGAACAGCTTGAGAAGAATAGGTATTCACTTCCCTTAAAATGTAGAATTCCCCAGGGAAGCCATCTGCCCCAGGGCTCTTATTTGTGGGGAGATTTTTGATAACCGATTCAATTTCTTCACTAGTTATGGGTCTGTTCAAATTTTCTATTTCTTCTCGTTTGAATTTTGGTAGTGTGTGGGTGTCTAGGAATTTGTCCATTTCTTCCAGGTTTTCCAGTTTGTTGGCATATAATCTTTCATAGTATTCTCTGATAGTTGCATGTATTTCTGAGGGATTGGTTGTGATCAATCTATTTTCATTCGGGATTTTATCTGGTTCCTTTCTCTTTTTGAGAAGTCTGGCTAGGAGTTTATCGATTTTGTTCATTGCTTCAAAAAATCAACTCTTAGTTTCATTGATCTGTTCTACTATTTTTTTTGGATTCTGTATTGTTTATTTCTGCCCTGATCTTTATTATTTCTCTTCTTCTGCTGGGTTTGGGGTTCTTTGTTGTTCTGCTTCTAGTTCCTTTAGATGTGCTGTTAGATTTTGTGTTTGGGATTTTTCTTGTTTCTCGAGATAGGCCTGGATTGCAGTGTATTTTCCTCTTAAGACTGCTTTTGCTGCATCCAAGAGGGTTTGGACCGATGTGTTTTCATTTTCATTTGTTTCCATATACTTTTTAAATTTCTTCTTTAATTGCCTGGTTGACCCATTCATTCTTTATTAGGATGTTCTTTAACCTCCATGCATTTGGAGGTTTTCCAAATTTTTTTCCTGTGGTTGATTTCAAATTTCATAGCATTGTCATCTGAAAATGTGTATGGTATGATCTCAGTTTTTTTATCTTTATTTTGGGCTGTTTTGTGACCCAGTTTGTGATCTATCTTGGAGAATGTTCCATGTGCACTTGAGAATAATGTGTATTCTGTTGCTTTAAGATGAAATGTTCTGAATATATCTGTCAAGTCCACCTGGTCTAGTGTATCATTCAAGGCTATTGATTCTTTGTCTAAATGATCTATCCATTGTAGTAAGTAGAGTATTAAAGTTCCATGCAATTACCACATTCTTACCAATAAGATTGCTTATGTTTGTTTTTAATTGTTTTATATATTTGGGTGCTCCCGAATTTGGTGCGTAGACATTTATAATTGTTCTTCCTGATGGACAGACCCTGTAATTATTAGATAATGCCTTTCTTCATCTTTTGTTACAGCCTTTAATTTAAAATCTAGTATGTCTGATACAAGTATGGCTACTCCAGCTTTCTTTTGACTTCCAGTAGCATGGTAGATAGTTCTCCATCCCCTCACTTTCAATCTGAAGGCATCCCCAGGTCTAAAATGGTTCTCTTGTAGACAGAAAATAAGTGGGTCTTGTTTTTCAATCCATTCTGGTACCCTATGTCTTTTGATTGGAGCATTTAGTCCATTTACATTCAGTGTTATTATTGAAAAATATGGGTTTAGAGTCATTTTGTTATCTGTAGGTTTCATGCTTCTAGTGATGTCTCTGGTACTTTGTGGTGTTTGCAACATTCCACTCACAGAGTCTCCCTTAGGATCTCTTGTAGGGGTGTTTTAGTGGTGATGAATTCCTTCAGTTTTGTCTTGGAAAGCCTTTATCTCTCTGTCTATTCTGAATGACAGACTTACTGGATAAAGGATTCTTGGATACATATTTTTCCTATTCAACACATTGAAAATTTCCTGCCATTCCTTTCTGGCTTGCCAAGGTTCAGCAGATAGGTCTGCTAACTACCCTTCCGTGTCTAGCCTTGTAGGTTAAGGCCCATTTGTCCCTAGCTGTCTTCACAATTCTCTCTTTATCCTTGTATTTTGCCAGTTTCACTGTGATATGTCCTGCAAAAGATCAATTCAAGTTACATCTGAAGGGAGTTCTCTGGGCCTCCTGGACTTCAGTGTCTGTTTCCTTCCCCACATTGGGGGAATTCTCAGCTATGATTTGTTCAAGTACACCTTCTGACCCTTTGTCTTCTTTTTCTGGAACTCCTATGATACGGATATTATTCCATTTCATTGAATCACTTAGTTCTCTAATTCTGCCTTCGTGGTCCAGAATTTTTTTATCTCTTTTTCTCAGCTTCATCTTTTTCCATTATTTTATCTTCTATTTCACCTTTTCTCCCCTCCGCTTCTTCAGTCCTAGTTGTCACTGCCTCTAGTTTATTTTGCACCTCATTTGAAGCATTTTTTAATTCATAATGACTATTGTTTAGTTCCTTCTTCTTTGCAGCAATAGATTCTCTGCTGTCTTCTATGCTTTTTTCAAGCCCAGTGATTAATCTTATGACTATTATTCTAAATTCTTGTTAAGTTATATTGTTTGTATCTATTTCGATCAATTCTTTAGCTGTCATTTCTTCCTGGAATTTCTTTTGAGAAGAAATATTTCGTTTAGCCAGTTTGGCTAGTTTTCTGTCCCTTAGGTATTTTTAAAGCTTGTTATGTATCCTGCACCTCCAAGCACTGCTGTATTAAAGAGGAGTCATACACTGTCCATGGCCTGGCCCTCCAAGAGGTGTTTTTTGGAGTGTGTTATTTGCTCTCTGTTTTCGTGACTCTGGTAGCTTCATCTCCCTACTCGTAGTGATGTTTTGGACCCTCTGCCAGGTGTGCTTTGATTTGTTCGCTGAAGTAGCCCTGCATAGAGGAGGCCACAGTGATGCGGTTCAAGGTGTGTATATCCCAAGAGCTGGGTACAGGAAATGGAGGTAGACCGGTCAGATACATGGTTTCAGATATTTCCCCCCATTTCTTAGGTGGCCTTTTCACTGCTTTGATGGTTTGCATTGCTGTGCAGAAGCCTCATGGTTTGGTGCAATCCCATTTGGCAATTTTTGCTGTCACAGCCAAAAAGGCTTATAGTGGCCTATTGATCTCCACACTCCAGGTATGATGTACTTTCCACCGTACCACACTGCCTCTCTCCTCCACATGTTTCTTTCAATGTCCTCTGACTCCAAAAGCAAGAAGAGGTTCCCAGGGGTAAAATATTTGGCTCATTGATAGTCCAGTGACTGCTTTTTGTCATGGCGAAAGTTTCTCTGTTGTTGTTTTCTTTTTCATATTCCAGGAATATTTCTGTTCACCATTTCATTAGAGGATATGATAAGGATACAGATGAATATCCAGACAGAAGAGACGCATAGGACAAGGTATAGGGAAGGAGCACAGAGCGTCCCTTCTATCTACAGATACTCCATACTCCCCAAATCTCTCTGTGTTCTTGTATTCTTTTTTAAATGTTTGTTAGAATCCACCAGTAAAACTGTCTGGTCCTGGATTTTTGTTCATTGGGAGGTTTTTGATTAATGATTAAATCTCCTTACTAGTAATTGGTCTTTTCAGATCTTCTAGTTCTTCATGATTCTATTTTGGTAGGTTGAAGTTTTCTCAAAATTTATCCATTTTTTTCTAGTTTTCAGTTCGTTGGTGTATACAGGTGAAAAACACGGGGGTTAGATGCACCAACCTCCTGATACAGTAAAAAATTTGAGTATAACTTTAGACTCCCCAAAAACTTAACTACTAATAGGCTACTGTTGACCAGAAACTTTACCAATAACATAGCAATTAATACATATTTTGTATGTTATATGCATTATAATACTTTATTCTTACAATACAGCTAGAGAAAAGGAAATATTACTAAGAGAAAATACAGTTACAGTACTGTAAAACGTCTACATGTAAGTGGAATCATGCAGTTCAACTCATGTTTAAGTATCAACTATAATTATGTATAGTCTCTTAAGTTCGTTCGTATTTCTTTTGTAATGTCTTCTCCTTTATTTCTGATTTTGTTTGTTTTCTTTTTTCCCATAATCTAGCTAAAGATTATTGATTTTATTTATCCTTTCAAAAACCAGCTATCAATTTTCTTGACCTTTTTAATGTTTCTGGTCTCTCTTTCATGCATTTCTCCTATTTATTTTCTTCTTTGTGCTAATTTTGGTCTTTGTTGTTTTTCTAGTTTCTAGATGTGTAAAGTTAGGTTGTTTATTTAAAATTTTTTTTCTCGTTGTAGACTGTCGCGTCCCACGTGACAGAACCAGGGATGGTGAGGGTAAGAGGATGAGAAGAAGATTGAAGAATTAAAGCATGGGGGCAGGAGGGACATCGAGAATGAGCGTTCAAGATATCAGTTTATTGCTTTCACTCAAGCAGTTTTATACAGTGAAGTTACACAGTTTTGGTGGTTAGTATACCATAATAGCTTCTTCCTCATTTTGATCTTGCCCCAGTCACTGTGCCCTGAAAACTTCTCTGTCCTAGTTATCCTTGTTCTTTATTTTTATTAACTTCCTCGTAAAAGCAAGGCCACCTGCATTCTATTTTTCCAGGCCAAACTGCAGCTGTTTTTTTTTTTTTGCAGCTTTCATGGGCAAACGTGTTCGGGCCAAGGTTGGAGGTAGCATGAGAACTTTTGCTCATCAAGCTGTTTCTCCTGGCACTTGGCTTCCCACAGTAGACATTTATCATTATACACTTCCCTCTTAAAACTGCTTTTTCTGCATCTCATTTTTTTTTGTATGTCGTGTTTCCTTTTTTGTTTAGTTAAAGGTATTACTCCATTTTCCTTTTGAATACTTCTTTGACCCATTGATGTTCAGGAATGTGGGTTTTTGTTAAGATTTTTTTTAAGTTTATATATTTATTTTGAGAGAGAGCATAAACAGGAGAGGGAGAGAATGAACAGGGAGAGAGAATCCTAAGCAGGCTCTGCACTGTTGGCACAGAGCCCAGTATGAAGCTCAGTCTCACATGCCGTGAGATCATGACCTCAGCTGAAATCAAGAGTTGGACATTCAACTGACTCAGCCACCAAGGGGCCCCAAGATTTTATTTTTAAGTAATCTTTACACCCATTCTGGGGCTCTAACTTACAACCCTGAAAATCAAGAGTCTCATATTCCACTTACTGATCCAGGCAGACACCCCAAGGAGTGTATTTTTAAATTTCCACGTGTTCGTGAATTTCCCAGATTTCCTTTTGTTATTGACTTATAGTTTCATACAGTTGTATTCAGAAAGATACTTGGTGTGATTTTGGTCTTTTTAAATTTGCTAAGAATTGTTATGTAACCTATCATGTGGGAGATGAGAGTATTTTCCAGAGAATATTTTGTGTGCACTTGAGAAGAATGTGTGTTCTCGTGCTGTTGGATGTAATGTTCTATATACGCTTGTTAGGTCCATTTGGTCTAAAGTGTTGTTCGAGTCCAGCATTTCTTTATTTTTTTGTCTGGATGAATTTTTGAGAGTGGAAGCTTAAAATTCCCATGTTATTGTATTTCCGTTTATTTCTCCTTTTAGTTCTGTTAGTATTGCTTTATGTATATAGGTATTCTGTATTGGGTGCCTAAATATTTACATATATCTTATTTATGGATTGACCCTTTTATCTTTTCATAATGACCTTTGTGTGTCTTGATCTTTTTTTTTTTTAATGTTTATTTTTGAGAGAGAGAGAGAGAGAGAGAGAGAGACAGCGCAAGTCGGGAGGGGCAGAGAGAGGGAGACACAGAATCTGAAGCAGGCTCCAGGCTCCGAGCCATCAGCACTGAGCCCGATGTGGGGCTCGAACTCACAAGCCATGAGATCATGACCTGAGCCGAAGTTGGACACTTAACCAACTAAGCCACCCAGGTGCCCCTGTCTTGATCATTTTTAGCTTCAAGTCTGTTTTGTGTGATAGAAGTATAGATGCTTCTGCTTGCTTTTGGGTGCCTTTTGCTCGAGATGTCTTTTTTCCCATGTATTCACTTTCTACATGTGTCCTTAAAGCTAATTGTCTTTTTTTAAAAAAAGATTAAAAAATTTTTTTTATTAGAGAGAATGAGCATGCGAGGGGGGGAAGGGCAGAGAGAGGGGGAGAGAGACAAAATGAGAGAGAGAGAGTGTGTGTGAGAGAGTAAGTCCCAAGCAGGCTCTATGCCAAGCATGGAGCTTGACAAGGGGCTCAGTCTCATGACTCTGGGATCATGATTTGCACCAAAATCAAGAGTTGGACGCTCAACTGACTGAGACACCCAGGCATCCCTTGAAAGATTTTATTTTTAAGTTATCTCTGTACCCGGCATGGGGCTAGAACTCATGATCCCAAGATTAAGAGTTACACAGTCCTCTGACTGAACCAGCCAGGCACCCCTAAAATAAGTCTCTTATTGGCAGCATATCATTAGACTTTGTTTTTTTTTATCCATTCAGCCATTCTCTGTCTTTTGATTAGAGAATTTCATCCTTTTACATTTAAAATAATTATTAATAGATAAGGACTTACTATTGCCATTTTGTTCATTGTTTTCTGTTTTGTAGGTCCTTTGTTCCTTGTTTTCTCTCTTGCTCTCTTCCTTTGTAATTTGATGAATATTTGTGGTGGTATCTTTTGACTCTTATCACACACACATATACATATATATACACACATATGCATATTATATCTAATAGATTTTTTTTCCTTTGTGGCTTTGGGGTTGGTTACTAGATTATTGTGATCTTTTGGTTGTGTCATGTTTCCTTGACTTTTTCATGTTCCTTGAAGTTTTGCATTGCTCTGTTTTCATTTGAAGTAGCAGTCTTCTCTTACGGTCTTTACTTATTGCCTTCAGGAGAGAAATATTTACCATTAGCCCTGGTAGTGATTCTGAGGCTTTCTCAGACTTTCTATGGATAACAGCTGCTCTCAACTACTTGTTCCCTCTTATGGCAGAAATGTTAAGCTTTCTCTTAGGCCTTCTCTCCGTCCTGCAGTGCACCAGGCTTGGTGTTGACATTCTCACTTTTGTTTTCCAAAGGGGGGTATTAAAGCTTAGCATTTGTGACGCACCTGGGTGGCTTAGTCGGTTGGGCAACCAACTTCAGCTCAGGTCATGATCTCATGAGTTTGAGCCCCACTTGTGTGATCTCTCTCACAAATAAACAAATCCCTAAAAAAATAAAAAATACATTTGTTATCATTATCCATTTGCCAAAGCTCACTCTTGCCACTGTTGACATGAATGCATATACACAGAAAACCACTGGAATCTGCAGGCCAAAGAGAGACCACAAGTTTGAGCTATAGTGCCACTTTTTGGAAGATAAAAGTGAGAGGAGCACACACAGGGAGCTGACCACAGTGTGGGGGAGGTGTGTAGAGGAGGCATTCTGAGTATCAGGGGTATTCATGGGGCAGTTGAAGTCATCTGTGGGCAAGATTTTACCAGCAACTTGTGGGCAGGCTTCTTGATGAAGTCCAAATCACAGTTGGTAGATTCATTTCCCCTTAATACCCTCCGAGAGCCTTATCTGCTGGCTGTCCCTGCTTCTTCCTGATTCCCAGTCATGCAGCTGAAGATTGAGTACTCCTCTCCAGTGTGTCCCAAATTTGTATTTTGTACCAGTGGTGTACAGGAACTTCTCTGGAAACCTGAACATATATGAAGGCTCTCTAATCTGTGGATGCTTGTCTAAATCATTGTTTTCCGAGGGCTCCCGAACTATGGCCAAAATGGACAGGAACCAGTTGACATGCCACTGTAGGGTCCATACCTGGGAACAAAGTCTATATGCCCTTTACCCAGTGCATGAGTGGTTGAGACTCTTCCTGAGTCACTTGGCATATGGAGCTGGATCATCCTACAGCTCCCACAAAGGCACTTTTGTCTGTGGTCTGGATGCCAAATGATTCTTGGGGTGGGGGGGTGCAAAAACAAGAGATGTCTTATTACATCATGATGCTGACATCACTCTTGCTAATATATTTATTTAGGATTTTGTATCTCTACCTTAACCTGTAGTTTTCTTTCAGGTGTGTAAGTACCATCTTTGTCCTGTTTTGGTATTAGGATTACTCTGGCCTTGTAAAATAAATTGAGAAATTGTTTTTTCATTTTTATATGCTCTGGAATAGTTTTCATATTATAGGTTTTTTGTTCTAAGGAGATTTAGTAGAATTCACATTAAAATTATCTGAGTCTCAGGGCACCTGGGTGGCTCAGTCTGTTAAGTCTCTGACTTCAGCTCAGGATGTGATCTCTTGGTTCATAAGTTTGAGCCCTGAATCAGGTTTTCTACTGTCAGCGTGGAACACACTTCAAATCCTGTCTCTCTCTCTCTCTGCCCCTCCCCCTCTCTTCCCCCTCCTTTCCCCACACACAAATAACCATTGAAAAAATTATCTGAGTCTCTTCTCTTTTTAAAGATAGATGCTTTTATTTCTGTAAAAAATGGCATTGGAATTTTTAGGGATAACATTGAATCTGTAGGTTGTTTTGGGTAGCACAGGTGTTTTAACAGTATTAAGTCTTCTATTCCATGAACAAGATATGTCCTTACATTTACTCATTTCCTTTAATTTCTTTCAGCAGTGTTTTGTGTCACATTGATTATCATATGTTCAACTATCCTCATGTCCCAAGGATAAATCCCACTCGGTCATGACGTATGATCACTTTAATGTGCTATCGAATTCAG
This sequence comes from Paguma larvata, assembly GCA_030068075.1. Taxonomy (NCBI): domain Eukaryota; kingdom Metazoa; phylum Chordata; class Mammalia; order Carnivora; family Viverridae; genus Paguma; species Paguma larvata. The sequence continues at coordinate 30,542,971 of CM057830.1, forward strand.
TTTGTTGAGGTTTGTTGTATCTATATTCATTAGAAATATTGGCATGTAGTTTTCTTTTATTATAATGTCTTTTTCTGGCTTTGGAATCAGAGTAAAACCAGCCTCATAAAATGAGTCTGAAAGTGTCCCTGCTTCTTCATTTTCTTGGAAGGGTTTGAGAAAGATTGGTATTAGTTCCTCTTAAATTCATTTAGAACCACAAAGGACCCAGATAACCAAACAGTCTTGAGAAAAAACAAAGCTGGAGGCCTCACACTTCCTGAATTCAAAACATATTACAAACTTACAGTAATAAAAACAGTATGGTACTGACATAAAGACAGACCTATAGACCAATAGAACTGAACAGAAAGTCCAGAAATAAACCCACATGTATACGGTCAAATAGTTTTCAACAAGGGTACCCAAATCCACAATGGGGAATGAATAGTCTGTTCAATAAGTACTGTTGGGAAAATTGGATACACACATGCATAAGAATGAAAATGGAACCCTGTATTATACCAGACTCAAAAATCAACTCAAAATGGATTAAAGACTTTGACATAAGAGAAAGGGTAGGCAGTGGGCAAAGGGAATCACATTAGAGGTACTGATAAAATTATAGCTAAAATTGATAAATCATCATGCACTTTGCCACTGAGATTCTCAAGCTTTCTTACACATTATAATTAGCACCTGGCTACCTCTTAGGCCAATTATATCAGTCTCTGGGGAGCAGAACCTAAGTATTCCAGGCAGTCAAACCAGTGTGAGCACCTTGCTCCTCCAACTGTACTCTATGGCAAGCAGCAGCAACCTCACCTGAGAGCCTACGAAAATGCAAAATCCCAAGCCCCATCCCAGACCTACAATATCAGAATCTACATTTTAATAAGACCCCAGGTGATGAATATGCACCCTGACATTTTTGAAGCACTGACTTATCATCCTGGGTTTCAACCGTGGCTATATATATTGGGATAAACTGGGATGCTGGAAAATAATACTCATACTTGGACTTAAACAATTTATCCAATTATATCTTTATGAACGTACTGGAACAAACACACTAAAAACTTATTGTAACTTCAACAATTATTGAATTGGCAAATATTTAAAAAGATTTGAAAACCCTATCTAATTTACTGATGTTGGATATGTGCATACACACTCAAAAGGTTTTAATTCCAGTATACTTAATATACAATGTTATATTATTTTCATGTGTTCAATAGAGTGATTCAGCACTTTTATACATTACTCAGTGCTCAGTGCTCATCATAATACGATTATTATTATTTTATTTAGAGTAAGTGTACTCTTAATCCCCTTCACCTATTTCACCCTTCCCCCCACCTTCCCCCCACCTTCCCCCACCACTGGTAACCACGTGTTCTGTGTAGTTAAGAGTCTGGTTTTTTGTTTGTCTGCTTTTTTCTTTGTTCATTTGTTTCTTAAATTCCACATGTGAGTAAAGTCATATGGTAGTTGTCTTTCTCTAACTTCTTTCACTTAGCATTATACCCTCTAGATTCATTGACGTTGTTGCAAATAGCCATATTTAATTCTTTTTTATGGCTGAATAATATCCTTTTATAGAATACATCTTCTTTATCTGTGGACACTTTTGTTTTTACCATATCTTGACTATTGTAAATAATGCTGCAATAAACATAGGGGTGCATATATCTCTTTGAATTAGTGTTTTTTGTTTTGTTTTTGTTTTTGGATAAATAATTGTGGAATTACTGGATCACATGGTAATTGTCTTTTTAATTTTTGAAGAACCTCCGTACTGTTTTCTGCAGTAACTTCAGTAGTTTGCATTCCCAACAGTGCACGAGGGTTCCTGTTTCTCACATCCTTGCCAACACTTACTGTTTCTTGTATTTTTAATTTTAGCCATTAAGACAGGTGTGAGGTGATATCTCATTGTAGTTTTGATTTGCATTTCCATGATAATTAGTGATGTTGAGCATCTTTTCATGTGTCTCTTTGCCATCTGGAAGTCTTTGGAGAATGTCTGTTCATTTCTTCTGCCCATTTTTAATTAGATTATTTGTTTTTCTTGTGTTGTATGAGTTCTTTATACATTTTGGATACCCATTATCAGTTATGTCATTTGCGAATATCTTCTCCCATTCAGTAGGTCGTCTATTAGTTTTGTTGGCTGTTTTCCTTTGCTATGCAAAAGGTTTTACTTTGATGTAGTTCCAATAGTTTATTTTTTGCTTTTATTTCCCTTGACTCAGGAGACTTCTCTAGAAAGATGTGGTTATAGCTGATGTCAGAGAAAAACAGCCTGTGCCCTCTTCTAGGATTTTTATGGTTTCAGGCCTCACATATAGTTCCTTAATCCATTTTGAGTTCATTTTTGTGCATGGTGAAGGAAAGTGGCCAGTTTTCCGAGCACCATTTGTTGGAAGAGACTGTCTTTTTCCCATTCTGTATCCTTGCCTCCTTTGTTGAAGATAAATTAACCATAACATTGTGGGTTTATTTCTGGGCTTTCTCTTCTGTTCCATTGATTTGTGTGTCTGTTTTTGTGCCATTACTGTACAGTTGTGATTACTACAGCTGTGTAACGTAACTTTAAATTTGTAATTGTTATGCCTTCAGCTTTTTCTTCATTTTGGAGATTGATTTGGCTATTTAGGGTCTTTTGTGGTTCCATACAAATTTTAAGATTCTTTGCTCTAGTTCTGTGAAAGATGCTGCTGGCATTTTCATAGGGATTACATTAAATCTGTACATTGCTTTGGGTAGTATAGTCATTTTAACAATACTTGTTCTTCCAAGCCATGAGAATGAAATGGCTTTCCATTTATTTGCGTCGTCTTCAATTTCTTTCATCAGTATTTTATATTTTTCAGAGTACAAGTCTTTCACTTCCTTGGTTAAGTTTATTCCTAGGTATTTTTAAATTATTTTTGGTGCAATTGTAAATGGGATTTTTTTTTTAATGTTTATTTATTTTTGAGAGAGAGAGAGAAAGAGCACAAGCAGGGGAGGAGCAGAGAGGGAGCGAGACAGAATCTGAAACAGATTCCAGGCTCCAAGCTGTCAGCACAGAACCCGATGTGGGGCTCAAACTCAGAACAGCAAGATCATGACCTGAGCCGAAGTTGGATGCCTAACCAACTAAGCCACCCAGGTGCCCTGAAATGGGATTGTTTTCTTAATTTATCATTCTTCTTTTTCATTATTAGCATACAGAAATGCAATTAATTTCTGTACATTGATTGTGTATCCTGCCACCTTACTGAATTTGTTTGTTCTACTAGTTTTTTCATGGAGTGTTTAGGATTTTCTGTATATAGTGTCATTTCATCTGCTAGTAGTTAAAGTTTTACTTCTTCCTCACTGATTTAGATGCATTTTATTTCTTTTTGTTGTCTTCTTGCTATGGCTAGGACTTCCAGTACAGTGTTGAATAGAAGTGGTGAGAGTAGACAGCCTTGTCTTGTTCCTGATCTAAGGGGAAAAGCTCTCAGTTTTTCATCACAATGAAGTTAGCTGTGGATTTTTATAGATGGTCTTTATTATGTTGAGGGATTTCCCCTCTAAACCTACTTTGTTGAAGTTTTCTATCATGAATAGATAGAAAAAGCATTTTTCTCAGTTTATTGAAATGCTTTTTCTGAATTTATTGAAAAGATCGTATAGTTTTTATCCTTTTCTCTTATTGATTTGATAGATCACTTTGATTGATTTGCAAATATTTAGTCACCCTTGGCAACCCAGTAATAAATCCCACTTTATCATGGGGAATGATTTTTTAATACATTGTTGGATTTGATTTGCTAATATTTTGTTGAGGAATTTTGCATCTAGGTTCATCAGAGATGTTGGCCTTGGTTCTCTTTTTTTGTGGTGTCTTTATCTGGTTTGGGAATCAGGGTAATTCTGGCCTCATACAATGAATTTGAAAGTTTTTCTTCCTTTTCTCTTTTTGGGAATAGTTTGAGAAGAATAAGTGTTAACTCTTCCTTAAATGTTTGGTAGCATTCACTTGTGAAGCCATCTGGTTCTGTACTTTTGTTTGTGCAGAGTGATTTGATTACTGATTCAGTTTCCTTGGTGATAATTGGTCTGTTCAAATTTTCTATTTCTTCCTGCTTCAATTTCTTCTAGTTTGTCCAATTTGGTGGAATATAATTTTTCATAATACTCTCTTACAGTCCTTTGTATTTCTCTGATGTCTTTTGAGCCTTCTTTCTTTTTTTCCTTGTTGAGTCTGGCTATGGGATTGTCAGTTTTATTGATTTTATTTTCAAATACCCAGCTCCTGGTTTCATTGATCTGTTCTGTTGTGTTTTTTTGGTTTCTATATCATTTTTTTTTTAATTTCAAGTTTTTATTTAAATTCTAGTTAGTTCACAGAATTTAGTGATTTATTACTTACACATAACACCCAGTGTTCATCACAAGTGCCCTCCTTCATACCTATCACCCATTTTGTCTATCCCCCGACCCACCTCCCTCCATCAGCCTTCAGTTTATTCTTTATAGTTAAATCTCTTATGGTTTGCTTCCCTCTCTCTTACCTCCCTCCCCTGTGTTCATCTCCTTTGTTTCTTAAATTCCATGAATAAAATCATATGTTATTTGTCTTTCTATGACTGATTTATTGAGCTTAGCATGATACACTGTTGCACAACGCACATTGTTGCAAATGGCAAGATTTCATTCTTTTTGATGTTTGAGTAATATTCCATTGCGTATGTGTGTCTGTGTGTGTATACACAGACACACACATATATATGTATATATATGCACATGTATGCACACATATATATACACACCACTTCTTCTTTACCCATTCATCACTCAATGGACATTTGGCCTCTTTCCATAATTTGGCTATTGTTGGGAATGCTGCTATAAACATCAATGTGCGTATGCCCCTTCAAATCAGTATTTTTGTATCATTTGGGTAAATACCTAGTAGTACAGTTGCTAGACTGGAGTGCACTTGCTGGACTGGATTACTGGATTGGATTGCTAATAGTACAGTTGCTGGATTGTTCTATTTGTAACTTTTTGAGGAACATTTATACTGTTTTCCAGAGTGGCTGCATCAGTTTCCATTCTTATCAACAGTGTAAGAGTGTTGATTCCCCTTTATTCACATCCTTGCCAACATCTGTTTTTTCTTTGTTGTTAATTTTAGCCATTCCAACAAGCGTGAGGTGGTATCTCATCATGGTTTTGATTTGTATTTCCCTGCTGATGAGTGATGTTGAGAATCTTTTCATGTGTCTCTTAGCCATCTATATGTCTTTAGAAAATTTTGTGTTCCTGTCTTCTGCCCATTTCTTAATTATTTATCTTTGGAGTGTTGAGTTTGATAAGTTCTTTATAGATTTTGGATACTAACCCTTTATCAGATATGTCACTTTCAGATATCTTCTCCCATTCCATAGGTTGTCTTTTAGTTTTGTTGATTGTTTCCTTCACTGGGAAGAAGCTTTTTATCTTGAAGAAGTCCCTATAGTTCATTTTTGCTTTTGTTTCCCTTGCCTTCGGAGATGTGCGTAGTAAGAAGTTCATATGGCTGAGGTCAGAGAGGTTGCTGCCTATGTTCTCCTATAGGATTTTGATGGTTTCCTGTCTCATATTTATATGTTTAATCCATCTTGAATTTATTTTTGTGTATGGATTACATAAGTAGTCTAGTTTCAGTTTTCTGCATGTTGCTGTCCAGTTTTCCCAACACCATTTGTTTGAAGAGACTTTTTTCGATTAGATATTCTTTTCTGCTTTGTTGAAGATTAATTGACCATATAGTTATAGGTCCATTTCTAGATTTTCTGTTCTGTTCTATTCCATGAATCTATGTTTTTGTGCTAGTACCATACTGTCTTGATGACTTCAGCTTTGTAATATAGGTTAAAGTCAGGAATTGTGATGTTTTCTAGCTTTGCTATTTGTTTTCAAGATTGCTTTGGCTATTTGGGGTCTTTTCTGGTTACATACAAATTTTAATATTGTTTGTTCTAACTTTGTGAAAAATGCTGGTGATATTTTGATAGGGATTGCATGAAATGTGTACATTGCTTTGGGTAGCGTAGACATTTTAACAATATTTGTTTTTTCAATCATGAACATGGAATGTTTTTCCATTTCTTTGTGTCATCTTCAATTTCTTTCATAAGAAGTTTTCAGAGTACAGATCTTTTACCTCTTTGTTTAGTTTTTTGTTTTCCCCCTAGGTATCTTCTTGTTTCTGGTACAATTGTAAATGGGAATACTTCTTTAATTTCTCTTTCTGCCAATTTATTATTGGTGTATAGATTTGCAACTGAGTTTTCAGTACATTGATTTTATATCCTGCAACTTTGCTGAATTCGTGTATCAATTCTAGTAATTTTTTGGTGGGAGTCTTTCAGTTTTTCTACACAGAGGATCATGTCATCTGCAAACAGTGAAAGTTTGATTTCTTCCTTGTGAACTTGGATGCCTTTTTCTTTTTGTTGTCTGATTGATGAGGCTAGGACTTCCAGTACTATGTTAAATAACCAAGGTGAGAGCGAACATCCTAATCTTATATATTCCTAATCTTATATTTTCCTCTGACTATAGAGGAAAAGCTCTTGGTTTTTCCCCTTTCAGGAAGATATTAGCTGTGGGCCTTTCATATAGGGCCTTTACGATACTGAGGTACGTTCCATCTATCCCTGCTTTGTTGAGGGTTTTTTATCAAGAATGGATAGTGTACTTTGTCAAATACATTGTCTGTGTCTATTGAGAGGATCATAGAGTTCTTATCCTTTCTTTCATTAATGGGATATATCACGTTGATTGATTTGCAAATATTGAACCACCCCTGGAACCCAGGAATAAATCCCACTTGATGGTGGCAAATGATTGTTTTAATGTGATGTTGGATTTGATTTGCTAGTATCTTGTTGAGGACTTATGCATCCATGTCGATCAGGGATGTTGGCTTGTAATTCTCCTTTTCATTGGGGTCTTTGTCTGGTTTTGGAATCAAGGTAATGCTGGTGTCGTAGAATTAATTTAGAAGTTTTCCTTCCATTTCTGTTTTTCTGGAACAATTTGAGAAGCATAGGTATTAACTCTTGTTTAAATGCCTGGTAGAATTTCCCCAGGAAGCCATCTGGCCCTGGACTTTTATAGGGAGATTTTCAATTACTGATTTAATTTCTTTGCTGGTTATGGGTCTATTCAAATTTTCCATTTATTCTTGTTTCATTTTTGGTAGTTTGTATGTTTCTAGGAATTTATCCATTTCTTCCAGATTGTACAATTTGTTGGCATATAATTTTTCATAATATTATCTTACAATTGTTTGTATGTCTGTGGTGTTTGTTGCGATCTCTCCCCTTCCCTTTGTGTTTTTATTTATTTAGGTCCTTAATCTTTTCAGTCAGTCCGGCTAGGGGTTTATCAGTTTTATTAATTCTTGCAAAGAACCAATTTAGCTTTATTCTGTTTTTTCTTTGTTTCTGTATCATTTATGCTGTCATCTTTATTATTTCCCCCCTGCTGCTGGCTTTAGGCTTTATTTGCTGTTTGTTTTCTAGCTCCTTTAGATGTAAGGTTAGGTTATGTATTTGAGACTTTTCTTGCTTCTTGAGGTAGACCTGTGACCTCTTATGACTGTCTTTGCTGAGGTTTTTGATCATCCCAGAAGTTTTGACTATCATGTTTTCATTTTCATTTGCTTCCGTGTATTTTTTTAAATTTCTTCTTTAATTTTCTGGTTGACATATTCATTCTTTCTTTAGTGGGATGTTGTTTAACCTCCGTGTATTTGTGGTATTACCAAATTTTTTCTTGTAGTTGACTTTAAGTTTCATAGTGTTGTGATCTGAAAATATGCATAGTATGATCTCAGTCTTTTTGTACTTACTGAGGCCTGGTTTGTGACCCAGTATGTGATCTATCCTGGAGAATGTTCCTGCTCAAAAAGACTGTATTCTGCTTTAGGATGAAATGTATATGAATATGTCTGTTAAGTCCATCCGCTCCAGGCTGTTCTTCAAAGCTGTCGTTTCCTTGTTGATTTTCTGCTTAGATATTCTTTCTGTCCATTGTTGTATGTGGGGTGTTAGGGTCCCCTAGTATTATTTTTATTACAAATGAGTTTCTTTGTTATCAGTTGATTTTATATTGGGTCCTTCCAAATTGGGGGCATACATATTTACAGTCGTTAGATCTTGTTGGATAGACCCTTTTATTATGACATAGTGCCCGTCTTCATCTCTTATTACAGTCTTTGGTTTAAACTCTAGTTTGTCTGATATAAGTATGGCTTCTCCATTCTTTTTCAGGCATCCATTAGCATGATAGATGGTTCTCCATCCCCTCACTTTCAATCTAGAGGTGTCTTGAGGTCTCATATGTATCTCTTATAGGTAGCATATAGATCGGTCTTGTTTTTTCTTCCATTCTAATACCCTATATATTTTGACTGGAGCATTTAGTTCATTTACATTCAGAGTAAGTATTGATAGATAAGAAATTAGTGCTATTGTATTACTTGTAAAGTTGCTGTTTCTGGAGGTTTTTTTCTTTTCCCTTTTAGTCTTTGTTGCTTTTCATCTTTCCCACTTAAAGGGTCCCCTTTAACATTTTTGCATGGTTTAGTGGTCACAAATTCTTTTAGTGTTTGTTTGGTAAGTTATTTAATTCTCCTGTTCTAAATGACAGCCTTGCTGGATAAAGTATTCTCGGCTGCATATTTTTCCCATTTAGCACATTGAATATATCATGCCAGTCCCTTCTGGCCTGCCAGGTTTCTGTGGAGAGATCTATTGCTAACCTGAGTTGTCTTTCCTTGTGGGTTAGGGATTTCTTTTCCCTTGCTGCTTTAAGGATCCTTTATCTCTATATTTTGAAGATTATACTACCATATGTATTGGTTTTGGCCAGCTTTTGTTGAATTTGATGGTAGTTCTCTGTTTCCTAGAATTGAGTAACTGTTTCCTTCCCCAGATGAGGGAAGTTTTCCATTTTAATTTGTTCAAATAAACCTTCTGCCCCTTTTTCTCTCTCTATTCTTCAGGGACTCCTACATATGAATATTGTTATGCTTCATGGAGTCGCTGAGTTCCTTTTGTCTGCATTCATGATCCAATACTTTTCTGTGCCTCTTCTTTTCAGCTTCATTATTTTCTATAATTTTATGATCTATATCTCTGATTCTTTCCTTTGCTTCACCATCCTCATTGTCATTGCTTTCAGTTGGTTTTGCATCTTGGTTATACCATTTTTTATTTTTGCCTGGTTAGTTTTTATTTCTTTTATATCTGCAGAAAGGGATTCTGTAGTGTCTTCTCTGCTTTTCTCAAGCCCAGCTAGTATCCTTAAGATTTTTATTTTAAATCCTGGTTCAGATATATTACTTATATCTGTTCTATTTGGATCTCTGGCCATGACCTCTTCCAGTTCTTTTGGAATGAATTCTTCCATATTGGCAATTTACTGAGACCTCTGTCTTCTGCGTTAGAAATACCTGTTATGTTTCTTGCTCTTGAGAGTACTGGCTTTATGAAGAAGAGGTCATATACTGTCCAGAGCTTGGCACTTCAAGAAGTGTATGCTGTGTGCACTCTGTTGTGTTTGGGCTGCTCTTTCCCTCCTATCAGTCCTCTGCACAGTTTCTCTTTGTTTGCAGTGTGGAGTATTTGGACCTCATCTAGTCTGTGGCAAGTTTTAACTAGGTGTGTTTTGGTCTGCTAGTTAGAAAGGTTTAGATCCTATTTCCCCTGGAGTTGAAGCTTTGCAGCACTCTATGATCAGTAGACTTAGTGCATGTGGGGAGTTTGTGCTGGCCCTCTGGGAGGAGAGGACAGTCCTGTTGGCAAGATTTGCATGCCCCAGGTCTCTGCAGGAGGGGCCTCGCAGACTCCCAACTGACAACTGATTTGGGCCTATCTGGAAAGGGGCAGATCTGCAGGGGGTGGGGAGAAGGAAATGGTGTCTGCCAGCTCCTTTGTTCTTAGAGAAGTCCCTCAGGGATCGCTGCCCCTCCCGAGGCATGCTTTGAGATCAGTAAACAACTCTCCCTCCTGTATGACCCAGGTATTTTTCAGACTACTGCATTTATGCTGTATTTCAGAGAGCTGTTTGTTATTCTCTTTATGCTTAGGGACTCAACTTTCTCTCACCTTCCAGGCTCGCATGGAGCCAAGCCCCCCGATTTTTAAAATTCTACGCTTTAAGTCCTACTGATTGTTAAGAACTCCAGAAATTTGGCCCCTCTGTGTTTTTCAAAGTCAAATATTACAGAGAATCATCTTTGCTGTGTGGCCTCCCTGATGTGGTAGTCTTATTTCTTCCTTCCTTGTGCATAGGGGTCCCTCCTTCCCATGATCAATTTGCAGTCTTGCAAGCTTGCACACGTTTCTACCCATTCTACTCTTTGTGATGTGTTCTCTTCTCTAGATTTGTTGTGGAATTTGTTCTGCCAGTTTTGGGGTCATTTGCTGTATTATTTACATTGATGTGAGTCTTACCTATTTGTATCCATTGGATGAGGTGAATTTAGGGTCCTCCTACTCCACCATTTCCCCCCATAATCCCATACTTTATACCTTTTCTTACCTAATACACATCCTACTTTCCTTGTATGTGATGGGGTTTTGGAATGGTGGGCGTCCGGAGCCGACTGCCCAGAAAGAATTCTTGAGACGTCTTTGGTGCAAAAAGGTGATTTTATTAAAGCACAGAGACAGGACCTGTGGTTAGAAATAGCTGAACTGGGGTTGTGAAGACTGACATTATATAAATACTATGGCGTTGGAAGAAGTAAAGGCAAATGAGAGGCCTCCAAAAGGACTTTGATATGCTAAAGAGAACTCTTAAGATGTCCAGGAGCCTTGCTATTGTGAAGCTAAGGTTGTTTTCCCTCTAGTAAGGAATGAACGTTAGGAAAGTAGGGGGTTCCTGGAGAAATGTTGTACTCTGTATTTGCCTCAAGTATTTGTCAACAGGTTACAGGTTATAATTTAATTTTACCTGCCATTTCCTTCTTGTCTTTGTTTCCCACATCACTGTGGAGGGTAAGGTGATATTAGAGCTCCAGGAAACTGAATCCATAGGTTTCTGGAGATTAGGCTATTCATAAGATTGCCTTTTTCTTATAATTTACTAAAACATTTGTACGTGGATGGAGACCGGTGTCCTCTATGACTGTGATCTCTGGTAACCATTTGTTCTCTTTCCTTTCCTTTGTTCTTGGGAATCCTGGAGTACCTGAGGAATATTACATATATCCCACCTTGGTGGGGATGGGAAGAGTCGTGTTAGCTTGTGCTTGTCTCTCAGCTTGCCTTATGATCCCTCATCATATAGAGATGTTTCTTTTATTATTTTGAGTAGATTTAATTTTATATACTAGAGTTCTTAACCATTAGAAACCTTAACTTTTTTTTAAATAGAAATTTATTAATTATTGTTTCAATTTTTATTGACACATAGTCACTTTTGTACACATGTGCTGTATTACCAATGGTTGGTGAATATAAATGTGTGATTACTTCCACTTGCTGCAATGGGGGCAACTTTGATTCTAATTTATTGAGAACTCTCCTAACAAAATTCTGTCCTCTTCAAGTCCACAATTCCGTTCATTCATTAACCACTTACTGAACATCTATAATATACCAGGCACTGAAAAATAAATATCAGTCAATAAGACATAGTCCCTGGCCTTATGAAGCTCATAGCCTTCAAATAGTTTTCCAAATGAAAAAAAAAAAAAAAAAAAAAAACATTTGACCAAGAATTCCAGTGTCTGAACAGGAAAATAAGTGTTTCGATACAGCACCAGGCTTAGAGTTAACAAAGGATTACTCAGGTGCTTCCTGACATTAAAGATACATAGTCTGTGTTGCATCATAACTTAAAATTCTTTCTGCAGTTCGGAAGATCCCTTTCCTTTTATCCTGTTGTATAGTCACAGCACTTTAGGTTCCTGCTGGAAGGTGCTATTAACATATTAGTTTATATCTTTTGCCCGCAGGGTGATTTTAAGTAATGTTTCATTTTGGAGTAAATCTAAACTTTTACTAGAGCTAGGTAAACGTAGACTGCTGTAATATAGAAAGGAAAGAAGAGTCTAGCTCACTACATTTTCAGAAACTGCTAACCTCATGGCATCATGGGGGAGAGACCATTTAACACTTCACATTTTCTCCAAGGAGAAAATTTTGGTTAATATTTAAAGAGTGAACAAAGTATCCTGTACTAAGTTTACCATCCGTAGTCAGAGTGTAAGATAAAATTTGGGTTTAATAAATATTACTTTTTAACACTCAATAAAATTGTAACGATGGGAACATTCTTATTTTTTGGCACAAAGGAACTCAGATTGGTTGAAAACATTAGATTCATGCATTCCACTTCCCTCCTATTCTTGGCTATATACTTGTCTAGTGAAATGGTGGGCAGAATCGCCCAAATTATTTAAATTGTTTCTTTTTTACTGAGCAACATATATTAGAGCATATGATGATAAGGCACTGTGTTGGGTATGCCCTTGCTCCTCTTCCAGTTTAGTTCTCCCCCAATTATTCTAACAATGCATAAGAGTAGAGTCTTATTGAAAGGATGGGAGGATTGAACCTCCAAACACAAAATTGATCCCTAATTTGGAGGTGTTGGCCTTCATGTTCTGATCATCTTCTTGTGGGATCTTGGTATCTTTGGACATTTGCCCATTAGTGTGAACATCCTAATGTCTTGGTGCCAAGGATATAAACTCCCCCAGGGTTTAGTAAAGATAGAATTTACAACATCTCGAGTGTATTTAAAATTACCCCATTACAAATGATGATTAAAATGGACACACAATTAGTCACATTAAAGGTACTATTCATAGGGGAAAACAAAGGATAAAAGATCTAAGGTCAGAGTGGTTTTGGGATATCTAGGACAAAACATTTTCTTCCAGTGGATCAGTGTGGGTCCATCCCAGCTGAGTTTGAAAATTCTCCTTTTGAGTCCCTTCCTCCTTAAACATCTTTCTCCTTGGAGAAGCATTCCTAAATAAAGAAGAACATCCTGTATAAACCAGCATAATTGATAATTCTGGCAATTCACACATATCTGCTGTTAACCATATATATATGAACACTTTTTCTTCTCTTATTAATCTTTTATCATAAAGTTATACTCTTAATGTTGAGTCACCTTTTTTTAAAAATAATTTATTGTCAAATTGGTTTCCATACAACACCCAGTGCTCATCCTAACAAGTGCTCTCCTCTGTGCCCAACACTCACTCTCCCCCCTCCCACACCCCCCTCTCTCCTCAGTTTGTTCTGAGTCTCTGAGAGTCTCTTATGTTATGTCTTCCTCCCTCTCTGTGGCTTTTTTTTTTCCTTCCCCTCTTCCCCTCCCCCCCTGGTTTTCTATTAGGTCTCACAAAGCCTACTTAGGCCTGGAGACATAGGGCATCTGTCTTTCTCTACCTGACTTATTTCACTCAGCATAATCCCCTCCAGTTCCATCCATGTTGCCACACATGGCCAGATTTCATTCTTTCTCATTGCTGCATAGTATTCCATTGTATATATATACCATATCTTCTTTATCCATTCATCAGTTGATGGACACTTAGTCTCTTTCTATGATTTGGCTATTGTCAAAAGTGCTGCTGTGAACATTGGGGTACATGTGCCCCTATGCATCAGCAGTCCTGTATCCCTTGGATAGATTCCTAACAGTGCTATTGCTGGGCCATAGGGTAGTTCTATTTTCATTTTTTTGATGAACTTCCACACCGTTCTCCAGAGCGGCTGCACCAGTTTGCATTCCCACCAACAGTGCAAGAGGGTGCCTGTTTCTCCACATCCTCGCCAGCATCTATAGTTTCCTGATTTGTTCATTTTAGCCACTCCAACTAGTGTAAGGTGGTATCTCAGTGTGGTTTTGATTTGTATTTCCCTGATGATGAGTGACATTGAGGATCATTTCATGTGTCTTTTTGCTATTTGGATGTCTTCTTTGGAGAAGTGTCTATTCATATCTTCTGCCCATTTCTTCACTGGATCATTCGTTTTTTGGGTGTGGAGTTTGGTAAGTTCTTTATAGATTTTAGATACTAGTCCTTTATCCGATATGGCATTTGCTATTATCTTTTCCCATTCCATCGGTTGCCTGTCAGTTTTGTTAGTTGTTTCTTTTGCCGTGCAGAAGCTTTTTATCTTGATGAGATCCCAGTAGTTCATCTTTGCTTTTAATTTCCTGGCCTTTGGAGATGTGTCGAGTAAGAAATTGGTGCATCTTAGGTCAAAGAGGCTTTTTCCTGCTTTCTCCTATAGGATTTTGATGGTTTCCTGTCTCACATTCAGATCTTTTATCCATTTAGAGTTTATTTTTGTGAGTGGTATAAGGAAGTGGTCTAGTTTCATTCTTCTGCATGTTGCTGTCCAGTTCTCCCAGCATCATTTATTAAAGAGGCTGTCTTTTTTCCATTGGATATTCTTTCCCGCTTTGTCAAAGATTAGTTGGCCATATACCTGTGGGTCCATTTCTGAGTTTTCTATTCTATTGCATTGGTCTATGTGTCTGTTTTTGTGCCAATACCATGCTGTCTTGATGACTACCGCTTTGTAGTAGAGGTTAAAGTCTGGGATGGTGATGCCTCCCACCTTGGTTTTAGTCTTCAGTATTACTTTGGCTATTTGGGGTCTTTTTGTGGTTCCATACAAATTTTAGGGTTGTTTGCTCTAGCTTTGAGAAGAATGCTGGTGCAATTTTGATTGGGACTGCATTGAATGTGTAGGTTGCTTTGGGTAGTATTGCCATTTTAACGATATTTATTCTCCTGATCCACGAGCGTGGGATGTTTTTCCATTTCCTTGTGTCTTCCTCAATTTCCTTCATAAGTTTTTTATAGTTTTCAGCATAAAGTTCTTTTACATCTTTGGTTAGGTTTATTCCTAATTATTTTATGGTTTTTGGTGCCATTCTCTAAGGGACTAGCTTCATTGTTGGTGTATAGAAATGCCACCGATTTCTGTACATTGATTTTGTACCCTGCAACTTTGCTGAATTCATGGATCAGTCTAGTAGGCTTTTGGTGCATTCTGTCGAGTTTTCCATGTAAAGTATCATGTGATCTGCAAAAAGTGAAAGTTTGACTTCCTCCTTGCCAATCTTGATACCTTTTATTTTGTTTTGTTGTCTGATTGCTGATGCTAGGCCTTCTAACACTATGATAAATAGCAGTGGCGAGAGTAGACACCCCTGTCGTGTTCCTGATCTCAGGGGGAAGGCTCTCAGTTTTTCCCCATTGAGGATGATATTAGTTGTGGGCTTTTCATATATGGGTTTTATGATGTTTAAGTATGTAGAAACCTTAACTTCTAATAAAAACAGAAGAAATTATAAATTGTTATACCACATTTAGTAGACTGGCAAATTTATGAGTAGATTTCTGGTAGCATATGCTTTCTTATAGTACAGAATGTGGCGGCAGACATGTTTGCTGACATATCCAAATATCTTTAGGTAACAAGAGCCAAAAGTAGATACATCTGTGTTTAGTACTGTTTTAGTAATTTATATTACTTAGAAATGATCTAGATATTCAGTGAATTTCCATCATTTAACCTAGAAAAATTCCAAAGCTTCAGATTACCAAAAATACTTGGGTAACTACTTTTAAGTAGACCTACCATAAAACATCATTATTGAAGAGTTTGGGGAAAAAAAAAAAATGGGCGCCTGGGTGGCTAGTCAGTTGAGCTTCCAAGTTTGGCACAGGTCAAGATCTCACGGTTGGTGGGTTTGAGCCCCGCGTAGGGCTCTATGCTGACAGCTCAGAGCCTGGAGTCTGCTTCGGATTCTGTGTCGCGCTTTCTCTCTCACTCAAAAATAAACATTAAAAAAATTTTTTTTTAATTTGCTTATAAACCTTTATCCCAATTATATCTGTTTAATTTTTTAAGTCATAGACTACTTATGAAAATTTCACGAGAGATTAAAACAGCCATCACAACAAGGTTTGCAAAACCTAGAGCTTGAATTGATTTGACTAATTAACTCAGAATAAAAGATATATAACTACATTATATTTAGTGCTGACAACTCTGAAGACATCTCTATTTTAATTAAACCAATATAGCTAAACTAGCTTTCATTTACCAGATATTATATCAGGTCACATGAATTTATAAAGCATTTGGGTTAGTTTCTGTATTCTGGAGAGTTTAGAAATATTAAATTGGATAAGCGCTTATTTTTCTGAGTCAGTTAAATCAAGTTTTACAAACTAATTTTAGCAATACCACCCAGGGCCAGAAAAAATGTGCCATATACATATACACCCACAGATATAGACACACAGGCACCCTATAGCTTCCATTCCAAAATTTTAGCTACGAATCAGGTACAATACAAACTCCACTGGTTGGTAATAACACTTGAATCCAAATTGTGTTTCAGGCAGACAGAACAAGTTAAAGTTACCTGCTCCAGTGGCTAAGGCTTTTTACTAATATTTGTGGAGAAAATTATTAAGATTTGTATTTGTCCTTGACAAACAACTTTATGGAGGCTGTAGACTAGATTTGGGCAAGGGAACTTTTATAGCAGTTTGTATTTTGAAAGGCCGCTTTCCTCTACTGTTTTTCCTTCAGTCTTAGGTAATTGAGGGCAGTATCTTACTTACCTCCTTGGGTATTTACATTTCAAAAACATGTAAAACCTACTTCTTCAAGGGACAGATAAAGAATGTAATTTTTCTACTAGAAGTTTTAGTGTAGTGTCTTTGGGTGACTTCAGCAGTCCTAAGGGAATAGTGAAGAACCATAATTGGGGGGGAGGGGGGTCCTGTAAAAGGAATTCTCCGGACTCTTGGTCAAATGGGGCATCTAAGGGGATCATTGGGGTTACTAAAGTCATGGAAATGGCAAGCCAATTGGATCATACCAGTTTTGTGCAGCAGGAAACAGGCCTCATCTTAATGTTTTCCCTTCACTGTGATCCTTAGCAGTGATCACTGTTGGAAGGATGGGCACAGCACCAGGCAATAAATTATCTATGTGCGGAAGGGAAGGCCCCTGTACAAATACCTGGCTTCAAGGGCCTTTGCCTTCCCTCTTCTCTTTTCCTCCTCACTAGAGGCTTTGATAACCCTTGTCAGCTTTTTCCTTGGTGGCAGGGATGCCTTATAAAGCATATTTCTTGGTTTTGCCCAGTTCATGGGATAGGTGAGGGGCTCAGGATCTGTGGTACCTCAGAGGAAACAAGCATGTAACTCAGATGGATCTTTAAGAAGATTATGGATTTTAAGTTCGAGATGCTGACCATTTGGTGCATTTCAGCCACCATGAGTAACATTTCATAGCCCCTTCTAAAAACAAAACAAAATCCTGCAATTGCCAGTTAGCTTCCCTCTCTCTTTCCTGCTGCATAAACTCCTTCAAAAAGGTTTGAATTTCAATTAAAATAGTTTCTCATCTGTTTTCACTTCTACATTTTCTCTCATTACCTTAATCTTACATGTCGTTAACCAGGAAGTTTTGGATAATGTCACTATGTACCCTCTTCATAGGGAGTTGCTTTCCAGGGTGTCCCAATAGATGTCTCCAGGATTTGGGTCTGCCTCCACTAGTCCAACATGTACAAGGTCTTAGGGAAAAGCCCCTGGGCCTCTGGAGTGTAATACCAGAGCCTTGGCATGTTGGTGTGCTGCAGCAGTGAGCAATGCCCGGGAATCTTCCATGGGGTTCTACATTTATCAAGGAGATAGTGTACCTCCTCAGGGTCCTTAGGGGGTGCTGGTAGTAGATGTTCAGGAAATTTATATTTGTCTATTTTTTTTTTTTTTTAGCAACTCTGAACCAGAGATTGACCCATGGTAGCTCATTAGATCAGAGGACAAAGAGCAATAGTACTCTGTGAACTGGTGGCACAGAGACCATAGGCCTTTTTTGTGTTTGCCTTTTCACAGGGCCATTGGTTTCCTATTGCAAGGCTCTTTCATTCTCTGGGTTAGGACTTACAGTCCAGGCACAACCCTCGGACTCAACTGTTACAGGCAGAGGTTTCCCATCCTCCTCAACTACAGGAATCCTTTTCTTCTGCTTTATTCCAGAGCCTCTTCTTGGGCAATGGCAATAGCTTTACAGTTCACTCCACCGTACTTAGTTCTCCTTGGACTTGAGGCATGGAAGACCCTTGTGCACGTTAATAGGTCCTTATAATTAATGGTCTAATCATCTGAATAGACCCTGTGGCCTTCATCAGGCTGCTGTGTGAAGAACATTGAGTTATTATAGCAGCTGTGATATTTTAGGTTCATACCAGAGACAACACAGGACAGAGGCAATATATGGAAGCACACAGCAGTGCAGCACACCTCCAGTAAGCAATGCTCCTTTCTCAGATGAGGTTACCCACCTGAATTAGGTGGTTTTAAGCAAGTTGCACCTGGATGGCATTCAGTTAACTGCAAGGGCAAACATGCAGTCCTACTGAGTACCTCAGTTGTGTGCAGGTCTCAGCCTGTCAGTAACCAATGTTGAGGTTGGAACAGCCCTAGTGGTTTTTATTATGATTGCAAGAAGGCCTCAGCAATATCATCAAGAAACTTTAAATGATTTATTGCTTATAGGTTCTGAAAAGCACACAGCAATGTCAAGAGAGAGAACAGGATTAGAATTTTGTGTGTTCACTCTGTGAATTTAAAACATAAGAGCATGAATTTAAAGCACAGGAAGAGAAAACAAGTAGTCCAAATGTTCAGTTCTCTAAATCAATGAAGATCTCTAACAGGAGCAGGAATAGGGTTATGGAGGTAGGCTGGTTTTTTATCTAGTTGAATAGCAGGCAATATATTTATTCAAGATAGCCATCTTTAAAGTGGATGCCTCTGCAGTCAAACCTTAAGTCAGGTGCTTGAAACACAAAAAGGAAAAACTGTCAAAGCTTACAGTATGATATCTTACAGGCTTCAGAGTACAGGTTGTTTAATCTTCTTGGTTAAACTTATTCCCAGGTATTTTATTATTTTTGAGGAAATTGTGAATGGGATTGTTTCCTGAATTTATGATAATTATTAGTGTTACAGAAACACAACTGATTTTTGTATATTGATTTTGTATCCTGCAACTATACTCAATTTTTTCATTAGTTCTGTGTGGTTTGTGTTTTTTTTTTTTTTTTTTGGTAGTCTTTAGAGCTTTCTCTATATAATATGGCATCTACAAATACTGATAGTTTTGCTTTTTCTTTTCCATTTTGGGTGCTTTTTATTTAATTATTTTTGTCTAATTGCATAGGACTTCCCAAATTATCTTGAGTAAAAATGTTGAGAATGGGCATCCTTGTCCTGATCTTGGAGGAAAAGTTTTCAGGTTTTCACCACTGGGTATAATGTTTACTATGAGCTTATTATATGTAGTCTTTATTAAGTTGAGATAGGCTTCCTCTGTAGCCACTTGTTGAGAGTTTTTATCATAAATGGATGTTGAGTTTTTTTGAATGCTTTCTGCATCTCTTGAGATGTCATAAGATTTTTATCCTTCACTTTGTTAAAGTGGTGTATCATATTGATTGATTTGCAGATGTTGAACCATCCTTGCATCTCTGGAATAATTCCCACCTATTCATGGTGTGTGGTCCATTTAATTTACTGTTTAATATGGTCTGCTAATATTGTGTTGAGGGGTTTTGCATCTATGCTTATCAGGGATATTGGCCTGTAATTTTCTTTTCATGTGATGTCCTCGTATGGTTTTAGTATCGGGATAATACTGGTCTTATAAATGAGTTTGGAAGGATTTTGTCCTTTTCTACTTTTTGGAATCATTTGAGAAGGATTTGTATTAATTCTTCTTTAAGAGTTTGGTATAATTCACCAGTGAAACCACCTGGTCCTGGCCTTTTGTTTGTTGGGAGGTTTTTGATTACTGATTCAATCTCCTAGCTAGTAACTGGTCTATTCAGACTTTCTCTTTCTTCATGATTCGGTATTAGTAGGTTGTATATTTCTAGGAGATTATCCATTTCTTCTAGGTTGTCAACAATCTGTTGATGTATAATTGTTCCTAGTATTCTCTTATCATCTTTTACATTTTTGTGCAGTCAGTTGAAACTTTTCTTTATCCTTTCAGAAAAAAACCACCTCTAAGTTTCATTGATCTTTTCGCTTGTCTTTAGTGCTTTTGTTTCTTGGTTCATTTGATCTTTGTTACTTCCTTCTTTCTACTAACTTTGGGCTTTTTCTTTCCTCATTCCTTGAGGTGTAAGGTAGGTTGTTTAGGTTTTTTTCTTGTTTCTGAATACACACATTTATCATGAACTTCCCTCTTAGAACCGCTTTTGCTACATCTCATAACTTTTGGTATGTTGTGCTTCCATTTTCATTTGTCTAGAGGTATTTTAAAATTTCTTTTGATTTCTTCTTTGACCCTTTGGTTGTTCAGGAGCACGTTGTTTAATCTCTACATATGTGTGAATTATTCAGTTAACTTATTTCTAGTTTCTTACCATTTTGGTTGGAAAAGATGCTTGATGTGATTTGTCTTAAATTTGTTAAGACTTGTTTTGTGGCCTAATATGTGATCCTGGAGAATGTTCCATGTGTGCATTTTGTTGCTTTTATGTAATGTTCTGTATATATCTGTTAAGTCCATCCAGTCTAATGTGTCATGGAATATCTTCACCTGTCTCTCACTTTCATGTGCGTTTGTGCTTACATCTGAAGTCTCTGGTAGGCAGTATGTACATAGGTCTTTTTTATTATCCAGTCAGTCACCCTATGTCTTTTGATTGGAGCATTTAGTCCATTTACATTAAAAGTAATTATTGATAGGTATGTCCTTATTGCCATCTTGTTAATTGTTTTCTGGTTGTTTGGGGAGTTCTTCTCTATTCCTTTTTCTCTTGCTCTCTTCCCTTGTGCCTTGATGACTTCCTTTAGTGTTACACAAAAAATATAAAGAAAGGAATTTAAGCATTTCTGTTACAGGTTTTTGGTAACCATGAGGTTCATAATAGTACATTCTATGTAGATAGTAGACTATATTTTTATATTTGTATTCAGATGGGATAAAGTTGATTATATTTCAGCTCACTCATCCATTCATTCTTCTGCTTCATCCAGTCAGCTTTGTAACCCCTCTAGTGTATTCCTCAGTTCAGTTATTGTATTCTTTAATTCTGTAGCTTCTAGTTGGTACTTTCTTCTATTTTTTGCCTCTTTGTTGAAGTTCTCACTTTGTTCCTCCATTTCTCTCTTGAGCTCTATGAACTTTTTATAAGGTACACCATTCAACTCTGTTTTATTAAGGTCTTTTTCTGAGTTTTTTTTCTTGTTGCTTAATTTGGAACATACTCCTCTCTTTCCCTGTTTTGCTATACTCTCTGTATTGATTTCTATGCATGAGATGAAACAGCCACCTCTTTTAGTCTTAAAGAAGTGACCTCGAGCGGGAGCTTAAACTTACCATTCAACCCTGCACAAGCTCTTTATTGCCTCTCAACCTTTTTGATTGTCCAAGCAGCCTATTTTTAGTGCTTCCCAGTAGTCGAGGGTATGCTAAGACATGCCAGCATCAAGATTAAAGCTCACTGGAAGCCAGAACTTCAGACAGCAGCTTTTTTTTTTTTAATTTTATAATAGTTTATTTTCAAATTGGTTTACATATAACACCCAGTGTTCATCCCAACATGTGCCCTTTTTAATGCCCGTTACCCCCTCACCCTCAGTTTGTTCTTAGTCTTTGAGAGTCTCTTATGTTTTATCTCCCTCCCTCTCTGTGTCTTTTTTTTCTTTCTCCTCTTCCCCTCCCCCTGGTTTTTGCTTAGTCTCACAAAGTCCACCTATTCGTGGAAACATATGGTATCTGTCTTTTTCTGACTGACTGATTTCACTTAACAGCAGCTTTTAAAGTTTGAAAACATAGCTCTTTGGGACCACAGGTGTAAGTCCTGCTGGTCCCCAATGCCAGGCAACATAGAGGGGTCTTCTGAGCAGAAGCCACAGAAGTCGGAGCATCAGAAAAAGGGACCATCTCCTTTCCAGGTGACACTGAAGAGTTGAAACAAGTCAGAGTGAGCGTGCAAAGATGGTGTCTCCCATCGTCCTTTCCCAAAATATATTAGATGCCTGCTGCTCGTGCCTTAAGATTAAGCAAGATTTCAAAGAAAGTCTGGGCACTTTTCAGTTCACTACATATGTACTCAGTGGTGAGTCCGTTCATACAGGTCCTTTCAGAACTGTTTCTCAGTTCTCCATAGCTGTATAGGTCTTGTGGTTTTAAGTCCCGTTGGTTTTCAATGATCTGAGGTGTAGGTCTTAAACACTGGCGTGTCTGATGTTGGGTTTCACTCCTCAGGGAGAAGAAGGTCATGGTTTTTGAGTTCTCTCTTGCTTGTGGGTCACTGCACCAGGGGTGGGGTTTACGGTGAGAGTGCATTTCAGCCTTTCCTAAGTGCTTGGATGTGGGTTTCTTCTCATTTGCCCAGTGTATACAAGTGGCTCTGTTTTGTTCCATATATAGCTGTAGACTCAGGGTGGCTGTGGAAGGTGGTGAGTTGCTTTCTTGAACCAGAACCCTGAAAGAAGGAATTAACAAATTTAATACTGGGCACTAGGGCTATTTTGGATGTTGAGATTGCTCCTGTTGCCTCATATACCAGGACAACTATCCATTTCTTCCTCTAGTATCTTGAATCCCAACCATAACAGTTTACAAATAATTATGTGCCAAATAATAGTCCCCATAATTAATTTTAAAAAGACAACAGAACTATGCCCTCTTCTTTATCCCCCAGCTATACAATTTTTAATTGACACCAGACTCAGCATAAATACGGTTTGTCAGCAATTTGTCTATACCCTAATGGCAGTTTTACAAAGATAATGCCTTACTCTTTGTAATGTAATTTATAATTTATAAATGTTATGTTTTTTCAGAACCTCTATCCCCATATTCCTACCCTATTGATGAAGGAATTAACACAAAGATGTTGTGACTCTTGTGTAACTCCCACCATTTTCTATAGAACGTCTGTCATCTTGGTAAAGAATCTCTGTGGAATGTCCCAACTTGTTCTCAGTGAGGCAGCTTTTGAAGTTAGGATTGTGTTTTTTGTCCCTGATAGTTGCCCTTTCCCTTTCATATCTCAGAGACCCTGTGGGTTCAGTTCTAGACCACCACAATAAAGTGAAGGCTGAAATAAAGCTAGTCAGATGAATTTTTTTGGTTTTCCAGTGCATATAAAAGTTATGTTTACACCATACTGTAATCTGTTAATTGTGAAATAGCATTATATATAAAAAAACCATCTGCATATCTTAATTTGAAAATACTTTATTGCTAGAAAATTCTAACCATCATCTGAGCTTTCAGTGAGTCATACTCTTTTTGCTGGTGGAGGGTCTTATTTTGATGTTGATGTCTGCTGACTGATCAGGCTGGTGGTTGTTGAAGGATGGATTGGTTGTTGCAATTTCTTACAATAGTGAAGTTTGATTGACTCTTTCATGAACTATTTCTTTGTAATATGCAGTGCTGTTTCACAGCATTTTACCCATAGAACCACTTTCACAATTGGTGTCAGTCCTCTCAAACCCTAGTGCTGCTTTACCAACTAAGTTTATGTCATATTCTAAATCCCTGTCATTTCAGCAATCTTTACCACCCTTTCAGGAATAGATTCCATTTCACGATACCACTGTTTTGCTTATCCATAAGAAGTAACTGCTCATCTGTGAAAGTTCTGTCACGAGATTGCAGCAATTCAGTCACATCTGCAGTTACCCTCCTCCACTGAAGTCTTGAACCCCTCAAAGTCATGTATGGGAGTGGGAATCCACTTTTTCCAAACCCCTGTCAGTGTTGATATTTTGACCTCTTCTTATGAATCACAGATGTTGTCTTTATTTTTAATTATTTTTTAAAATTTAAATCCTAGTTAACATATAATGTAATAATGATTTCAGGAATAGAATTTAGTGATTCATCACTTATATATAACACCCAGTGCTCATCCCAACAAGTGCCTTCCTTAATGACCTTCACCCCTTTGGCCTTTCTCCTACCCACAACCTCACCAGCAACACTCAGTTTGTTCTTTGTATTTAAGAATCTCTTATGGTTTGTCTCCATGTCTTTATATTATTTTTGCTTCCCTTCTTTTATGTTCATCTGTTTTGTATCTTAAAATCCATATGAGTGAAATCATATATTTCTCTGACTTATTTCACTTAGCATAATGTACTCTAGTTCCATCCATGTTGTTGCAAATGGGTAGGATTTCATTATTTTTGATCACCAAGTAATATGCCATTGTATATATTTACCCCATCTTCTTTAACCATTCATCAGTCGATAGACATTTTAGCTCTTTCTATACTTTGGCAGTTGTCAATATTGTGAATCACAGATGTTATTGGCATTTAGAATGGTGAATCCTTTCCAGGAGGTTTTTAATTTGCCCAGAGGAATCGCTGCCTGTGGCAGCTATAGCTTTACAAAATGTATTTTTTTAATGTTTTATTTATTTTTGAGAGACCCTGATGCACGAAGCTTGAACTCATGAACTGTGAGATAATGACCTGAGTGAAACCAGAAGTTGGACACTTAACCAACTGAGCCATCCAGGGACCCCAAAATGTATTTAAGACTTGAAAGTCAAAATTAAATTAAACACAAGAAATCTTCAATCCATGGGCTGCAGAATGGGTGCTGTGTTAGCAGGCATGGAAACATGCCTTGTACATCTCCATCAGAACTCTTGGATGACCAGGTACATTGTCAACGAGCAGTACATCTTAACAGTGGGCTTAAAATATTCAGTAAGCCACGCTGTCAACAAATGTGTTGTCATCTGGGGTTTAAGAGCACACGCAGAGTAAATTCTTAAGTGCCCTAGGATTTTTGGAATGGAAAATGAGCACTGGCTTCAACTTAAAGTCACTAGCTGCATTAGCCCCTAACAAGAGAGTCAAAGCTTATATATTTATTTTAAATATTTATTTATTTAGAGAGAGGGAGAGAATCCTAAGCAAGATCCATGCCCAGATTGGATCCCAATGTGAGGCTCAATCTCAACAACTGCTAGATCATGTCCTGAGCTGAAATCAAGAGTCAGATACTCAACCGATGGAGCCACCCAGGTGCCCCACCTGTATTTTGAAGTTACAAAGCCAGGCATTGACTTCTCTTCTCTAGCTAGGTAGGTCCTAGATGGCATCTTCTTTCAATGCAAGGCTGTTTCTTCACCATTGAAAATCTGTTTTTAGTATAGCCATCTTCATTAATTGTCTTAGCTAGACCTTCTGGGTAATTTGGTGCAGTTTCTCTATCAGCACTTCTATATGCCCTGTTAACCCATTGATGTAAACTCAGGAAAATCCTAAGCTTATTCCCCACAGGGGAGCACTTTTAATTTCCTTCAAGAACTTTTCCTTTGCATTCACTATTAGGGTATCTGGTGAAAGAGACCTAGCTTTTGGCCTGTCTTGGCTTTTGACGTGATTTCTTGTGTTTAAAGTGACAGATGCTTAACTGACTGTGCCACCCAGGCGCCCTAAGTTCGGCTCAGGTCATGATCTCATGGTTTATGAGTTTGAGCCCTGCGTCAGGCTCTGTGCTGACAGCTCAGACCCTGGAGCCTGCTTCGGATTCTGTGTCTCCCTCTCTGTCTGCCCCTCCCCCACTCATGCTGTCTCTCTTGCAAAATAAAATAAAATAAAACATTAAAAAAAATTAAAGTGAGAGATGTGCAAGCCTTATTTTCACTTGAACACTTTAGGAGAACAGAGAGACGGGAAATAGCCAGTGGGTAGAGTAGTCAGGACATATACAACATTTAAGTTCACCCCCTCCCTTATATAGGCACATGTTGTGGCACTCTGAAACAATTACAATAATGCTATGAAATATAACTGATTACCATAACAAATACAGTAATGAAGTTTGAAATATTCTGAGAGTGAGAGTTACCAAAATGTGACAGAGACGCTGTTGAAAAGACAGCACTGATGGGCTCACTCAACACAGCGTTGCCGCAAACCTTCAGTTTATAGGAAACACAAAAGCTGTGAAGTGTGATAAAGCAATGTGCATTACAATGGACACTGTACCGTGTTCTGTCCTTGTTCAGGCAAGGGAGAAGCTATGTGAGTGCTGGGTATAAATGCTGCTGGGCCCCTTCAGCAGTACAAACCCACTGAGACATCAGCCACTTCCAAACTTTATGTTCTCAGCTGATTAATCAGATTGTAAGACATGTTTTATGTTTATCTCTCCTCCTTCCAATTATGAAGAGTGTCCTTCAGGTCTGAGTCACAATCTGAGTGACTAGAATAGAATTTGACTATTCATAAATGGCAGTGAGAAAATTCACAACAGAAAAGCACACATTTTATAAAAGAACAACAATATTACTTGATAGAATCTTGTTCTGAAACTCACCTACTGTGAGGAAACATTTACCTTTTGAGACTCCTCCCTCTGAAATGGTTCAGACCTCCCTGGCAGCTTCAGATTCCATTCATTATTTGTATAATTTTAACCTTATCTAAAACTGCTGTGATCATTTAATGATTATTCATTAAATTCCCATTCCCTCTAAAAGCACTGTTTTACCATGTCTTATAATCATATACCCTTTCCGATTATCTTTTAGCAGCTTTCATTTAAAGGACCACTTCTTCAGCTTATGGAAATGTATAAACTGGGGCTTTTTGTTTGAATAACAATCATAATAGTAGTCTTCATCTCAATTTTCATCTGATTCTCTGGGTTCAAGTACAAAATAGTTCCCAAAGAAACAAATATGTCATTACCTTTTTATTCAGATAATGTTACTTTAATCTGTAAAATGAGCCAGCTTGCTTTTGACTACACATTTAATATGAGAAGACTGAATTTTCTAGGAAAATGGCCAAACAGGCTCAAAATATCTTATAGATCAAGGCAGATTGGTTTTTGGCTTGTTCTTGATGCCTGGTCTCTTCTGTTCAAGTCCCAGCACCAACATTTATGTGTTAAATGACCTTGAGTTTATTATTAGGTAACTTCTCTATGCCTTCATTTCCTCATCTTCAAGTGGGAATGATACCTTTATTGCTAGGTGTGGATTAATTGAGTTACTATAAAGTAAAAATATCTGGTTTTATATTTTGATTTTTGTCTAAGCTTTGTAACACTTAAAGGTTAGTTATTTTAGGCAGTAGATTATTTCACAGGATGCCACATAAACCAGGGAAATTATACAAGCCAAGCATGAAAAACAATCATTTTCATGTGCATTGATGCTTCATTATCCCACAGTAATGAGACAATATCAAAAAGCCACTTTTTAGTATATTTATCTAAGAAATCACCATCTCCCCCATTCAATATTATCTACAGAAAACAAATACATGTGATTTGAGAGATTAGGAGGAAACAGAGGAAATTGTCAGTGGCAGATAAAGAAAACTGACCACAAGATATTTGATAGGTCTCAAAATACATGATTACTAAATCAGAATAAAATTTTTACAGTTAGTTGATATGAAGTAGATGTAAGTTTTTTTTGTTTTTTTTAATTTTAAGGTTTATTTATTTTTTGAGAGGCATAGAGACAGAACGTGAGCAGGGGAAGGGCAGAGAGAGAGGGAGACACAGAATCCGAAGCAGGCTCCAGGCTCTGAGCCATCAGCACAGAGCCCGATGTGGGGCTCGAACTCACACACTGTGAGATCATGACCTGAAGTCGGCCGCTTAACCAACTGAGCCACCCAGGTACCCCAAGTTTTTTAATTATATTTGCAGATGATTTGTATTTTTTAGATGTTTACATAATCAGAAATAAAGTTGACCATTCTAAAAGTGATAATTTTATACAAAAAGTTAATACTGTATACTATTAATACATTTACTTTTTTCTAAATGTCCTAAGTTTTGACTTGTGATTAAATTTTTTTAGTGAAATAAATGAATCACTTGACAATTTAAGGTTTTTGGTACTGTCCTATAAATGCTGTAGTCTCGGGGTGTGCTATTTCTACTTTTGGCTTAATACTGAACCATTACATATTTTCATCTGTACATAGTCTGTACTAGACCATACAATATTATTTATCTTAGAATCACAGAATGTTGGAGTAATAATGTACCTGTTAAATGATCTAGATCAGGGGTACGTGCGTGGCTCAGTCAGTTAAGTGTCTAAGCCCTGCATCGGGCTCTGTGTTGACAGCTCAGAGCCTGCTTCAGAAACTGTCTCCCCTCTCTCTCTGCCCTTCCACCACTCATGCTCTCTCAAGAATGAATAAACATTAAAATTTTTTTTTAAATGATCTAGTTCAAGGGTGGGACACAGATGGCTTTGAGTCATTTTATACTCACCATACTTTCAAAGCCTTCGTGTGTGGAGGTTCATGATGACAGCACAGGAAGACCTGAATAAAAAATATATAAAATCTGAATGGACCAATTATTAGTAAAGAAATTAAATTAGTAATCAAAAAAACTCCCAACAAACTCCATGCCCAGATGAATTCCAGCAAACATTTAAAGAAGAGTTAATACCAGGGTGCTTGGGTGGCTCAAGGCTCAGGGTCATGAGATTAGGCCCTGCATCTGGCTCTGCACTGGGTGTGGAGCTAGCTTAAGATTCGCTCTCTCCCTCTGCCTCTACCCCACTTGTGCTCTAAAGAAAGAAAGAATTAATACTACCCTTCTTAAATTATTCCAAAAAAACTAAAGAGGAAGGAACACTTCCAAACTAATTTTTACAAGACCAGTATTACCCTAATATCAAAATCAGACCAAAACACTACAAAAAACACAAAATTACATGCCAGTATCTCTGATGAACATAGATATAAGAATCCTCAACATAGTATGAGCAAATCAACTTCAACAATACACTAAAAAGACCACACACCATGACCAAGTGGGATTCACTCCAGGCATGCAGGGATGATTTAATACAAATCAATCACTGCAATACACCTTATTAACAAATTGAAGGATTAAAAAAATCAGATGATTATTAAAATAGACAAAAGGCATTTGACAAAATTAAACATTCTTTTATGATTAAAAACTCAGCAAAGTGGGTATAGAGGGAATATACCCAAACATACTAAAGGCCATATATGACAAATCCACAGCAAACATTCTACTCAATGATGAAAAGCTGAAACTTTTTCCTCTTGATCAGGAACAAGGTAAGGATGCCCACTGTCACCACTTTTATTTAATGTGGTATTTAAAGTCCTAGCCACACCAATTAGACAAGAAATACGAGGTATCTAAATTATAATAGAGGAAGTAAAGTTTTCACTACTTGCAGATGATGTGATACTACATATATAGAAATTCCTAAAGACTCCACCAAAAAAACTTTTAGAATAAATGAATTTTGAAGGATGCAAAATTAATATACAGAAATCTGTTACATTTCTATACACTAAATAACAAAATAGCAGAAAGAGGGATTAAAAAAAATTCCCATTTACAATTGCATCAAAAAATAATATACCTATGCATTTAACCAAGGAAGTAAAAGACCTATACTCTGAAAAGTTTGAAGACAACACAAATAAATGGAAAAGATATACTATGCTCATGGAATGGAAGAATACTGTTAAAATGTCCATACTACCCACAGCAAAAACACCAATGACATTTTTCAAGAAACTTTGACAAATAATCCTAAAAGTTGTATGAACCACAAAAGATCCCAAATCAACCTTAAGAAAGAAGAACAAAACTGGAGTGTCACGATCTCTGATTTCAAACTATACTACAAAGCTATAGTAATCAAAACCTTATGGTATTGGCACAAAGACAGATGCATAGATCAAGAGAACAGAATAGATAGCCTAGAAATAAACCCACACTACATGGTCAATTATGACAAAGAAGGCATGATCATACAGTGGCATAAAACACCCTCTTTAATAAATAGTTTTGGGGACACTGGACAGCTACATGCAAAAGAAAGAAGCTGGACCACATTCTTATACCATATACAAAAATTAACTCAAAATGCATTAAAGAATATAAGACTTAAAACCATAAAAATCCTACAAGAAAACACAGGTAGTATAAACTCTCTGATGTCATTCTTAGTAATTTTTGTTTTGGTTCCGTCTTCTCTGGCAAGGAAAACAAAAGCAAAATTAGCAGGAGCACCTGGGTGCCTCACTTGGTTAAGCATCTGACTCTTGATCTCAGCTCATGTCTTGATCTCAGGGTCTTGAATTCAAGCCCCGCCTTAGGCCCTTCTTTGGACACCATACTGGGTGTGAAGCCTACTTAAAAAAAAGCAAAATAAACAAATGGGACTACATCAAGCTAAAAAGCTTTCGCACAGCGAAAGAAACCAAAAAAACAAAAAGACAACCTACTGAATGAGAGAAGATATTTGGAAATGATATACCTTTTTAATTAAAAATTTTTTAATGTTTTTTTTTTGAGGGAGAGACAGAGCGTAAGTGTGGGGTAAGGGCAGAAAGAGAGGGAGATACAGAATCTGAAGCAGGCTATAGGCTATGAGCTGTCAGCACAGAGCCCAACACAGGCTCCAACTCATCAATGGTGTGATCATGACCTGAGCTGAAGTTGGATGCTCAATGGACTGAACCACCCAGGCACCCCTGGAAATGATGTATCTAATAAAGGGTTGATGCCTAAAATATATAAACAACTGCTGCAACTCAATAACACAAAAACCAACCC
The DNA here is from genome assembly GCA_030068075.1 of Paguma larvata. Taxonomy (NCBI): domain Eukaryota; kingdom Metazoa; phylum Chordata; class Mammalia; order Carnivora; family Viverridae; genus Paguma; species Paguma larvata. The sequence goes on from CM057830.1 coordinate 30,573,630, forward strand.
AATTAAGAAATGGGCAGATGACCTGTATAGACATTTTTCCAAAGAAGACCTATAGGTGGCCAACAGATACATGAAAAAATGTTCAGCATCACTCATCATCAGGGAAATACAAATCAAAACCAAAAATGCAATACCACTTCACATCTGCCTGGATGGCTACTATCAGAAAGACAAGAAGTAATAAGTATTGGTGAGGATATACACTGTTGGTGGGAATGTAAACTGTTGTAGCTACCATGGAAAAACAATATGGAGGTTCCTCAAAAAATTACAAATAGAACTACCATATGATCCAACAAATCCACTTCTGGGTATTTATCTGAAGAAAATGAGAATACTAATTCAAAAAGATTTTTGGACCTCTATGTTCATTGCAGCATTATTTACAATAGCAACCTAAATGTCTATACATAAGTGAATGGATAAAGATGTGGGGTGTGTGTGTGTGTACACACACGCACACAATGGACTTCTAACCATAGAAAAGAATGAAATTTCACCATTTGTGACAACATGATGGACCTTGAAGCCACTATGCTAAGTGAAATAAGTCAAACAGCAAATGGCAAATGCCATATAATTTCACTTACATGTGGAATCAAGAAAAGAAAAAAAAAAACAAACAGAAAACAAACTGGTAGTTGCCAGAGGGGAGGGGAGGGGGACAGATGAAATAGGTGAAGGGGATTAATAGATACAACTTCCAGTTATAAAATAAGTCACAGGGATGTAACTTTGGTGAAAGATGGTAACTAGACCTATCATTATCATTTTGTAATGTATAAAAATATCAAATCACTATTGTACACCTGAAACTCATGTCAATTATAATCTAAAATAATAAGAGTGATAGAAAACAAAAGCAAAACCCTCAGAAATATCCTTGTAAAATGAAATCAAGGATAAAAGGAAAATCTCACAAATAAGAATAAAATCCAATGAACAAGTGTGGGATTTCTTAACTGAACATTGGAAGTAGCAGGATTATGGAATACTACCTAGACTTATGAAGGGGAGAAAAATAGCTACAACCTAAGAGTCTGAAATATCATTTTGATAACATTTACCAGTCAGGGTGAAGGAAAGTTATTCACAGAGCTGTACAATTTTATAGACTGTTTCCCATGTGCCTCATGTATGGAAAATTCTTCAGAAAGGACTACTCAATTACAAAATAAATCAGAACAGCAACTTCAAAATCAGCGAAGATGGAGAACAAATAGTAATGAGCAATGATTCATGCACTATATGTATAATTAAGTCTGAGTGGATGATGATACAATGACTAGGAATTGGTAATGTAAATGCTAAATATTCCTTCTTTTAAAAAAAAAAAGCCTTTGTGACTAAGTAAAATATATGACTATAAAATAAACAGCTTTAGTGCCCAGGGTCTTACTTTTAACCACATTCATAGATTTATGTTAATGTCATGCTATCATGGGACATCTGGCAATACAATCCCCAGTCTAGTCCAACTCCCTCTATTTCCCCATTTGGATAATGGCCTGGTTCCCTTCCTTGATCCCAGATATTTACTATCAGTGACTTGTAGTGCCTGCAGATAAATAGAATTGTGAGAAAAAGCACTTACTGGTTAAGTTTAAACACTGAAAAAATAGTCAATAGCATTAGGATTAGAGGTAGTCTCCACAGGGATAGATTAATCAGTAAATTTGAGGCAGAGATTTGATTGATATATAAATATTCTAATAACTAATGTTTGTTTATATGCCAGGGACTTAGTTAGACATGTTATAAATGTTATCTCAGATGATGCTCAGATAGCCTGTAAAGACAGGTTAGTATTATCCTGTTTTTCAGGTGAGGAACCTAATGCTTTAAAGAGTAACTTGTCCAGGTCTCATAGCTAGTAATTGGGTCAGGTTGCCTCTTTATGTTTTAAGTATTTCCCCCCATACAAATATTAAAGATTTGAACTACTCGTTCTTGTGTCTTTCAGGATTATACTCTATGTTAGGAAATAACCTAACACAATTTCTTCACTAGCCTGAGCTTTGTAATAGGGGCAGTGTGTAATTACAGCATTCAGTGAATATCTGTGTACTAAACTTCGGGGGTGGAGAGGGAGTTGAGGAGGAAGGTCTGTTGGAAGGAGACCTCAAAGAAAACCATTAGAAAACAAGGCATTCATCTGTAAATTGTTTAAGTACTGAAAGCCTACAACAGCCTAACATAGCACATACCATTAATGATGATGGGGTTTCTCCTCTCAATGATGAGAAACTTCATATTGGACACAGAAAATGATAATTTGACATTTTTAAGGGAAGATTACTTGGTATAATTGGGAAATAGGAAATCTCTGGTGTTTTGTTTTTTCTTCTAAAATGTCATAGCTGGGGGCACCTGGGTGGCTCAGTCGGTTAAGTGTCTGACTTCAGCCCAGGTCATGATCTCATGGTTGTGAGTTTGAGCCCCGCACTGGGCTCTGTGCTGACAGCTCGGAACCTGGAGCCTGGAGCCTGCAGCCTGCTTTGGATTCAGAATTTTCCTATCTGCCCCTCTCCTGCTCATGCTCTCTCAAAAATAAATAAATGCTTAAAAAGAAAAAAAGGTCATAGCTGAAAATATAAATAACTCCCAAGTCTTGAAAAGATTCTTGGGTTCTGATTGACCATTTTCGGGAGGATCTAGAGTGAACACCGTAACATGATTTATTGGTGATTTCTTATCATGGACTATATCAGCTGTAGGCCATTTGAACCAACAAATCTGGTTTTGGTTTTTGGGTCATTATGTTAATAGCATCCAGACATTTGTTCTTTTGATATTTCCCATCTTTTGATCATACTGATTTTTAATTTGTCTTTTATTTTCAGAAGGAGTTTTGGAACACCTATACAAAAGCACAACAAGGAGAGAGTAACCGAGGAAGTGACTGGTTTCAGTTTTACCTTACCTTTCCGTTAATCTTTGGCCTCTTCATTATCCTTCTTGTCATTTTCCTAATTTGGAGATGCTTCCTCAGAAACAAAACTCGCAGACAGACAGTAACTGAAGGCCACATTCCTTTCCCTCAGCACCTTAATATTATCACTCCGCCTCCCCCACCAGATGAAGTGTTTGATAGCAGTGGATTGTCACCAGGCTTTCTGGAATATGTAGTTGGGCGCTCAGATTCTGTCTCCACTCGCCTATCCAACTGCGATCCTCCACCCACCTATGAGGAAGCCACTGGCCAGGTGACCCTCCGGAGGAGTGAAACGGAACCTCATTTAGACCCACCCCCAGAATATGAGGACATCATCAATTCCAACTCAGCCAGTGCCATTGCTATGGTGCCTGTGGTCACCACCATCAAATGAAACTGTAACCTTCTTTTTACTGTAATCATTTTTAAAATACTAATGAAAGAACTTTCTAGCACTTTACCACTACATAAATGTGCATTGACTTATTTTATTGGACTCTGACAGCATACCACTTCACATTTTCTGATTTGATTTTCATTAGTTTTGTTTCCTACTATAAAATCATTATCCATGCTCATTTTTGCTAATCGAAATATGTGAAGAGGGAAAAACATATTAGTGGAGGTCTTTACATGATGTGATGAGATACACATATGTGTGTGTAGTTCTTTGCATACACACGTGTGTGTACATCAGCCCAGTATATGTGCAAGTGTCTTGAAAAGCCATTAACTTCTGTCTAAATCATCTATAAGGAGAACATTACTCACCAAAATAAGGGGGGGGGGAAACACCAACAATTTGTACAATAGCCAGCCACATGCTGTTGAATTTTGAAAATAAGATGAACTTAGCATGTTTTCTAATTCTTACTGGCTTTTGTTAACCTTTTTCTTCAGCTACCTTAAAAAATGCATGCAGTCTACCTTGATTTTAGAAACATCTCAAAGAGAGGGAAGGCACAATAAATGCTAATTTGCTTATAGAATATAGCAAGAATATCACTGGTCATTAGTGGCATTTGGCTAGTTTTGGAGGAAGGATTTTGTTGTTGTTGACTGCCTTCCCTTCAACTCCTGAAATTAAACAGTGTTTGCTTAGTGTCTTTGAATATCTCATGCTATTTGTATTAACATCTTGGTTAAATACAGAGGTTGTCTCCTGGCAACAGAATAGTTTTATATATATTAATGACAGGGAAGAGATACAAGTTTCTCCTTTGCTCATTTGTGACAATAATTACTTTCTTTTTGCTGTTTCAACGCCTTTTATACTACCATCTACTACTCTTACCACCACAGAATCTGTAAGAACCCAGAATTTAGTTAAAATCTTGAAATTATCTTCTTGGTTCTGTATAGACTGAAGTCTTTGCTTCAAGAAGATTAGGAGGCGTTTTCCATTAAATTAACATTATATGTGATTTTTATATGGCTCTCCAGTGGGTGGAGCAAGATTGCAAAGTCTGTTGTGCCAAGTGCACAGTTATAGTTTCACATATTTTCATTGTTGCTATTTCATTTGGTATTTTCATCAAATTTTTTAAAGTGCAGGATATTTACTTTGCTCCTGGTGTAAAGGGAACAGGCTATGAATGAACTTCCAACATAAACTGGCACAGAAAGAAAAAGTAAGGTTGTTTCATTATGTAGGCACTGATGGAAAATTCATTACATCGGTCAGGGAAATGGCTGTGCCCCTCCCAAGACTCCCTGGTGTTGGATAAAATGGTTCATGAGGCAGAAGGAGTGCAGGTTTCAGAAGTGTCGGTCATATCCTGCCACCTCCATCTCCAGCCCCAGACCTCCCCCCCAAGTCCTGCCCTGGAACCCAAGGAAGGAGGAATACCAGGGGAAAACCCGGAACCAGGAGTCAGATGGCCCAAATTCTAATCCTGTTGTGTAAAAAAGGTACTTGCCATGGTACCGTGGGAGAGACCCTGCACCTCAGACTGTTGAACTCTGAAGCGGATAATGTCATTTGTCCTGCCCTTCTCCAGGGGCTTTAAAAGGACCTAATGAGATGGCATGTATGAAAGTAATTCTTGGGGTGCCTGGGTGGCTCAGTCGGTTAAGCGGCCAACTTCGGTTCAGGTCATGATCTTGCGGTCTGTGAGTTCAAGCCCCGCGTCGGGCTCTGTGCTGCCGGCTCAGAGCCTGGAGCCTGCTTCAGATTCTGTGTCTCCCTCTCTCTCTGCCCTTCCCCTGCTCATACTCTGTCTCTGTGTCTGTCAAAAATAAATAAATGTTAAAAAATAAATAAATAAAAAGAAAGTAATTCTTTAGATGTGACGAGCTGTCTGCTTGTAAGGTAACAGCATTGTTCTTATTGTGCTTAAGGGAGAATTTTCTCCCTGTGTGCCTAAAATTTATCAGAGCTTTCACATAGTTAGGAGTAGAGTAGGCTGCTCCATTAATGGCTAACGGGTTCCTGATCCTGGTGTCTTGGCTATTAGACCTCTGTCACTCTGATCTATCCCATTGCTGTGCCAATTTAAGAGACGACAGCCAGCTTATCACAGACAGGATTAAGTAGATGTTGGAAAGGGAACTAAGTAAGCTGTGTTTAGTTAAAAGGTTTCATATCTTTCATGAACTAAAAATTAATAAATCTTGACCCTCATCTCAGTAGAAATGGCAATACTAATTTGAATTTGGCCATGAACACATGGTAACTTTTGGCTTCTAGTTATAGCTGAAAGTGGGAGTGTTTGATCCAGTGGTGTGTGTGTGTGTGTGTGTGTGTGTGTGTGTGTGTGTGTGTGTGTGTGTGTGTGTGGCTATTCCAGCTCCTTTTTAAAGGAAAATTAAGGTTCCTTTTGTTTGAGGGTTGTTTTTTTTTTTTTTTTGTATCATTAACATTAGGCCTTAGACTAAACTAGCAATTTTTAAAGTGTGGCTGGCCCATGAACCCCTAGGAGCCCTTGAGAGCCTTTCAGGACATCTGTGAGATCAAAGCTATTTTCATAATAATACAGAGGTATTAGTTGTCTTTTCACTCTCTCAAAAAGTAGTTGAAAATGTAAAACAATGCCATTTCCCACAAATCTTTTTTCTGTTTTAGGAAATATAGCTATTTTCTTAAAAATGTTATTTATGTTAGCATGTAATAGATTTTCAATTTTAAATAAATGCTTAGTTTTTTTTAGTTTTATCTTCTAATATGGCAAATATTGATGGATATAAACTCCATAAACAAAAGCTCTTTGGCATCCAGATCTCTAATAAATTTTAAAGAGTATGAAGGGGTCTGGAGAGCCAAAGGTTTAGAATTACAGGGTTAGACAAAGGAGCAGGAGGTTCTATTACGATGTATATATTCTTGCAACTTTATTTTACATTTTAATGTCTTGATATTGGATTTAATGCTGCCTCTTAATGTTACCTGAATTGTAGTCTAAGAATGGATATTAATTCTTGAAGCAAATGCCAAATGCTTCATCAGTTGATACAGCTTTGTGGCCTGTTGGTCAAAGACAACACACTCCTCTGGGGAGACACCAGCCACGGATCTCTTGGCAGCATTCACGTGATAAAGACAGGATAACAAAACACCGCCTTCTTCAGGCAACCTTTCTTAGTTCGTTTCGTTTGATTTTGATTGGGGTTTTACATTTTTCAAAACCCTTTTGCTACCCCTTCTGGTTTTATAAACTGAGTTTCTTAACATTGGTTATAATTAAAGGGGCTTGTCTGGAATAATAGTATATTTTTTATGCTTTTGCCTTTCTTACATGATTGATATTACATTCACCTTTGGTCGTTTTTAATAAAGGTTTATTTTTGCAGATATATTTAGTACCTTTCTTAAGCAGTAATTAAATTGAATCAACCAGTTTGCATTTAAATGAGAGGATGGGCTTAGTGGTCTTCCAATGGAATGATTTCCAGGCCCTCATGATGCAGTGGTTGTGTCTGGAATCCCAGAACTGGCGCTTTCTGCCTTTCTGCTTGGAATGTCACAGTGAATTATATCTGTTTAAAGTAAATTCAAGGATTTCTTTTTTTTCTCATTGACCAGTACAAATGCTGTGTTTGATTCATTGTTAGTGATGACTTCAAGACTGATGATCTGATACCATAACTGTGGAAGTAGCTTTAACTTGGTTCTGTGTAAATAGCATGTACTTTATTATAATTCACATTTTTAAACACTTGGTTTACATTAAATTATGGTATTTAACTATTTTTATGTTTATACTAGGTAAGTTTTTTCTTATGTTTCTGTGTTTTTGGTATGCTAAATAAAGCTATTTTTAAACCCAAGAGATTTGTTTTTGGCCACGTATTCTATTTTGGTAAGGTGATAAACATGCTGCATTAAGCTTTTTTAAATTATGGTCTTTTTAACAAGGGAAAATCATTGTTTCTTTTTTCTTATGTATGTAAGAAATATTGTTCAGTAATGAGAAATTGTCTGGAGAAAACCTCAGGGAGTTCTCAGCATAAGAAAAAAATTTCTCTCCTAACTTTCGAATGATGTTGCCATGATGCAGAATGGGAACACCTCCTCCAGAGGGACCTCCCTGCTGCAGTGTAGTTTGTCAAGTCTTGCATATTGTGCTGTCTGCAGATACCAAGGAGCTGGGGTTTTTCCCTCTTTAACAGCTTGTATTTGACATTGGAGAACATGAGAAAGGAAAGCACAAGATGGAAACATTTGTGACCATAGGGCATCTTCCTTAGTTACCTCAAAGACTAAACAGGTTATGTGATAGGTCACTGACCAAGCAAATGTAAATATGACTTGATCTTTATGGCATAAAAATTCAGCCAATTTACTTATAATCTGTACTTAAAATTTCTCCTTGAATGTAAGTCTGAGTATCCATTTTGTAAGCCTAAATCCCCCAAAGAGTTGTCTAAAACATAAAAGGGCACTTTTTAAAAATATATAGCAATTTCTAAAAATTATATAACATACAGATTAATAATATACATCCATGAAACCCAAAACCTAGATCAAGATATTTCTAGCACCCTAGAAGGCTCCATCATACACCTCTCCTTAAACCTAACACTATTCTCACACCTATCGTAAGAGATCAAGTTTTAAAATTTCATACTTGGCTGTGGCCATATGGACTTGACTCTTTCTTTTTTTAAATTCTTATTTCAGAAAACTTCAAGGTAGAAGTTCCAGAGCTGCTCTTCCATCCTTCTCCTTGAACCTATTCCTCTTCTAAACCTTTTCTACATACCTAAAGCTCTTTGAGGCCAAGAATTATGTTTAATCCCTTTAACACTCTTATCCCAAAACATCAAACACCTAAAAAGTGAGGGCTTTTTTAAGCCTATGTATTGATCAAAATATCAGTAGTTTTCTGTCTTCATGCTTGTGTTTCTGCTGTAATTCTTATCACCTACCATTTCCTTAAACTTTGTATGATGATGTTTTGTTTTCAGCAATTTTGCATGTCTGTATATATATATTTTTTCTTTTTCTTTTTTTTTTTTACTTCATAATCTGCCATGATCTGGTCGCACAGGCTTATCTAACTTTATTTCCTTCCATAGCTCAGGTAATAGATATTTACAAAGTGCCTAGTTTGTGTGAAACTAGGGTCATAAGGAAATAATAGTGCTTATAGATGTCATCCCTAGGGATTTTGCAGTCAGAACAAGTCTGGGATAAACTTACAATTTAGTGTAATTCTAATTCACTCCAGTTCACAGAGATCCTTTTTGCCCAAAGTCCCACTGTATTTACAATCAATCATTTATCATGCAGTCCTGTATATCAGTCTACATTATTTTTATAAGTTTTTAGCAATGGAAGCTAACTTTCAAAAAAATTCATAGAACCCTAATATGTTAAATTGGTAACTCTCTCTCAAAAATAAATATTTTAAAAAAGGGAGAGGGGCACCTGGGTGGCTCAGTTGAGCATCCCACTTTGGCTCAGGTCATGATCTCATGGTTTGCGGGGTTGAGCCCTGCATCGGGCTCTGTGCTGATAGCTCAGAGGCTGAGGCCGGCTTCAGATTCTGTGTCTCCCTCTCTCTCTGCCCCTACTCTGTGTGTTCTCTCACTTGCTCTCAAAAATAAACAAACATTTAAATTGGTAAGACTGGTGGTTCACCACAGAAGTAGGAAGCTTGGAACCTCACCTTACTTCAAGTCAGTCCAAGTCACAGCAAACACTAGAATTTCATGAACATAGACAACCACTGTAATATAACATCCATCAATGTCCAGTTTCATGCCTCCTCACACACAATCTAGAGTCTCCTCCACTAACAGATTGCTTAGGGTTAAAAATGGTCTTTTTAGTCCAGTTGTTCCTAACTCATAAGTATACCGCACTGGCCACTGACATACACTGTCCACAAAAACTGAAGAGAGATCAGAGAATGTTAATAGCTCTGATTTTCTGTGTTTATGTCACTTTCAATATCACCATATTTCTTGCTACATTTTCAATAATCGGTCCCTTTGCATTTGTGGTAAATGATGATTTTAATCATAAATCATATTTAAAAACAATCATACGGTGATGTTACTGAAATAGTATGGAGTCCAGAATTCCAAAAGCATGTTCTTTCACAAAAGCAGCAAAGAGGGGCACCTAGGTGGCTTAGTGGGTTAAGCGTCCAACTCTTGGTTTTGGCTCAGGTCATGATCTCACATTTTGTGAGTTTGAGCGCTGTGTCAGGCTCTGCGCCGACAGTGCAAAGCTTTCTGGGAATTCACCCTCTCTCCCTCTCTCTCTCTGTCCCGCTCTGCCTCTGTCTCTCTCGAAATAAACTTAAAATTTTTTTAATGCAGCAAATAAAGTGGCAAAAACTATAAGCATCAACTTCATCAGCACTCTAAAAACTAAGTATAATTTACAGCAACCAGGAAAGAAGAAGAACCTTTAACAGCCTGGCCTTATCCCCTGCTTGTCTTGTCAGTGGCATCGTGGAAGACGATAGCCCACATTTTAAGTATAGGTTCCTAGTATCAGAGGAAGTAAAATGGACCTTATTCTCCAAGAACTGAGGTTGACTGTTTAGCCCCATATCTTGGCTTCCTCAAGTACCAGCTCAAAGGCTTGCCTTTATTTCGCCTAACCTAGAACTCCCCACTTGAGAATTATTTTTCAAAAACACTTACAGGTAAATGCATTAGCTGCTACCACCTGAGCAAGGGAAAACATTTGGAGTAAAAAACAGAAAAACTGAAAACCTTGGGAAGAAAGGCTGAGGAATAAACAGAATAAGGGCTTTTAAAACTTCCACATAGGAATCTAGATGGCTAAATACATATAAAGAGCTCAGTGAATTCTCTAAAAAATTCTGAGAGGCTCCAAACTCTCAACTTTGACCCTCAAATTCTCCATATGCAGGGAGTAAAAGTTATGGTGGAGTTATATGTCATCTGGCTAAAAGCTGACGATTTCCCTTAACACACACACACACACACACACACACACACACACAGCTCATCTGCTAAAAACAGGATACTTTTAGGGAGAAAGTTTAACAAACTCTGTCAAATCACTAGCTGACCACTACAATAACAGAAACAAGACTACAGTGGACACATGTGACAAGGAATACAGACTTTACAAAATGAGTTAAAAACATCACTAAACCAACAAACAACTAGAACAAACAGCTAAGCAAACCCTAAAGACAGAGGAACATCAGATTTCCAGAGTTGCCCTTCTATAATAGTAATTAATTAGTCTTATCTACTGCTGAGAATAGTACCCAGCCCTGAACATCTAGGAAGCCTGACCAGAGAACCTAGGAAACCACAGAGCCCACCCTACAGCCTTGCTTAGGAAGGAAACCAAGCCATTCCCAACTATTCTCAGCTAGTGGCATCCCTCCCCACATGCCAACCTCAGAGCTTGGGCAGTGACATCACCTAAAAACAGAACCCAATAGCAAGCCTCACCTACTCAAGGATGTTACCAGCAGACATGTTCAGAAACCCAAACTAAGCTGACTAGTGAACTATCTCTGTCAAACTGAACCTGCCAAGTCTGGACAAGGAGAACATTTACTCAAATGCACATACACCAACTTAGGGAATCAAGGATGATAAAAGTAAGGTAAATGGGACACCATCAAAGAAAACTAACAAAGCTCCAACAAATGACTAAAGAAATGGAGATCTATGAACTGTCAAAGAATTCAGAATAAGCTTTTTAAAGTTTGGGGAACTAAAAGTACACACAGACAATTCAGTGAAATAAGGAAAACAATTCATGATAACAGAAGTTCAAAGAAATAGCAACTATCAAAAACATCCTACATCTAAAAAATACAATGAGTGAAACTGATAATTTAATAAAGAGCTTCTAAAAGCAGACTCAACCAAGAAAAAAAAGCCAGTGAACTAGAAGACATTTGAAATTATCAACTTATTAGAAGAAAAAAAGTCTATGGGACTTGTGGAACACAATCAAAAGTAACAGTATCTGTATTATGGGAATTCAAGAGTAGAAGAGAAAGGAATAGACAAGATATTTAAAGCAAGAGCGGTTACAAATTTCCCAAACCCGAAGACAGAAATGGACATCCAGATCCATGAAGCCCAAAATATCCTTGAATAGGTTCAACATGAACAGGGTCACACCAAGACAGATTATAATTAAATTGTCAAAAGTCAAAAACAAAGAATTTCTAAAGCAGCAAAAGAGAGAAGTCACATACAAGGGAATTCTGCATAAGACTATGGGTAGATTTCTCAAAAGAAACATTTTGGGCCAGGGAAAATGAGATAATATATTCAAAATATGTGAAGAAAAAAAACTTTCAACCAAGTTATCTATCCCCGGCGAAGTTGTCCTTCAGAAACAGAGAGCTAAAGACTTTCTCAAACAAAAGCTGAGAGAGTTAATCAATATTAGATTTGCCTTACAAGAAATACTAAAGAAAATCGTTTGAGTAGAAATAAAAAGATGATAATAAACACCGTAAAATCATAAGGTAGTGTAAAACTTACTGCTTATGATAAATATACAACCAATGGCACTTAAAACTCTAGTATAGGTCCAAGATGGCAACATTGGAAGACCCTGAACTCACCTCCTCCACAAAAAAACACCAAATTCTACCTATTAATAGAATAATTCCTCCTGAAGAAGAACAGAGGACTGACCGAATAGCTTCTGAACAACCAAAATAAGAGAGAACAATAAGAACGATGGAGACATAGTAACAAAGGGAACCCCCACCCCCAACACTTCAAATAGCAGTGGGGATAGTACTGAAGGACTAGGAATAATTTCCCGTGTCCTTGGGCATAGAAAAAACAGCTTCAGTTTAGAAAAGCAACTGGCATATGAAAGGGACAACCCTAGAACTTCGCAAAGAGGCAGAAGAACCGTGGGAACACTAGGTCAAAGGGACTGGAGAACAATATAGTTTACGTTCCTACTCCACCTTAAAAGCACAGACTGGAGTAGGGTCTTGACACCGTAACAAGTGGATCCAGTCAGCACAGTAAGCTTGCAACCTCCACACACTCAGTGTCTGCAAGCCCACACCAGCCACTTGTGGTGTTGGGGCACAGAAAATAAGCCATATTTTAAATTTATCTTGTTTTATTTGTTCTATTTAGGTTTCTTTTCTTTTTCTCTTTTTTCCTTATATTTTTTCTTTATACTTTTATTTTAACATGTTCTTTTTTTTTTCTCTCTGATGTTGTTGTAGTTGTTATTATTATTTTCTTCTTTCTATAAAAAGCCAGGACTTAAAAGAGAAACTAGCATATATAGCCACAGATCCAGCTAGCCAGCAAAAGTCACCAAGCACACACAGTCTACATAGGGGAAACCATACACAAGACCACCCATCAAAATGTAGGAGAAGTAGCTGTTCCATCTAATCCACAGAAACAAAGTCAAGCAAAATAGGGAGACCGAGAATTATATTCAAATAGAAAAAAAAAACAAACAGGAAAAATCTCAGAAAAAAATAACTAAATGAAACAGAGATAAGCAATATGCCTGATAAAGAATTTAAAGTAATAGTTATAAAGATACTCACCAAGTTGAAGAGTTCAAGAAGTCAGTGAGACCTTCAATAAAAGAGGCAGTAAATACTAGAATGAATCAGAGTTGAAGAATATAATAACTGAAATAAAAAACACCAGAGGGAATTAACAGTTGATGAGAAGATGCAGAAGAATGTATCAGTGATACAGGGTAATGGAAAGCACACAAGCTGAACAGCAAAAATAGGAAATAATTTTTCTTTTAATGAGGATAGATTAAGAGATCTCTTGGACAACATCAAGTGAACATTCATATTATAGGAGTTGCAGAATAAAAAGAGATAAAGGTGTAGATAACTTGTTTGAAGAAATAATAACCAAAAATTTCCCTACCCTGAGTAAGGAAATAGACATCTAAGTCTAAGAATCACAGAGAGTTCCAAACAAGATGAACCCAAGTAGGTCCACACCACGGCACGTAATAATTAAAATATCAAAGGTTAAAAAGAGAGAATCTTAAAAACAGCAGTAGAGAAACAAAAACTTGCCTACAAGCGAAAACCTATAAGGCTAACAGATTATATTTTTTGGAGAAACTTTGCAGGCCGAAACAGAATGGCAGGATATATTCACAGTGCTGAAAGAAAAAAAAAAATCCATGGCCTAGAATACTCTACCCAGCAATGTTATCATTCATATTTGAAGGAGAGACAGAGTTATGAGGCAAACAAAAGATAAACCTTACAAGAAATGCCAAAGGGACATCTTTATGTGGAAAAGAAATGGCCACATTAGACAAGAAAATTATGAATACAAATATGTAAACTATGACAGAATTAAATAAAACATGGAGCAGAAAGTAAGAAGGGAAGAGAAGGTGAAAAAGAAAAAGAAATATGTTTTCTTTTTCGGTTTTTTGTTTTTTTTGTTTTTTGGGTTTTTAAGAGTGTGTTTGAACTGAAATGACTACCAAATTAATACAGACAGCTACTTACTTAGGATATATAAAAACCTCATGATAGCCACAAACCCAAAACCTATGATAGATAAACAAAAAAAAAAAACGAAGAGAAATACAGCAAATCATAACACTATAGAAACTCACCAATCACAAAGCATGAAAAGAAGGGAGAAAAACTTAAAAAAAATACTAGAAAACAAGTTTTAAAAAGGCAATAAGTACATACTTATCAATAATTACTTTAAACATTATGGCTTAAATGCTCCAATAGAAAGACAAGTGGTGGAATGGATAAAAAAGAAGCAACAAGACCCATCTGTATGCTGCCTAAAAGAGCATACCTGAAGACACATACAGACTGAGAGTAGAGGGATGGAAAAACATTCACAGTACAATTGGAAGTGAGAAAAAAAAAACTGAGTAGCAGTACTTATGAGAGACAGAATAGACTTTAAAACACATAGTAAGGGGCGCCTGGGTGGCTCAGTCGGTTAGGCATCCGACTTCGGCTCAGGTCATGATCTCACGGTTTGTGAGTTCGAGTCCTGCGTCAGGCTCTGTGCTGTCAGCTTGGAGCCTGGAGCCCACTTCAGATTCTGTGTCTCTCTCTGCCCTTTCCCTGTTTGTTCTCTGTCTGTGTGTCTCTCTCAAAAATAAATGAACATTAAAAAAATTAAAAAAAATAAAACGGATAGTAATAATAAGAGACAGAGAAGGGCATTATATAATGATAAAGTAATCAATCCAATAAGAGGATATAACAATTGTAAATATCTATGCACTCGACATTGGAACCCCTAAATACATAAAGCAAATATTAATGGAGATAGAGAAATTCATAGTAATAATAGTAGGGGACTTGAACACCCCACTTACATCAATGGATGTAAGAACACATTGGACCAGATGGACATGACAGATATATAAAGAACTTTCCTTCCAAAAACAACAGAATGCACATGGAACATTCTCCACAAAAGATCATATATTAGGCCATAAAGCAAGCCTCAATAAAGTTAGGAATACTGAAATCACACCATGTATCTTTTCTGATCACAATAGTGTGAAACTAGAAATAAATTACATGAAAAAAAAACTTGAAAAATCTCAAATATATGGAGGAAAACATGATACTAAACAACCAGTGAGTCAGCAAAGCAATCAAAAAATAAGAAATACATGGAGACAAATGAAAATTAATAGTGCAAACTCTTTGGAATACAGCAAAACCAGTTATAAGAATGAAGTATATAGAGATACAGTCCTACCTCAAAAAAACAAGAAAAGCTCAAAGAAACAATCTAATCTTACGCATAAAGGAACTAGAAAAACAAAAACAAACAAAGCCCAAGGTGGGCAGGAGAAAAGAAATAATAAAGATCACAGCAGTAATAAATAACAGAGACTAAAACAACACTATAAAAAAAAAAATCAATGAAACCAAGAGCTGGTTTTTTGGAAAGAAAAATAAAATTGACACTCCTGGCCAGATTCATCAAGAAAAAAAGAGAAAGAACCCAAATAAATAAAAAATGAGAGGAAAAGTTACTGACACCACAGAAATTTATAAGAGAATACTGCGAATAATTATATGCCAACAAACTAGACAATCTAGAAGAAATGGATAAATTCATAGAAATATACAACATTCAAAACCTGAACCAGGAAGAAACAGAAAATCTCACAAACTGATTACAAGTAACAACATTGAATTGGTAATCAAAAACTACCAAAAAATAAAAGCCCAGGTCAAGATGGACTCACAGGTGAATTTTAAAAGACACTTAAAGGAGAGTTAAAATCAATTTTCTTCAAACTATTCCAAAAAGTAGAAGAGTCAGGAAAGCTTTCAAATTCATTTTCTGCTGCCAGCATGATCCTGATACCAAAACCAAAGACACCACACACACATACACACAAGAAAAAAGAGAGAAAAGAAAAGAAAAAGAAAAAACTACAGGCCAATATCTCTGATGAACTTTTTTTTTTTTTTAATGTTTATTTATTTTCAAGAGAGAGAGAGCGTGAGCAGGGCTGGGCCAGAGAGAGAGGGAGACACAGAATCTGAAGCAGGCTCCAGGCTCTGAGGTGTCAGCACAGAGCCCAATGTGGGGCTCGAACTCAGGGACCATGGGTTCATGCCTTGGGCCAAAGTTGGATGCTTAACCGGCTAGGCCACCCAGAAGCCCCAGAAAACTTTTAACAAGGTAGTAGCAAACCACATACAACAATACATTTAAAGGACTCATCGCCGTGATCAGCTGGGGTTTATTCTAGGGTTTTTTATTCAAAAAAGGGAGTTTAGAGGAAACATACCTCAACATAATAAAGGCCATATATGAAAAAGCCACACCTAACATAATACTTGATGGTGAAAAACAGATAATTTTCCCTTTAAGATCATGAACAAGTATCCAGTCTTGCCACTTTCACTCTATGTATTAGTGGAGGTCCTGGCCACACCAATCAGATGAGAAAAATAAGAGCGTCTATATAGGTAAAAAAAAAAAAAAAAAAAAGTTAACTGTCACTATTCGCAGACATGATACTATACAGAGAAATCCTAAAGACCCCACCAAAAACTAGTAGAAGTAATAAATTTGGTAGAGTGCTAGGATACAAAATTAATACTCACAAATCAGTAGCATTTCTAGACACTAATAATAAATAAGAGAAAGAGAAATTTAAAAAACAACACGATTTACAGATGCACCAAAAAGAATACCTACGAACAACCAACCAAAAAAAATGAAAGACCTGTATTCCAAAAACTGTAAAATGCTGATAAAGAAATTGAAAATGACTCAAACAAATGGAAAGAAATCCCATGCTCATGGATTGGACAAATTAATACTGTTAAAATGTCCATATTATCCAAAGCAATCTATAGATTCGATATAATCTGTATCAAAATACAACAGCATTTTTAACTAAACTAGAACAAATAATACTAAAGTTTGTATGAAACTACAAAAGACCCCAAATAGCCAAAGCAATCCTGATAAAGAAGAACAAAGCTGGAGGTATTAAGACCCCAGATTCCATACTTCAAGTTCGATTACAAAGTTGTACTAATCACAACAGTATGGTACTGGCACGAAAACAGACACATAGGTCAATGGAACAGTAATAGAGACTACAGAAATAAACGCACAATTAAATGGCCAATTCGTCTATGACAAAGAAGGCAAAAAAATACAAAGGGAAAAGACAATCTTTTCAACAAATACTGCTGGGGAAACTGGACAGCTACATGTAAAAGAATGACACCAGACCACTTTCTAACACCAGACACAAAACTAAACTCAAAATGGATTAAAGACCTAAATGTGAGACATGAAACCATAAAACTCCTTGAACGGAACGCAGGCAGCAATTTGACATCAGCCTTATTAGCAGCATTCTTCTAGATATGTCTCCTTAAGGCAAGGGAAACATGCAAAAATAAAGCATTACGACTACATCAAAATAAAAAGCTTCTGCATAGCAAAGGAAACCAAATCAACAAAACAAACAGGCAACCTAACCCACTAAATGGCAGAAGATATTTGCTAGCGATATATCTGATAATGGGTCACTACCCAAATATATAAAGAATGTATAGGGGCGCCTGAGTGGTTCAGGAGGTTAAGCGTCCCACTCTTGATTTCGGTTCAGGTCATGATCTCATGGTTTGTGGGTTCGAGCCCCGTGTCGGGCTCTGTGCTGACAGCTCAGAGCCTGGAGCCTGCTTCAGATTCTGTGTCTCCCTCTCTGCCCCTACCCCGCTCACGCTTTCTCTCTCTCTCTCAAAAATAAACATTAAAAAGTTTTATTAAAAAAAAAAAGAATTTGTACAACTTGACACCAAGAAAACAAACAATCCATTTAAAAAATGAATAGAAGATCTGAATAGACATTTTTCCAAAGAAGATACACAGATGACCAACAGGCACATGAAATATGCTCACCATCACTAATTAGGGAAATGCAAATCAAAATCACAACGAAGTATGATGTTACACGAATTAGAATGGCTAAAATCAAAATGACAAGAAAAAGTGTTGAATAGGATGTGGAGTAGGGGAACCCTTGTGCACTGTTGGTGGGAAGGCAGACTGGTACAGCCACTGTGGAAAACGGCGTGGAGCTTCCTCAAAAAGCTTAAAAAATACAACATGATCCAGTAATTCCACTACTGGGTATTTACCCCCCAAAAACTAAAACTGTAATTTGAAGATATATATGCACCCCTCTGTTTATTGCAGCATTATTTACAATAGCCAAATTATGGAAGCAGCCTAAATGTCCCCCAATAGATGAATCATTAAGGAAAATGTGTATGTACAGTGAAATATTATGTAGCCACAAAAAAGGATGAGATCATGTCATCTGAGACAACATGGACGGACATAGAAGGTATTAGGCTAAGTGAAATAAGTCAGACTGAGAAAGACAAATGCCATCGAATTGTACTCATTAGTGGAATTTAACAAAATGAATAAATAATCAAAAACCAGAATCAGACCTATAAATACAGAAAACAAACTGATGGTTGCCAGAGAAGGGGGTGAGGTTTGGGCAAAATGGGTAAAGGGGAGAGGGAGATATGCGTTTCCAATTATGAAATAAAAAATTCATGGGAATAAAGCGCACAGCATAAAGAATACAATAAATATTTTAGTAGTGATGTAATGGGACAGACAGCAGCTACGTTTCTGGTGAACACAGTAGGATGTATCTATTTGTCAAATCCAATCGTACACCTGATATTAGTATAACATTGTGTGTCAACTATACAGTAGGTAAATGAATAAATGAAAGTTGTAGTGCCTGTCCTTAAAGAGCTTACAGTCCTGCTCCCATCACAATTTGAATAATAGGTTTATGAAGGTAGTAAGACCATCTATAACAACGACGACAAACTCCAGCTTGAAAGTTAAAAAGCAAATGTAACAAAAATAAGTATAACTATCATAATCTGTTATTAGTTACTCCATATAAAAATTAGCCATACTATAATATTAATAAACTAGAATGTGACAGAAAGGAGAAATAAAAATTTAAGTAATATTCAATTGAAATTATCAGTATAAGATAGAGTGTTATAATTTTAAGATACTTTGTTTAAGGCTCATGTAACCACTACGAAAAATCTACAAAGGTATACAGAAAAACTTTATTAAAAAGAAAAGTCAAAGCGTACTGATATCTAAAGAAATCAAACACACACAAAAAAGGCAGCAGAGTAAGAAACAAGAAACAACCGATCTACCAAAGAGTGAGAAGCAATTAGCAATATGGCAAAACTAAGTCCCTACAATAAAAAAATTAAACGAAAATGGTTTAAATTTCCATATTATTCAGCCATAAAGAAAAAGAAATCCTGCCATTTGTAAGGACATGGATGGAGATAGAGAGTATTGTGCTAAACAAAATCATTCAGAGAAAGACAAATACCATACGATTTCATTCATAGGTGGAATTTAAGAAACGAAACAGATGAACATAATTGGGGAAAAGGGAGAGGCAAACCACAAAACAGCTTTTTATCTATAGAGAACAAACTGAGGGTTGCTAGAGGGGAGGCGGGTGGGGGGATGGGTGAAATAGGTGCCGGGTATTAAGGAGGCACTTGTGACGAGCACTAGGTGTTGTATGTAAATGATGAATCACTAAGTTCTACACCTGAAAGTAATAATACGCTGTATGTTAGCCAACTAGAATTTAAATTAAAACTTAGAAAAAATGAAAAGAATATTTCCTAGGGATGTCCTGAGAAAGAAGAACCCTTTCGCATTACTGGTGGGAATGCAAACTGGTGCAGCCGCTCTGGGAAATAGTATGAGGTTCCTCAAAAACTTAAAAATAGAACTACCCTAAGACCCAGCAACTGCACTACTAGGTATTTATCCAAAGGATACAGGAGTGCTGACTTGTAAGGGCACATGTGCCCCAATGTTTACAGCAGTGCTTTCAATAACAGCCAAATCATGCAAAGAGCCCAAATGTCCATCAACTGATAAATGGATAAAGAAGATGTGGTGTATATACATACATACATACATACACACACACAATGGAATACTACTCAGCAATGAAGAACAATGAAATCTTGCCATTTGCAACAACATGGATGAAACTGGAGGGCATTATGCTAATCGAAATAAGTCTGTCAGAGAAAGACAGATATCACATGATTTCACTCATATGTGGAATGTGAGAAACTTAACAGATGATCACAGGGGAAGGGAAGGAAAAATAAGATAAAAACAGAGGGAGCAAACCATAAGAAACTCTTAAATACAGAGAACAAACTGAGGGTTGATGGGGGGGATGTAGAAAGTGGGTGATGGGCATTAAGGAGGGAACTTGGTGGGATGAGCAGTGGGTGTTAAATATAAGTGATGAATCACTGGATTATACTCCTAAAGCCAACATTACACTGTATGTTAACTAACTTGAGAATAAATGTGAAAAAAAGAAGAAGAAGAAACGTCATACAAATTGCTGTCAAAGCCAGACTAGCAATACTTACATATTACAAAATAGACTTTAAAACAAAGCGTGTAACAAAACACAAAAAAGACATTATATAATAATAAAGGGTACAATCCAACAAGAAGATAGAAATAAGCTGTTAATATTCATGCACCCAATATGGAAGCACCCAAATACATAAAAGAGTTAGTAATAAACACAAAGGAATTAACTGACAATAATACAATAATAGCAGGAGACTTTAACACCCCCCTTACATCAACTGACAGATCATCCAAACAGAAAATCCACAAGGAAACAATGGTTTGGAATGGCACACAGGACCAGATGGATTAACAAATACGTTTAGAACATTCCAACCTAAAACAGCAGAATGCACATCCTTTTCAAGTACATGCAGAATATTCTCCAGAACAGACCATAATTAGGTCACAAAAAAAATCTAAACAAATTCAAAAAGATCAAAGTCATACCATGTATCCTTTCTGACCACAACGCTATGAAACTAGTCATCAACCACAAGACAAAATCTGGAAAGATCACAAATACATGGAGATTAAAAAACATGCTACTAAGGAATGAATGGGTCAACCAAGAAATCAAAGAAGAAATCAAAAAATACATAAAAACAAATGAAAATAAAAATATAATAGTCTAAAATCTTTGGGATACAGCAAGGGTGGGTCTAAGAGGGAAGTTCATAGGAATACAGGCCTAACTCAAGAAGTAAGAAAAATCTCAAAGAAACAACCTAAACTTATACCTAAAGGAGGTAGAAAAAAAGAACAAAGCTCAAAACCAGCACAAGGAAGGAAATAATAAGTATCAGAGCAAAAATAAATTATATAGAAACTAAAACAAAACAAAAAAAAAACAAAACAATAGGAACAGACCAATGAAACCAGCAGCTGGTTCTATCAACGAAATTGATAATCCTGTAGCCAGACTCACCAAGAGAGAGACAAAGAGAGGGAGAGAGCAAGAGAGAAAGAACTCAAACAAAATTGGAAATGAAAGAGAAACGGCGCCTAAGTCCCTCAGTCAGTGAAGTGTCAGACTCTTGATTCTGGCTTAGGTCAGTCATGATTTCACGATTTGTGGGATTGAGCCCCATGTTGGGCTCTGCACTGACAGCACACAGTCTGCTTGGGATTCTCTCTCTCTCCCTCTCTCTCTACCCCTCCCCTGCTATACACACTCTCTCTCAAAATAAACTAATTAAAAAGGTGAGCATCACATTTTAGGTAGAAAAAAAAGATGTGAAAAAGGATAAATAACATCCAACATCACAGATAATAGAAAAGATGTAAAGACAATATTATGAAAAATTATATGCAACCTAAAAGAAAGGGATAAACTCCTAGAGACATGTAACCTTCCAAAACAGAATCTGAAAGAAATAGAAAACTTGAATAGACTAATTACCAGCAATGAAATCCAATCAGTAATCAGAAACCTCCCAACAAATAAAAGTCCAGAGTCAGAGGGCATCTTCAAAGGCGAATTCTATCAAACACTTAAAGAAAAGTCAGTATGTATTTTTCCCAAAATATTCCAAATAATAGAAGAGGAAAGACAACTTCCGAATTCATTCTATAAGGCCAGTATTACCCTGATACCAAAGGCAGATAAAATACCACAAAAAAGAGAACTACAAGCCAATGTCTCTGACGAACATAGATGCAAAAATCTTCAACAAAATATTAGCAAACTGAATCCAACAATACATTAGAAAAAATCATTCATCATGATCAAATGGGACCTATTCCTGGGAGGCAAGTATGGTTTTAATATTTGCAAATCAATCAATACGATATACCACATCAATAAGAGAAAAGATAAACATATGGTGATTTCAATAGATGCAGTAAGACCATTTGACAAAGTACAATATTCATTCGCGATAAAAACTCTCAACAAGGTAGGTGTAGAGGGAACATACCTCAACATAATAAAAGACTTATATGAGAAACCCACAGCCAACATCATACTCAATGGGGAGAAACTAAGAGCCTTGTCCCTAAGGTCAAGAACTAGACAAGGATGTCCACTCTCACCACTTTTATTCAACATAGTAGTGGAAGTCCTAGCCACAGCAATCAGACAACAACAAGACTTAAAAGACATCCAAATTGGTACGGAAGAATTAAAACTCTATTTCCAGATGACACGATACTATATATAGAAAACTTTTGGTGGTAAAAGACTCCACCAAAGAAACTACTGTAATTGATAAAGAAGTCAGTAACGTTGCAGGATATAAAATCAATGTACAGAAATCTGTGGCATTTCTATATACTAATAATGAAGCAGCAGAAAGAGAAATTAAGAAAACAATCCCATTTGCAATGCACCAAAAATAACAAAGTACCTAACGTAACCAAAGAGGTTAAAGACCTGCACTCTGAACTATAAATGATGGAAAAAACTGAGGATGAAATGAATGGAAAGACATTCATGCTCAGGGAATGGAAGAATAAATACTGTTAAAATGTCTATGCTATCCAAAGCAGTCAACATATTTACTACAATTCCTATGCAAAGACCACCTGCATTTTTCACAAAACTAGAACAAACAATTCTAAAACTGGACGTATCACAATTCCAGACTTTAAGTTTATTACAATGCTGTACTAAGCAAAACAGCATGGTACTGACAGAAAAATAAATATAGATCAATGGAAGAGAATAGAAAACCCAGAAATAAACCCACAATCTTTGGCAAAGGAGGAAAGAATATGCAATGAGAAAAATGCAGTCTCTTCAATAAATTGTGTTGGGAAAAATGGACAGCTACATGCAAAAGAATGAAACTGCATCACTTTCTTACACCATACACAAAAATAAATACAAAATGGATTAAAGACCTAAATGTGAGACAGGAAACCATCAAAATCCTAGAAGACAACACAGGCAGTAATTTCTCTGACAGTGGCCATAGAAACATTTTTCTAGATGTTTCTCCTGGGGCAGGGAAAGAAAAGCAAAATAGACTATTCAACTATATCAAAATAAATAGCTTCTGCACAGTGAAAGAAACTATCAAGAAAACTAAAAGGCAACATTCAGAATGGGAGAAGATATTTGCAAAGGACATATCTGATAAAGGGTTAGAATCCAAAATATATAAAGAACTGATACAACTCAACATCCAAAAAACAAATAAGCCAATTAAAAAATGGGTAGAAGACATGAATGTACATCTCTCCAGAGAAGACATCCAGATGGCCAAAAGACACACGGAAAGATGCTCAACATCACTGATCATCGGGGAAATGCAAATCAAAACTACAATGAGCTATCACCTCTCCTGTGTCAGAATGGCTAAAATTAAAGACACAAGAGACACCAAGTGTTGGCAAAGATGTGGAGAAAAAGGAACCCTCTTGCACTGCTGGTGGGTATGCAAACAACTACAGCCACTGTGGAAAACAATATGGACGTTCCTCAAAAAGTTAAAAATAGAATGACCCTATAATCCATTAATTACACAACTGGGTATTTACCCAAAAAATATAAAGCACTAATTCAAAGGGATACATGCACCCCCGCGTTTATTGCAACATTATTTGCAATAGCCAAATTATGAAAGCAGCCCAAGTGTCTATCAATAGATGAATGGATAAAGAATATATATATTCCATTCATCTGGTATATATATATATACCCATTCATCTGGTATATATATGTATATCCATTCAAATGGTATATGTATATATATATATATATATATATATCCATTCAAATGGTATATGTGTATATATATATATATATCCATTCAAATGGTATATGTATATGTATATATATATATCCATTCATCACTTTATATATAAAGTGGTATATATATATTCTTTATCCATTCATCTATATATCTATATAGATAGATCATCTATATATGGTATATATCCATATATATAAAGTGGTATATACATATTCTATTATGATATAATAGAATATTATTCATCCATAAAAAAGAATGAAATCTTGCCATTCACAACAACATGGATGGAGCTAGAGTTCATTATGCTAGGCCAATCGGTCAAAGACAAATACCGTGTGATTTCATTCATATGTGGAATTTAAGAAACAGAATAAGCAAATGAAAAAAACAAAGAGACAAACTAAGAAACAGACTCTTACCTATAGAGGACTGATGGCTACCAGAGGGGAGGGCAGCGGGGGGATGGGTGAAATAGGTGATGAAGAATCCAGAGTACACTTAGCATGACGAGCACTGAGTAATCTACAGAGCTGTTGAATCACTGTATTGTGCACCTGAAAGTAGTAAAACGCTGTACGTTAACTATACTAGAATTAAAATACAAAACTTAATTAAAAAACAAAAAAAAGAAAGGACACCATTAAATAAAATCAGAAACAAAAAAGGATATGTGACAACTGATACCACAGAAATACAAAGGATTATAAGAGAATCTTATGAAGAAATATATGCCCAAAAAGTGAACAACCTAGAAGAAATAGATAAAATTCTAGGATCATAAATTTTAAAAACCTGAATCAGGAGGACCTAGAAAATCTGAAGAGACCAATGACTAGTAATGAAATTGAATTGGTAATCAAAAATCTATCAAAAAATAAAAGTCCAGAACCAGATGACTGGTTCATTCAGAAGTCAATTCTACCAAACTATTTAAAAAAAGTGTTATCTATATTCCTCAAAATATTCCAAAAATAGAAGAGGAAGGAAGCTTCCAACTACATTCTACAAGGACAACATTATCCTGTTGACAAAAGCAGACAAAGACACCACAAGTAAGAAAACCACAGGCCAATATTCATGATGAACATAGGTGCAAAAATCCTCAGCAAAGTATTACTAAACTGCATTCAACAATACATGATAAGGATCA
This sequence comes from Paguma larvata, assembly GCA_030068075.1. Taxonomy (NCBI): domain Eukaryota; kingdom Metazoa; phylum Chordata; class Mammalia; order Carnivora; family Viverridae; genus Paguma; species Paguma larvata. The sequence goes on from CM057830.1 coordinate 30,598,810, forward strand.
TTCGCCATAGTCAAGTGGGATTTATTCCAGGCATGTAAAAATGGTTCAGTATTCCCAAATTGACCAACATGATATACCACATTAACAAAACAAGAATACCAATTATAAAAGTCATTTCAATGGCTGCAGGAAATGCTTGACAGAATTCAGCATCTGTTTATAAGAACTCAACAACGTGAACTTAGAGGGAACACAACACAACACAATGAAGACCGCATATGAAAATCCCACAGCTAACGGCATACTCAGTAGTGAAAAATGAGACTCTTCCTCTAAGATCCAGGACACGACATATATGTCCACTATTTATTCCACGTAGTCCTGGAAGTCCTAGCCACAGCAATCAAACAAGAAATAAAAGCCATTCATACTGGAAAGGAAGAAGTTAAAGTGTCACTATTTGCAGATAGCATGATACCATACACAGAAAACCCTGAAGACTCCACCCCAAAAGTGTAAGAATATATTAGTTCAGTGAAGTACAGAATACAAAATTAACACTGAGAAATCAAGTGCATTTCTTTTTTCTTTTTTTTTTAAATATTTATTTTTGAGAGACAGAGCGTGAGTGGGGGAGGGACAGAGAGCGAGGGCGACACAGAATCCGAAGCAGCTCCAGACTCTGAGTTGTCAGCACAGAGCCCGATGCGGGGCTCGAACCCACAAACCGTGAGATCATGACCTGAGCCGAAGTCAGACGCTTAACTGACTGAGCCAGCCAGGTGCCCCAATGAGTATATTTCTATACACTAAGTACAAAGTTGTAGGAAGAGAAATTGAGAAAACAATTTCATTTACAATTGCACCAAAAACAACAAAATACCTAGGAATAAACTTAACCAAAGAGGTGAAAGGCCTGTACTCTAATGACTATAAAACATTGATGAGGGGGCGCCTGGGTGGCTCAGTTGGTTAAGTGTCCAACTCTTGGTTTTGGCTCAGGTCATCAACTCACAGTTCGTGGGTTTGAGCCCCACATCCGGCTCCATGCTGATGGTGCAGAGCCTGCCTGTGACTCTCTCTCTCTCCCTCTCTGCCTCTCTGCCTCTCCCCTGCTCTCTCAAAACTAAACTTAAAAAAAAAAAAAAAAAAAAAAACACAGCTGAAAGAAATTGAAAGTGACACAAACAAATGGAAAGATTCCATGAATTCCAAGAATTAACATGGTTAAAATGTCCACACTACCCAGAGCAATCTACAGATTCAATGCAATCCTTATCAATATACCAACAGCATTTTTCACAGAACTAGAACAAATAATACTAAAATTTGTATGAAACCACAAAAGACCCCAAATAGCCAAAGCAATCTTGAGCAAGCATAAACCAGGAGTTATCACAATTCCAGATTGCAAGATACAGTACAAAGCTGTAGTAATCAAAACAGTATGGTTCCGGCATGAAAATGGACACATTGATCAACAGAACAGGATAGAGACCCCAGAAAATACCCCACACATATACGGCCAATTAGTCTGTGACAAAGGAGGCAAGATATACAATGGGGAAAAGACTGTCTCTTTAATAAATGGTCCTGGGAAAACTAGATAGCTACATGCAAAAGAATGAAACCAGACCACTTTCCAACACTGGACACACAAATTCAAAATGGATTAGTGATCTAAATGGGAGACCTGGGGCGCCTGGGTGGCTCAGTCGGTTGAGCGTCTGACTTTGGCTCAGGTCATGATCTCGCGGTCTGTGAGTTCGAGCCCCACGTCGGGCTCTGTGCTGACAGCTCAGAGCCTGGAGCCTGCTTCGGATTCTGTGTCTCCCTCTCTCTGCCCTTCCCTTGCTCATTCTCTGTCTCTATGCCTCCCAAAAATGAAAAAAAAAATGAAAAAAAAAAAAAAAAAGAACCACAGGGGCTGGTCTAGCTACGACATTGGCTCAGAACGGGGAGATGTCTGTGAGGGTTCCTCTCAGGCCCAGGTGAGCGCCCCTAGACATTTCTAGCCAATAACATCACTACTGATAGGCTGAGACTGGCAGAAAACAACCGGGGTGGTTGGTAGAATTGCACGCTTGCCGTTGCGATTACCCGAAGGGGATGCACTTTAGCGACAAGCGGCTCACTGACTGACTGACCCAGGTGCGAAACACCATCTGCGAGGGGAGCGCTGCTTACTGGACCATCGTCACACTGCTGTGTGCTTTCACATGTCGCCTCTGCCGTGGGTTGCCTGTGGAATCTGTCTAAAGTGTCACGGCTGCTCTAATAATTCAACACTCTCCCCAGAACAGCGTGATCAAGGCCGAACGGTCTAATGGGACAATCAGACCACTAACTATAAAGGCCTTAATTGACTATTAATGTGCATGAGGGTCCTTCATGCCTTGAGGCCAAGGGGAGCTAAGGGGGATGTACTGAATCCTAAGGCTATTGTCACTGTCCAGGGAAAGGCTCTCGGCTAAAGGTACAATGTAAGGATATTCCCACAGATAAGGAGGATGGGAGATCCCCCCCCCCCCACCTCCGAGACCACTGTGTCAGGTGTTTGTGCCTGGACTATAAGTCTTAACCCAGAAGAGTGAAATAACCTTGCAACAGAAAACCAATGGCACCATGAAAGGGGAAATACAACAGAGGTCTCACGTCCGTCATCACTTCGCTAGCTGCTGTCACTCTTCATCTGGTGTCAATGGCTGCTAAGAACCCGGAGGAGGTGCGCCAGCTCCACGGAAGATTCCCGGGTGCTGCTCAGTGCCACAGCACATCAACATGCCACGGCTCGTGTGTTACACTCCAGAGGCTTCTCCCACAGACCCTGTAAACACTGTGCTAGTGTAGGCAGACCCCAATCCTGAGGAGGCCAATTAGGATAACCTGGGAAAGGAATGTGACCACCCATGAAGAGGGCTCACGGGGTATTGCCGGTGATTTGTTCTGGTAGCAACATGTAAGATTAAGGTAGCCAGAGAAAATGAGAAAGTAGACACTGAGATCACAAATGATATCTGAACTGAAATTCACAACTTTCTTAGTGACTTTGTGCAGCAGGAAGGAGAGAAGAGAGCTTCCAGGCCATTTTGTGTTTTGGGAACAGACTCTGACTTGTTGCTCATGGCTACCAAAACGCACTAAACTGGCTAGTAGCTCTAAAGACCTAAAATCCCTCATCTTCTAAAAGATCTGTCTGGGCTACGTGCTTATTGACTCTGAGATATCACTGGTCCTGAGCCCCCTCGGCTTTCTTCTGAATGGGGCAGAACGAAGAAACGTGCTCCACGATGCATCCCTGCCACCGAGGGAAAAGCCAATAGGGTTATGGACGGCCTCTTGTGAAGAGAGAGAGGGATAAGGGAAGGCAAAGGCCTCTAGAGCCACCAATACTTGTACCAGGGCTCTCCCTTTCCTCACTTGGATTATTTACTGCCTGGCGCCATGCCCATCCTTCTATCACAGCAATCACTGCGAAGGCTCACAGTGAATGGAAAACGTTAGATGAAGCCCATCTCCTGCCGTACACAATCGGCACGGTCCAACGCATTTATCATTTCCACGATCACAGAGACCCAAATGACGCCCTCCTTCATTTCCTACCCTGAACAGGCCCTATTTGACTCTGAGTCCAGAAAATTCTTTTTACAGGGCACTCGCCCTAATTTGGGATGGCACTAGTATGTGTTATTGGGACTGAGGGAACCATCACAAAGGCACTGGAGGGCATGGCGATGGTTGATGGATGTAAAGGAGATTCCCACCCAGGTATTTCAGACTTGGGTCCCTCTGCTCCCACTGCCCCATAAAGGTCTCACTTGAAGCAATTTCCCTCAAAAGAAAGGGTTCCCCACTCCTTCCCCAAAAAACCCTGATCTAATTTTGCCTCTTAGAGGAATACAAAGGCAAACTTCTATTGGAGTTATGAAATCTCTAGGTTCCTGACGCTCGCTCTCTAGACAGCCCGTTTCTAAACTCCAGGCCCCGAAACTAGCATTTGCCCAACTACAGCCCCTTCTGCCGTCCCTCTTCTTGCCACACAGCTTCCATCTAACCCCTCTGGCCTTAACCCAGTCCCCACTATTTCCTCTGCCCCCTTCCCTAATCCCAAGGACTGACAACCATCTAAGCCCTACCCCTGAAAATTGGTGGCTCCCCAGGGCTTGACCCACCTCTCAAAGACAACTGCCCCTGTATCAGGCCGAGGGGTCACTGGGACAATAAAAATGCACAGTCCTTTGTGGCCCTATTAGACACTGGGGCCCAAGTCACTGTTAGTCTAGGCAATTTCTCTAAATTTCCAGAAGGGGAGCCTTTCTACCTATAGGGCATTTCTAGTAAAATAATCAAAGGTGAACAAATCCATTCAGATGGGACTACTGGGACCATTCACATCAAAAGCCTTCCTCTAGTCGTGGCCTGCCTGGCTCTTTCTTTCCCTGTTATAGACATGGCTGTAGTGACACAATGCCATGCCACAGGGAACAAGCCCAAGTTCTTGGCCTTCCTGGTGGGATTTGCCAAATGGACACTGATGACCTTTCCCCCCTCAGTCAACATGGCAAACACTCCCTAATACCAGCTTACACAGGGCACTGAAGATCTATGTTCTGTCATTAAAGATATTCTTGAGACAGCAGTCATTTAGCCCGTAATCCCCTCTTTTGATAACCCTATCTGGCCAGTACTTAAGCCAACCACTAATGAAAGGCACTTTGCCACTGACTACCAGAACCTCAGGGCTCTAATTCCTAATATTATAAAACTGATTGAAGACATATAATTGGTCCCAGGAGCATCCTTCATGGTCACCGCCCTAGCTAATATGTTCTATTCTGTTCTTACCATGCAGGAATCCCAGGCCCAATTTGCTTTCACTTTGGAAGGGACTCCATATACATTTATGAGATTCCCAATGGGATATTTAACCAGTCCTGCAATTGCAATAACCTCTGCCATTGGGATTTAAATATCTTATAATTGGGAAGGTGCTGTTTTGGCATGATATTATGCTGAGGGACCCCTCTGAGGAAAAAGAATGGGCAGATTTGCACACCCTCACACACTACTTAAACGAATGCAGCTGGGCAACTACCTCTCACAAGATCCAAGGCCCAGCCTCATCTGTCAAGTTTCTCGACATCATGTGGTCCTCTAAAGGCTAAGAAATTCCCCGCACAAACATCAGTTAGTCACCATTAAGTGACTCACTACACTCGAGCACAACACATACTAGGTCTTCTCATGCTCTGGAGGCAACACACCCCTCACCTCTCCCTAATCCTTCACCCTGTACACACGATCACACCAAGTTTGCCACCTACCACTGGCTCGAAGCCCAACAGTATGCTCTGGAAGTTGCCCAGCAGGCAGTCCAACAAGACTTACCTTTAGTCCCCTCTGGCTCCAAATTTGAAGTCAAGTCCTTGGCCATACCTGACTGCCTCCTGAAGCCTCTGAACCAAACATAAGTCTACCTGGCTTCCTATGGGGTTTTGGACTAAGTGCTTACCCCTGGTGATAGCCCAATGTACTCCCCTTGAATTTCAGCTTTTGGCATGCTATGGGGCTCTTTTAGAAGCCGGGGTGGCTCAGTTGGTTAAGTGTCCAACTTTGGCTCAGCTCATGATCTCACAGTTCGTGAGTTTGAGCCCCACGTTGGGCTCTGTGTTGATGGCTCGGGGCCTGGAGTTTGCTTTGGATTCTGTGTCTCCTCTCTCTGTTCCTCCCCTGCTCACATTCTGCCTCTCTCTCTCTCTCTCTCTCAAAAATAAATAAACATAAAAAAAAGAAGCTGAGACCCTAACCAGCCTCCACCCACTACTATTCTGCATACAAGTTCCTATAATGCCACTTGATGCCTCCTTGGTAAAACAGAAATGGTACCTTCAAGAAAGGGCTATACCAAACCTCAAAGGCCATTCCAAATTACAGGAGGATGGGCTTCCCCCAGGCTGAGCCACTTACTTGAGAGCCTTGAGGAAGTAATAGTGGCATCCCTGCTTCTTCCTCCTCTGGCTACTTGGGGGGCTCCTTGGGAACTAACTATCTGAGATGGACAAGGACTTGGTGTTCTTCACTGACGGCAGCACCACCTCTGCACACAGTGCAGCTCACCGGAGAGCCACAGCATTCCGCCTCGTCTCGGGTACCTCTCTAGTTCGGGAGGGCACTCCCAGCTCAGCCCAAATGGCAGAACCTGTAGCTGTTCACCTAGCCCTTAAGGACACCATGAGGACTCCAGGTGGAGCCTTTTACAGATCCACATTATCAAATATTTCTGCGCTGTTGCTAATGGTCATGTGGTTTGGTATGGCCAATAGCTAAGGGGCAATTTTCTCATACAAACCCATCTAGGGTGTCCAGATATAGAAGGAATTATCAGAGTCTCTGATTCCTAGCACTGTTATTCGTATTTCTGCACAACTAACCATTCTACACCAGAAGTCATTTTCAACAATATCACAGACTCCCTCACTAAATTCCCCACAATCTGCCCAGGATGTACACCTTAGGGTCCTGAGCCTTCCCACAGCTCACAAGATGGGCCCACAGAACCTTGGGTAATGGGGAATTCATGCTTTAATAACAGGCTCAAGTGAGGGGACTCTTCCTCTTCTCAGTAGCAGCTAAGGCTTTGATAGATGAGTACATTCTCTGCTCCCCAACCAAACAATGGAGGCTATTTATACGGGGACATAACCCGATAGACAGACTATACTCCCTCTGGCAGACTGATTTCATCTGCCCACTGTCCACTTCTGCTGAGGCTTCCAGATAGGTCATTACAATCATCAATACTTACATGGGACTCCTCTTGGTGACCCCTATATGGAATTCCTCCTCAACACAGGAATCCCTCCTTCCTTACTAAATTTTTTCTTGTTCCCTTCTGATTGCCAGATATATGGACTCTGATCAGGATACCCACTCTATCTCCCTGGAGGCTTAACAATGGGCTCTCCAAATACTATTCTTTGGATCTTCCATCTAGGTTACCAGCGCCAGGTCTCCAGCTTCATTGAGTAGCCTAACGGCCTTCTTAAAGAGATACTACTTAAATTACTTTCAAGTAAGCAGTCCTCTAAATGGATCAAACTCTTGCCCCAGGTCCTCATCTTGCTTAATTCTTACTTCTGGGCCTTCATACCTCACATACTAATTATTATACATTCTCCAAAAGTCCACACATGGTTGCCTGTGGCAATCCTCAGACTTTTGCACTCCAAGACACTGTTCTTTTTATTTTGTCCTCTGAATCTGCTACCCCTTCCACCATGATTTTTCAATCATCTCACCATCTCCTTCATGCTGACGACCTAACTGCAGGCATAGGGTCCGGTAAGATTCTCTTATCATTGAATGTCCTCTAGGACAAAAGCCCACCAAGTTAGTGCATGATTATTTCTCTGGAAACCCTGACAACAGTGAGGACTTTCCAAAAGGAACCACCTCCACACTGGCCACCTTCACTGAATATAGTGGTTATAAGGGCTGGCTAATGAAACTTAATTTCCCTACTAATTTATATATAGCATAAATGATCACCCTGGAACCACCCAGTGACAGCATCTGGGTGTCTGAAAGAGGGAAAGAAACTCTCCACTTGGTAGACAGAGCCATATTTGGAGAGAAAGCTGCAAGTCATTGCCTTATCCCATGCTAGATAAGGTAACCCAGTACTTTCTCACCAAGAATAACCACACTCAACCATAAAAATACAAAGAGCTCAACCAGAAGGAACAGGACCCAATGTCATGTTCTATATGGCTACACCTATTCTTACTGCTCTTGTATGGCTGGCTGGTATGGTTACTTGGTAGACCTCTCAGACCTAATAAACGCAGACTGATACAATGCTGGAATAATACCACTCCAGCCCACAACTGCACCACAGGAAAAGTAGGAAACCTGTTAGAAGGGCTCAGGCCAGCATGCCGCAGAGACTGGGTGGCAAAGGGATTCAATCCCTTTACAAGCAATGAGTACTCTGAAAGCAATGTCTAAATGACGCTCGTGCCCCAATTTCTGTATATCTAATATTGCTACAAGCTAACAGGCCCTATGATTGCCGATACATAAAACCCATCTGGTTACAGGGACTGTGCTTCCATGATCTGTCCATTGTCCCCGGGAGTCGAGCCCAGGAATGCCTAAATAGCATCCATAAGACCTCTCTTAGTCTGGGATATATATGTGTCCAGAATCTTTATTTGCTTTGGATGAGCTCCTTGAGGAATGAAAGGGCAGCAGCCACCTATTCCATTGCTGAATGTGCCCCTCATGACCCAGGAAAGCTCTCAACAATGTGTTCCATTAGCTGCAGGTATCAGATATGCAGCTTAGTCCTCAGGGAAGCCTCTGATCTAGATCAGGCTAGCCTGCTCCCAGCCCAAGACCAATACTGTACATGGAAGGGTTACCCCACCCCTGTGTGGCCACCACTCCAGAGGACCTCACCTGTGAATGAGACAGACGTGTTGCTGGAGAGATCATCATCTCGGATCAACCTCTCCAGCTCAAGAGTTTGCCACGGGAAATGCCTATGTCACCTATGCCAGAGACAACAACCCAGGGACATGTCGCCATTTTGGAGACTTAGCTACTCACCCGAAAGGCCTCACCCTCCGGTTTATAGTGAACTTATTGGCAGAACAGTCAATGTGGACAAATACTTTCTGGGAACAATGGACTAAAAGTACTGCCCTGATGGAATAAGAGGATAACTCACTGCAATATTATTTTTCAGAATTTGCCAGGTGATTGCTGACTGACTCTACCCTATTCCAAGAGGCCTCCAGACCACGAGGATGTTCCCCGCTGACTGCAGGGCAGCACTCTATCAGATTTTCCCACCATGGAAGGCGAAAATGTGCCCTCGGAACCATACAGCTCTCCTGTCTACAAATACTGCAAGTTGTTAATATCCTCACCACCAATTCCGATGCCTCAGCCTCACAGGGTAGATTGTAGTGTAAGTGACAGGATTTTTTAACTGTAATGCAAACGCCTGACCCTGAGCTTTCGGTTGCTGAAGCAGCTACATCAAAGAGATCTTGAATAACCACATGCCAGCTACTAAAGAGCCAGACTGCCCCACCCCTAAAGTTTGTTTAGGTTTAGATAACTGACCATTTGACTATTGGTTTTTCCTTCCTCACATTTTAATTCACCAACAGGGGTGCCTGGGTGGCTGGGAGATTGAGCATCCTCTTCATTTCGGCTCAGGTCATGATCCTAGGATCAAGGGATCAAGCCCCACGTTGAGTGTGGAGCCTGCTTAAGATCCCTCCCCCCCTCCTTCTGCCCCTCTCCCCAGCTAGTGTGCTCTCTCCAAGAAAATAATAGATAAAATAAATTCACCAATAAATAATGAAATCATGAAACACTAGACCACAATATAGTAGGACCCCAGGCCTGCATGCTTTCTTTCTGTACCCACAACTTCACTGTGTGGCCCCAAGCATGCCATATACCCTCAGGTAACCTCTAGGATTTGTGAATAATAAACATTTTCCCCCCAAATTTCCCTGATAGTTGTTGCTGAGGTGCATTAGCAATCGTAAGGACCACAAGGGGCCAGCCCAGCCACAATATTGGCTCTGAATGGGGAAATGTCTGTGGGGGCTCATCACATACCTATGGGTCCAGGTAGGGCCCCAGGCACTTCTAGCCAATAGCATCACTACTGATAGGCTGAAACTGACCCAAAACAATAGGGCAGCCCCCACTCCCAAAACTTCTGCTATTCACTTTCCTGGCATAGCAGCTCTTCTGCACTCCTCTTTGGGTCATTTGATAAGCAGTAAGTGGTCACTGGGGCTACTGCTAATGTAGAACTTTCCTCAAGAAAGTCACAGTCTCTGGCCACATGTGACAGAGAAACCATTTGAGCTCCTTCCAGAATAAAAAGTATAACCGGGGTATTGGATATTTAAACCACACAAGCTCAATCATAGAATAACTGTCAGGAGAGTATTGAGGATCAATGATAATCCCCATTGCTCTGTGTGTTAGTTTCTACGTGAAATGGATGGGAGTCTGTTTTTAGCCACTAAATGCAGAACACAGACCCTTAAAATTATCTAACATATTACCCCACCCCTTACCCCCAGATTAAAAAATTGGGTGTGAAGAATTATGGTCAGTGTGAGAAGTGTTGGTTTAGTTAAGCCAAATAGGTAACAAGCTGTAAATGATTATTTAGGACTTATGTGCACCAAACTGTTGAGAGACGGAAGAGGGAGATGATCTCAAGACCTCACAAAACCCAGTCTCATTGAAAATAAGCACACACAAATACCATGGCTATCTGGAGTTCTGACCAAGGGCAAGAGCTTGGGAGAAAGGTGATAAATAACTCGCTAGAAAACATTTTGATGCCATGAGAAAAGGCAATCCAAGTATCTGTTCTACTCCTAGGATGAAATATTCATTAGGCTCAATGAATAAGTATGAGAGCTCACAACCTTATAAGGAAATGTCACCTACAAATCATACCAGTGATTGTATGTGGTTGTATGTGATTGTAAAACAAGAATGGCCCAGATAAAGGGCTGGGAAGATGTCAGAGTAAGAGGACTCGAAGCTTGCCTCATCCCACAGATACAACTGGATATCACTCACATCAGCATAAATAACCCAGGAAATGACCTGAAGACAGGCAGAACTCCACAACTAAAGGTAGAGATGAGGCCACATCGAAGAAGGAAGGAGGGGGCTAGGATGTGGTTTGGAAGTGAGATGGACCATGGCCATCCATGGTGGGGAAGGAGTTTGTGGCACAGAGAAGGGCAAAAACCAGACTATCACACCAAGGAGCCCTCACAGAGAAAACAAATCCCCATAAAATTTGGCTTTTTGAAAATGAAAGGGGCTGAATTTTTTGAGTTCTTACAACCAGGAGGACTTAAAGTCTAATTTTAAAAATGTGCAGCCTCAGTTCTGGGAGAGCCCAGAGGGCCTTAGGAGGCAAAGTTCCTATCCTTTAAGAGACAGCAGGAAAAACAACCTGTGCAGATATAGTTCAGAACCAGCAGTTCGAAAAACAGGGGCAGATGGGAGGAAGAATGATTTACTAATCTCAGAGCATGTCCCAGAGAGGCAAGGATCACCAGGAGATCCCTCCAGGAACAAAGGAGATGGCAGACCCCTGCCCCGCAGGATAAACACACGGCAACTTGCCAGAAACAGAGCTGCACCAACACTCACTACTCAACTTGCTTACACCAAGCCCTGCCTCCCACACTTCGGCGCATCCACCCTTCCCAGTCATGCCTGCCTCAGGCCTAGCATAGCAGGTCCACTTCCCTAGAAGATGGATATGAAACCTACCAATGCTTTATCTCCCAAATGCACCTTTTGCTGGACCTCAGTTCCAACAGCAGCAATGGTGGCAGCGGCAGGTCTCATTTCCCAAGCAGACCAGCACACACCTTATTAAAACATGCCCCACCTGGCCAGTGACCGAACACTACCTACAACAGGCAAAGAGAACCTCACAGACAACTGGACTGAAGGAAAAAGAAGCCAGGACACAAAAGCAGAGACCACACAGCACAGACTGAAGATGCTTCTTGAAACACCAGGTCCTGGGGAACACGGGACACTGCATGGCAGGCCACTACAGGGCCTCCTTGTCGTAAGGCCATTACTGTCAAGAGCAGGAGAAGTAGCTGACTCTCCTAACACACAGAAACAGGTACAGAGAGACAAAATGAGGAGATAGAGAAATATATCAAAAATGAAAGAAAAGGCCCAAATCACAGCAAGACATGTAAGTGAAAAAGATATAAGTAATATGCCTGATAGAGAAATTAACATAAAGATCATAAGGATACACACTGGACCTGAGAAAAGAGTACAGGACATCAGTGAGACTCTTAACAAAGAGATTAAAAAAAAAAAGAATCAATCAGAGATGAAGAACACAATAAATGGAATAAACAGCAAGCCAGAGGAAGCAGAGGAATGAAGTAATGACCTGGAAGACAGAGTAATGGAAAGTAATCAAGAGGAACAATTGAGAGGAAAAAATTATGCGAACTGAGACTAGTCTTAGGGAATTCAGTGACTCCATCGAGCATAATAACATTTAGCATTACAGGGATGCCAGATGTAAGAGAGAAAAAGGGGGCAGAAAACTTATCTAAAGAAAAAACAGGTCAAACTTCTCTGGGGAAGAAAAGAGAAATCCAGATCCAGGAGGAACAGAGATGCCCAACAAAATTAACCCAAGGAGGTCCACATCAAGACACACTGTTATTAAAATGTCAAAAATTATGAAGAAACAAATGTTAAACCAGCAAGAGGAGAGAAGATGGTTACATACAAGGGCATTGGTGAATTTTTCAGCAGAAACTTTGCAGCCCAGAGGGAGTGGCATGATGTATTCAAAATGCTGAAAGGGAAACATCTGCAGCCAAGAATACTCTATCCAGCAAGACTGTCTTTCAGAACAGGAGAGAGAAAGAGTTTCTCAGACAAAAACCCAAGGGGTTCATGACTACTAAACCAGCTGTACAAGAAATATTAAAGGTGACCCTTCGAGTGGAAAGGAAACACCATAAATGAGAGTATGAAAAATAAGTATATCTGTGAGAATCAGTCAAGGTATGCACAAAATAAAAGGATGTAAAATATGGTGACACAGGGGTGCCAGGGTGGCTCAGTCAGTTAAGCTTCCAACTCTTGACTTTGGCTCAGGTCACAATCTCGTGATTTGTGAGATTGCGCTCTGCATTGGGCTCTGTGCTGGCAGTGTGGAGCCTGCTTGGGATTCTCTCTCTCCCTCTCTCTCTGCCCCTCCCTGTCTCTCTCTCTCTTCTCTCTCTCAAAATAAATAAATAAACTTTAAAAAATATATAATACCACATACTTAAATACTTAAAATGTGGAAGAGGGAAAAGAATGGGTTCAAATTTAAGCAACCATCAACTTGATATAGACTACTACATACAGAAGATGTTATATGCAAACCTAACGGTAACCACGAATTGAAAACCAGTAATAGGTAAGCAAAGGATAGAAAGAAAGGAAGCTGAGGATATCACTAAAGAAAACCAGCAAACATGAAACATAGCAAGAGAAAATCTACTGAAATAATGACAAAACAAGTAACAAAATGGCAATAAATACATATCAATAATTACTTTGAATGCAAATGGGCTAAACATTCCAATCAAAAGACACAGAGTGACAGAATGGATAAAAAACTAGACCCATCCATATACTGCCAACAAGAGACTCATTTCAGACCTAAAGACACTTGCAGATTGATAGTGAAGGGAAGGAAAAAGCATTTATTATGCATATGGCTATCAAAAGCAAGCTGAAGTATCAATACTTATATTGGACAAAACATATTTTAAAACAAAGCACAAAGAGACAAGGATACTATATAATAATAAAGAAGACAATCCAACAAGAAGATATAACATAAATTGTATGCACATGGCATGGCAACATCCAAATACATAAAAGAGTAACAAACATAAAGGAATTAATTGATAGTAATAGAATAACAGAAGAGGACTTTAACGCCCTACTTACATCAATGGACAGATCACCCAAACAGAAAATCAAAAAGGAAACAGTGGCTTTGAATGACACTCTGAACCATATAGATTTAACAGATATGTTCAGAATATTCCGTCCTAAAATAGCAAAATACACATTCTCTTCAAGTGCACATGGAACATTCTCTAGAATCGATCACACAGCAGGCCATAAAACAAATCTCAACAAATTCAGGAAAATCAAAGTCATCCCATGCATCCTTTCTGACCACAATGCCATGAAACTAGAAATCAACCACAAGAAAAAATCTGGAAAGATCACAAATACAAGGAAATTAAATAATATACTACTAGTCAACCAACAAATCAAAGAAGAAATCAGAAAGTACATGGAAACAAATGGAAATGAAAATACAATGGTCCAAAAATCTCTGAAAAGCAGCAGAAGTGGTCCTAAGAGGGAATTTTATAGCAATATAAATCAAGAAACAAGAAAAATTTCAAATAACCTAACGTTACATCTAAATGGAGCTAGAAAAGGAACAAAACCCAAAACTAGAAGGAAGGAAATAATAAAAATTAGTGCAGAAAAAAATTATATAGAAACCAAAAACAAACAAAAAAAGGGAATAAAGAGGTCAATTAAACCAGGAGCTAGTTCTTTGAAAAAAAAAAAATCAACAAAATTGATAAACCTCTAGTCAGACTAATCAGAGAGAAAGAGAGAGAGAGAAGACTCTCATAAATAAAATCACAAAGGAGAGGAGAAATAATAATCAACATCACAGATATACAATTACAAGAGAATATTATAAAAAAAGTATATGCCAACAAACTGGACAAACTAGAATAAAGGGATAAATACCTAGAAATATATAAACTATCAAGGAAATTGAATAATCAAAAAACCCAAAAAATGAAAGTCCAGGACCAGACGGCTTCACAGGTGAATGATGCCAAACATTTAAAGAAGAGTTAATATGTATTCTTCTCAAACTCTTTCAAAAAATAGAGGAGGAAGAGAAAACTTCCAAATTCATTCTATGAGGCCAGCATCACCCTGATATTAAAACTAGATAAAGACACCACAATAAAAGAGATTACAGGCCAACAACTCTCATGAATATAGATGCAAAAATTCTCAAAAAAATATTAGCAAACTGAATCCAATAATACATGTAAAAAAAAAAAAAAGCATTCACCACGATCAAGTGGGCTTAATTCCTGGGATGCAAGCATGGTTCAACATTTCCAAATCAATGTGATAAGTCACATTAAAAAAAAAAGGATAAAAAACCATATGATCATTTCAATAGATGCAGAAAAAGGATTTGACAAAGTATAACCTCCACTCATGATTAAAAACTCTCAACAAAGTAGGTTCAGAGGGAACATATCTCAACATAATAAAGGCCTTGTATGAAAAACACACAAACATCATACTCCATGGGGAAAAACTGAGAGTATTTCCCTTAAGGTCAAAAACAAGATGAGGATATCCACTCTCACCACTTTTATTTAACATAGTACTGGAAGTCCTACCCACAGCAATCGGCCAACAACAAGACTTAAAAGGCATCCAAACTGGTATGGAAAAACTACAATTTTCAGTATTTCCGGATAACATGATACTATATATATAGAAAACCCTAAAGACTCCACCAAAAAAGAGAACTGATAAATTATTTCAGTAAAATCACAGGATACAAAATCAACATACAGAAATCTGTTACATTTCTATATACTAATAATGAAGCAGCAAAAAGAAAAATCATAAAAACAATCTCACTTGCAATACACCAAAAATAATCAAGTACCTAGGAATAAATTAACCAAAGAATTGAAAGACCTGTACTCTAAAAAGTATAAAACATTGATAAAAGAAATTGAAGATGACACAAATAAATGGAAAGACATTCCATGCTCATGGGTTGGAAGAACAAATATTGCTTAAATGTCTACACTACTCAAAGCAATCAACGGATTTAATGCAATCCCTATCAAAATACCAATAGCATTTTTCACAGAGCTCAAACAAACAATCCTACAGTTTGTAAGGACACAAAAGACCTGGAATAGCCCAAGCAATCTTGAAAAAGGAAAACAAAATTAGAGGTATCACAATTCCAGATTTCAAGTTATACTACAAAGCTGTAGAATAAAAACAGTATGGTACCAGCACAAAAACAGACACATAGATCGATCGAACAGGATAGAAAACCCAGAAATTATACGATCACTAAATCTTCAACAAATGAGTAGAATATGCAATGGGAAAATAGTTTCTTCAACAAATGTTACTGGGAAAAATGGACAGCTACATGCAAAAGGATGAAACTGGATCACTTTCTTACACCATAAGCAAAAATAAATTCAAAATGAATGAAAAACCTAAATGTGAGACCTGAAACCATCAAAATCCTAGAAAAGAGCACAGGCAGTGATTTCTCTGACAGTGGCTATAGCAACATTTTTCTAGATATGCCTCCTAAGGCCAGAGAAACAAAGCCAAAAATAAACTGTTGGGACTTCATGAAAATAAAAAAAACTCCTGCACGGTGAAGAAAATAATCAACAAAGCTAAAAGGCAGCCTACTCAATGAGAGAAGATATTTGCAAACAACTTATCCAATAAGAGGTTAGTATCCAAAATAATATGAAGAACTGATACAACTCAACATCCAAAAAACAAATAAGCCAATTAAAAAATGGACAGAAGACATTAACAGGTATTTCTCCAAAGAGGACATCCAGATGGCCAAAAGACACATGGAAAGATGCTCAACATCACTTATCATCAGGGAAATGCAAATCACAACCACACTGAGTTATCACCTCACACGTGTCAGAATGGCTAATTTCAGGGGCGCCTGGGTGGCTCAGTCGGTTGAGCACCTGACTTCAGTTCAGGTCATGATCTCGTGGTCCGTGAGTTCAAGCCCCGTGTCGGGCTCTGTGCTGAGAGCTCAGAGCCTGGAGCCTGCTTCGGATTCTGTGTCTCCCTCTCTCTCTGCCCCTCCCTCCCTCATGCTCTGTCTCTCTCTGTCTCAAAAATAAATAAACATTAAAAAAAAACAAAACAAAAAAAAGAATGGCTAATTTCGAAAACGCAAGAAACAACAAATACTGGTGAGGACGTGGAGATAAAGGAACACTGTTACACTGTTGGTGACAGTGGAAACTGGTGCGGCCACTGTAGAAAACAGTATGGAGTTTCCTCGAGAAGTTAAAAATAGAACTACCCTACAATCCATTAATCACACAACTGGGTACTTACACAAAAAATACAAAAACGCTAAATCAAAGGGATACATGCACTCCTATGTTTTTTCAGCATTATTTACAATAGCCAAATTATGGAAGCAGCCCAAGTGTCCACCGACTGATGAATGGATATAAAGATGTGGGGTGTGTGTGTATACATACACACACACACAATGGAATATTATTCAGCATTAAAAAAGAATGAAATCTTGCCATTTGCAACACTACGGATAGACCTAGAGAGAATAATGCTACACAAAATAAGTCAAAGACAAATACATGATCTTACTCATATGTGGAATTTAAAACACAAACAAGCAAATAAAAAAAAAAAAAGAATAAAAGAGGCAAATCAAGAGACTCTTAACTGTAGAAAATGAACTGGTGGTCACGACAGGGGAGGCGGGTGGGGAGGATGCGTGAAACGGGAGAAGGGGATTAAGGAGTACGCTTGTCATGATGAGCACTGGGTGGCGTATGGAATCGCCCAATCACTAGATCGCATACCTGAAACTTGTAAACACTATATGTTGAATATACCAAAATTAAATAAAGACTTAATTGAAAAATAAAACGAAAAATATTTAAAAAAAGAACAACCCAACGAAGGGTAAGTTTAGCCCGCACACCCTAAACTCCCTCGTCCCACCCATGGCCAAAGGCTTGGCAGCCCCCTCTGAGGAAAAGTGTCCTTCATTCTCAAACTATAGCCCTTCATGAGTTTTAAAACTTGACACTCATTTTCTAGTAGAAACTGAGCAAAGAGACTATTGTATGTGGCTGAATAGGAGAGACCGGACCTTGCTGAAGGTTAGGACAGTCCCAAGAAGGCTGTCCCTGTGCTACTACGGAATCGCAGCAGCTTTTCCCTGCCTGTGTCTGCACCTGCCTGTTCTCAAGTTACGCTGGGAGAGGCCTCGCGAAAGCCTATGGCCCGGTGCCCCGTTTATACCCCGTTTACGAAAGAGGTGACTGCGGTCACCAGGGGGTACAGCTGAGACTCAGATCTGGCTCTAATCCAGCTTCCATATCATCTTGGGCAAGCAATTTATAATCCAGGTTTCAGTTTCCTCATGCTGGAAAATCATAAAACAATTCCCACCTCACAAAATTGTGAGGATTAGTGAGAAGGCAGGAAACAAGCTAGTCTGGTAAGGACTCATCACATCTTCCATTTGTTATCTGGTCACAGCAACGGGACTGACCCTCTGGTCATCTTTATTAACCAGTGCTCACTGGGGCCAGGCTCCCAAACCCTGGGCTTCGTGGAGGCCACTGGCGGGCAACTGTGCCCAAAGTTATTTCATGCCTGTATTTGGGAGTTGAAGCCCTTTTCTAGTCCCCACAGATATCTCCAGCAGGGTGTTCCAGGGTTTTCTGGGCCCAGTTTTGTGGCACTTTTCCCTCTATACTTTTTTCCAAAGGGGACAAAATGCTCAGAGAATTATATGCTAAGTGCCTGGCACGCTGTATGATGTAGGAGACACAAACAGATCCACGACTCACTCTAATTCTATGGACCTCCCAGCCTAGTAGGAAAGACTAAAGGGGACTATCTGTTGAATGATCTTCTCAGTCCTACCTCCAGTTCTAGAATAGCATCCACTTTTTCTGGGGAACTACTCCACGCAAACACACATTCCAGCTACGTGGTTCCAGAGGTGCCCCCCGTTCTCACACGACTCACATCTCCATCACCACAACTGACTGGCTCAAGGGCCAGCCAGTCACGGTACCCGCCTTTTGGGCCTTCTGTCGTTGGCTTATGGTCAGGCACCTAAGGACCAACCTGATTCTGTTTCCCAGAATTGAAGGAGAAGGAAAGGCTTATTCCTTGCTCCTCATGTGTCCTCGGAGGATTTTTTCATTCCACTCTCCATGAGGAAAAAAGGGAGCAGGGCTGATGTATACTACTGATTAATTTAGCAAAAGAAATACAGCGTGATGCGTTGGCTATCTACGCTTTTCTTCTTTTGGACCTGCATTTCCACCAAGAGGAAATGCTATAAGTCTACAGGGTCTGAAGAGCTATAATGTGTAGTTTATCCAGAAATTCCTATAAATGAGGGGTTAGAGTAGGTTAACTGGTATAACAAGCACTCTGAGTCGCACTGGCTTATTACAGGAAATGTTTATTTTTTGTTCGAGATCAGTGCACCTTGGTAGTATAGATGATACAGGGATATTCTCCTTCTGTCATTCAAAGACTCAGGAAGGGGTCTTTGAATATTAGAGCAGTTTTGAGACAAGGTAGACCTGTGCAACAGAAGGGAAACCCAACAGAAGGACTCATTTACCCAGAAGAGAAATCCGCTGAAGTCTTCCAGTGTCAGAAAAATGGCAAGCTTATATTAACAACCCCTCAATGGGGAAAAACTAAGAGCTTTTCTTCTACGGTCAGGGATGTCCACTCTCACAACTGTTATTTAACATAGTACTGGAGGTCCTAGCCTCAGCAATCAGACAATAAATAAAAAGAAATAAAAGGCATCTAATCAGCAAGGAAGAAGTCAAACTTTCACTATTTGCAGATAACATGATACTCTGCATAGAAAGATCAAAAGACTCCATGAAAAAATTATTAGAAAGATACGCAAACTCCGTAAAGTCACAGGATACAAAATCAATGTATAGAAATCTGTTGCATTTCTATACACTAATAATAAAGCAGCAGAAAGAGAAATCAAGGAATCAATCCTATTTACAACTGTACCAAAAATCCTAAGACACCTAAGAGTAAACCTAACCAAAGCAGTAAAAGATATGGGGCACCTGAGTGGCTCAGTCAGCTAAGCGTCTGACTCTTGGTTTCAGCTCAAGTCATGATCTCATGGTTCCTGAGTTTGAATCTTGCATTGAGCTCTGTGTTGAGAGTGCAGAGCCTGCCCGGGATTCTGTCTTTCTCTCTCTCTGCCCTTTCTCCACTCACATTATCTGTCTCTCTCTAAATAAATAAACTTTTAAAAAAAGAGGTAAAGATCTGTACTCTGAAAACTAGAACACTAATGAAAGAGATTGAAGATAACACAAAGAAATGAAAAAATATTCCATGCTCATGGATTGAGAGAATAAATGTCATTAAAATGTTTATACCATCCAAAGCACATTTAATGCAATCCCTATCCAAATACCAATAGCATTTTTTGCAGAGCTTGCACAATCCTAAAATTTGTATTAAATCACAAAAGACCCAGAATAGCCAAAGCAATATTGAAAAAGCAAAGCAAAGTAAGCATAATTTCAGACTTCAAGTTATATTACAAAGCTGTAGTGATCAAGACAGTATGGAATTGGCACAAAAACAGACACATAGATCAATGGAACAGAAAAGAAAACCCAGAAATGGACCCATAACTATATGGTCAACGAATCTTCAACAAAGCAGTAATGAATACCCAATGGAAAAAAGACATTCTCTTCAACAAACGGTATTGGGAAAACTAGACAGCAACATGTAAAAGAATGAAACTGGGCCACTTTCTTACACCATACACAAAAATAAATTCGCAATGGATTAAGCACCTAAATATGAGAAAGGAAACCATTAAAATCCTAGAGGAGAACATAGGCAGTAACCTCTTTGACATGAGCCATAGCAACTTCTTACTAGATGTGTGTCCTGAGGCAAAGAAAACAAAAGCAAAAATAAACAATTTTATAGGCTTTATCAACATAAAAAGCTTCTGCAGAGCAAAGGAAACAATCGACAAAATGAAAAGGCAACCTACTCAATGAAAGAAGATATTTGCAAATGACAGATGCAATAAAGGGTTAGTATCCAAAATATATAAAGAACTGATACAACTTAACATCCAAAAGACAAATAAGCCAATTAAAAATTGAGAAGACATGAATAGACATTTCTCCAAGAGGTATCCAGATGGCCAACAGACACATGGAAAGATGCTCAACATCACTAATCATTACTGAAATGCAAATCAAAACCACAAAGAGATAGCACTTCATACGTGTCAGAATGGCTAAAATCGAAAACATAAGAAACAAGTGTTGGCAAGGACATGGAGAAAAAGGAACCATCTTCAGCTGTTGGTGGGAATGCAAACTGGTGCAGCCACTCTGGAAAACAGTATGGAGTTTCCTCAAAAAGTTAAAAACAGAACTACCCTACAATCCATCGATTGCAATACTGGGTATTTACCTCAAGGGTACAAAAACACTGATTCAAAGGGATACATGCACCCTGATGTTTTAACAGCATTATCAACAAGGGCCAAATTATGCAAAGACCTCACGTCCATCGACTGATGAATGGATAAAGAAGATGTGGTATGTATGTATGGGTGTATGTTTATACACACACACACACACACACACACACACACACACACAATTATTCAGCCATATTCTTGCAAAGAAGTGGATGAGCTAGAGTGCATTAGGTGAAGTAAAATCAGTTAGTCAAATAAAGACAAATACCATATGATCTTACCCATATGATGAATTTAAGAAACAGATGAACATAGGGGAAAAAAGGGAAAGGAGGGACGAGGTATAGAAAACAAACTGAGGGTTGTTGGAAGGGAGGTGGGGGGGTTGGGTACTAGTGATGAGCACTGAGTGCTGTCTGTAAATGAGGAATCACTAAATTCCACACCTGAAACTAATATTACATTGCATGTTAACTGGAATTTAAATACCTTGAAAAAGAAAAAAAAATGGTAAGCTTTTGGCATTTGGTATGGTCCCTAGCCTACCTACAAACAAGCCCCAAAGCGGATATCCCAAAGACAGAATACCATTCCTTAATTGACACACTCTCCCCTCCCATTCAGATGAGAAGCCTGTTAATGAAATGACTTCACAACTGTAGGTTAGATCTGTTAATTACCTAAGCTAATCAAACAAGCCCCTTATTACTAAATACGAATGTGCTAGGTTTTAAATTTTAATTTTTTAACATTTATTTATTTTTGAGACATAGAGACAGAACATGAGCAGGAGGAGGGCAGAGAGAGAGGGAGACACAGAATCTGAAGCAGGTTCCAGGCTCCGAGCCATCAGCATAGAGCCTGATGCGGGGCTAGAATTCACAGACTGCGAGATCATGACCTGAGCCAAAGTTGGCCGCTTAACCAGCTGAGCCACCCAGGCGCCCCACGAACGCGCTAGGTTTTAAGTATTCGAGGAAAGTGGAAATCATGATGAACTGTACAACTATATATATAAATTACAGGAAAAAGAAAACTTTATCCAAAAATCCAAATTTTTGTTTTCGGAGTTTTAAGGACAAGAGGGTTTTAAAATGAGAACAGGGTGCTATAAAAGAGAGTAATTAGACAACAAGAAACAGCCCTTGGAAAATAGAAATACTGTTGCAAAATTAAAAATTTAATAGAGGTTAGGTGCGCAACGCAAAGTCATGCTGCCCACCCAGGCTCTGATGGAACCCGGAACACAGCGCTCATGCTCTGCCCGCCTTTCCCTCTTCTCTCCTTCTTTCCACCCCCACCCGCCGCCCCTTGCCAGAAACCGAACAGATCTTCCCCCCTCTACCCGCTCTCCCCTCGCGAAACTCACCCCATTTCCAATCTCAACCCAGAGATGCTGCCTGACCTCAGCACCCACTCGAGGGCGCCCTCCTTTCCACTCTGACGGTGCCCCGAGGTCCCGGCTGGTCTTTGCCGACCCTGAAGACTCGCAGAAGACCTGCCGCCACCGCCTTCACCTTCATCTTGGTGCCAGAGCCGCCAGCCATGGCCACCGCGCCGGTCTCTCAAGTGCGCCAGAACTACCACCCCCAGTGCGAGGCCGCCATCAACAGCCAAATCAACCTGGAGCTCCACGCCTCCTACGTGTACCTGTCTATGGCTTTCTTCTTCGACCGCGACGATGTGGCCCTGGAGAACTTCGCCAAGTTCTTCCTGCGCCATTCCCACAGGAGAGCGAGCGTGTCGAGAAGCTGATGCGGCTGTAGAACCAGCGCGGGGGCCACGTCCGCATCCGCGACATCATGAAGCCTGACCGCGACAACTGGGAGAGCGGCCTGAATGCCATGGAGTGCGCCTTTCACCTGGAGAAGACCGTGAACCAGAGCCTGCTCGACCTGCACCAGCTGGCCACCGACGAGAATGATGCCCACCTGTGCGACTTCCGGGAGCGCCACTACTGGCAGGAGCAGGTCAAGGCCATAAAAGAGTTAAGGGGCTACATCACCAACCTGCGCAAGATGGGGGCCCCAGAAACCGGCATGGCAGAGTACCGCTTTGACAACGCTCACCCAGGGCAACAGCGACAAGAACTGAGTTGGGACTGCCTCCCCATAGCCACAGGGTGCATGGTGACTTCCCCTGGTCGCCGTGCCGAGCATGCATTTTGCAGTATTGCCCTTTCAAAACGTTCCAGTTTTGCCTTAAATGAAGTTATTTGGTTTCAATAAAGTTATTTGCTTCCTAAATAAATAAAGGTCTCTGGGTCATTCGTGTGTGAAAACCCCTCACCTTTTAAGTTTTAAATCGGGTATCCAGGCCACATGAGGCACTGGCCTTACAAAATATCCACATAAGATTTTAACTGCAATTTATCACCTTGCAATAAAGCAACACTGTACCCCTGAAATGCTTGCTTCAATAGAAGGGCTGAAAAATATAAACTACAAAATCATGGATGAAGCTCAAATTTGTGATATTGAATATGAAGTAGAATAAATCCCCCTAAATGTTAAGCCAGTGAGTCTGGCTGCTTTGAAGGATGCAGAGGGTGGGGGAGAGCTGAAGCTGGGAGGCCAGTCAGGAGATATTGTCACCAGTCCGATGAGAGACATCGGTGGTTGAAGTGGAGAGGAGGCTGAAGAAAAGGTGACTGCGACAAATTCTAGTTGGATCTGGATGACTCAACAAGATTCGCTCATGGGTCAGAGGTGACGAATGAGGAAGTGGGGAAATTATCTAGGTTCTGCTGTTTGTACTTGAACACCTGACATGATGGTAATACTATTTATTAATTTGAGAATGTTTGCTGGAAAACATGAGGGGTGGTGAAGGCATGTCATGTAAAATCCGAGATGTCTATTAGATATGCAAGTGGAACTGTCATGCAGGTGGTCAGAAGAATGAATCTGGAGCCCAGGTGGGATGTCAGGATTAGAAATACACATGAGGGACATCAGCTACAGATGGTGTTGGGGTCTGGGGACCGGAAAAGCTCACCGGAAACAGGTGTAGAGAGTGTGGCACAGCCAGCCCCATGCTACTTCTCTATGGATTTTTTTCTGTTTCCCTTTAAAAATTCAGCCTCCCTCTGTGTCCGTGGAATTTGACCAAATGACATCTGTACCCACGTAAACCCTAAGGTTGTCCCTGCCTACGAAAAATACTCAGAACATGTTTCTTCTGTACCAGGCTGGTTACAAAGATAAAGGTTAACACGGCTAGCTTGAGTCTCTTTACAGTTTGCAGATTGCTTTGAACATTTACTAAAATAAGAACGAGCTCAGCTACATCATAATATCCTTTCATATTTCACCATGACTGTACTTTAATACTTTCTTTAAAATGAGGATCATATCCCTTTGATTAAGTTTCCGGAAAATGCTCTTGCCCCTTTCCTTTTCTTGGTCACACTCGATCCTTTCACTCTTTCTCTGCCTGCTTTGACGACCTCTCTTCTCTCTGACTTTTTTGGATCATATATACAGATGTCGAGTGACTGTTCTCCTCTAGATACGAGGAAGCATAGGGTGAGCACCGATATAGGAGTGTTTAAAAACTGGAAATTGGGGATCTTTCCTAATTTCTTGTTTGGGAGAAGCAGTTGGTATAGTGATTTCTTAACTTCACACTGCCTGGGTTCGCACCCCAGCTTAGCCACTTAGTAAATTGGTTGCATTTGGGCACGTAATTTAACTTTTCTGTGCCTCTGTTTCCTCTCATGTACAAGAGGGATAATAAAAGCATCAACCCCACTGGTTGCTGAGAAGATTAAATGAGTGAGTATGTTTAAACGGTTCCAACAGTGCCTGGCACACAGAGTACACGTAAGCCATCATTTATCACCGCCGCCTTCATCCACTGACTTCTAAGTTCTTGGTGGTGTTCCTTGGGGGAGAAGATTTCACATCTGTATTTTGCCACTGGGGGTCGCTCTTGCATTTCAACCAACTGTGTCATTCTGCATGCTGAGAAGGAAAACTCCTTGGTAGCTGCTTGGCTGTCAGGTGCCGCCAGGAGTCAGGAGGGTAGGTTGCTGATTTTACTGCCCCAAACTCAGACCCAAGCCTGGAGGGGGGTTTGCTGTTTCAATCAGCCTTCCCCTTAAAACGCTCCCTACAACATTTATTTTGCTGCTTCTTCCCAAACCCAGGTTGCCTGAGCCTCCTCTTTCCAACTTCTCTAACATTCCACTCTTCAGAGATGGGAAAGAAAGGATGAAGTGCTAATCCTGATCTGGATGTCTGGACCTGAAATGGAGTGGAATGGGTCAGGGAGAGAGAGGATGGGAAGAGGGGACCACCTTAGGGCTATTGATAAAATCATTAAAATTGATAAAATCTCCATGCACTTTCCATGCACGTCTCCATGGATGTTCTCAAGTTTTGCTGTATTAGTATTACCTGCAGAGCTTTAAAAGCGCTGAACGCCCCAGCCCCACCCCAGACCAAATACATCAATCCCTTGGGCAGGACCCAGACATCCCAGGCAATTAAAACCAGTATGAGCACCTGGCTACTCAAAATGCACTGTGAACCAGCAGCAGCGGCCTCACCTGAGAGCTGATTAGAAACGCAACAGTAATAAGGCCCACCCCAGACCGACTGAATCGGAATCTACCTTTTAACAAGAGCCCAGGTGATCAATATGCACACTGAATTTTGAGTGGTACTCCTAACATCCTGGTTGTCGAATCTGGCTGTGCCTTGAAATCACCTGGGGAGCAAGAAAATAATACTGATGCCTTGGTTTAAACCCAATTATACTCTCACTAAGTATCGAACCAAAAATAATAAAAACGTACTGCATCTTCCACAGCTATTATTGAATTGGTAAATATCCAAAGGGACTTGGAAACTTCTCATTTTGTTGTTGCGTGTATGCATGCACACATTTTACCCATTTAGTTTTATCACAAACCGGTTTGTCTTAGACCATAGGTTGTCAAACCATGGCTTACAAGACAAATTCAAACCACCATCTGTTGTTTTGTTCTTTTAATTTTTTTAAATGTTTATTTTTAAGAGAGAGAGAGAGAGAGACAGAGTATGAGCAGGGGAGGCAGACACAGAATGTGAACCAGGCTCCAGGATCCCAGCTGTCAGCACAAATCCCAACACGGGGCTTGAACTCACGAACCGTGAGATCATGACCTGAGCCAAAGTCAGACGCTTACCAGACTGAGCCACCCTGGGGCCGCTGTTTTTTTAAATATTGTTAAACACTTTATATTTTAGAGTAGTTTTAGGTTCATAGAAAAATTGAAAGGCACAGAGATTTGCCATATATCCCCTGCCCCTACATAGGCACAGCCTGCACCACTATCACCATCCAGTACCAGCGTGGTGAATTTATTACAGTTGATGAACCTACATCGATACATTATATTCACCCAAGGTCATAATTTATATTCAGGTTCACCCTTGGTGTTTATATTCTATGAGTGTGGACAAATGTATAATGACATGTATTCAGTATTATAGTATCACACAGAGTACTTTCACTGCCATTAAAATCCTGTGTTCCATTTACTCTTTCGCCCTCCCCTCTCATCCCCCGGCAGCCACTAATACTTTTACTGCGTCCATATTTTTTCATTCAGATATAATTGACATAACATTAGATTAGTTTCAGGTGTACAACACAATGATTCAATATTTGTATATATTGTGAAATAACCACCACAGTAAGTATGGTTAACATCCCAAACCACATGGTCACAGATTTTTTTCTTGGGATGAGAACTTCTAAATTTTATGCTTTTAGCAACTTTCAAATATACAATACTGCATTAATTATAATCACCATGCTGCTCACTGCATCTATGACTGATTTATTTTATAACTGGAAGTTTTTACCCTTTGAACCCCTTCCCCCATGTTGCCCACCCCCTAATCTCCGCCTCTGCTTTGGCAATCATCACTCTGTTCTCTGTATCTATGAGCTTGAGGTATTTTTGCTTGTTTTGTTTTGAAATTCTACATATAAGTGAAATCATAAGGCATTTTGTAGTCTGACTTATTTCACTTAGCCAAATGCCCTCAAGGTCCATCTATCTTGTCACAAATACCAAGGTTTCCTTATCTTTATGGCTGAATAATATTCCATTGTGTGTGCGTATAAAATCACATTTTATCTATTCATCCATCAATGGACACTTAGGTTTCTTCCATATCCTTGCTATTATAAATAATGCTTCAATGAACATGGGAGTGTAAATATCTTTTCCAGTTATTGCTTTCCTTTTCTTTGGATAAATACCCAGAACTGGGATTGCTAGATCACATGGTAGTGCTATTTTTATTTTTTTAAAGACATTTGCATTAGTTCACATTCTCACCAAAAATGCACAGAGGATCCCTTTTCTCCACATCTTCACTAACACTTGTTATTTCTTTTTTTTAAATTTTTACTTATTTTTGAGAGATATAGAGAGCGCGTGCATGCACGGAGAGGGGCAGGGAGAGAGAAGGAAAGAGAGGATCCCAAGCCAACTCTCACTGTCAGCACAGGGCCCAACACAGGGCTGGATACCCCAAACCCTGAGATCACCACCTCAGCTGAAATCAAGAGTCAGACACTTAACTGACTGAGCCACCCAGGTGCCTCACTTCTTATTTCTTTTTTGATAATAGCCATTATGACAGCAGGGAGGTGACACCTCATTGTGGTTTTGACTCGTATTTCCCTGATGATGAGTGAAGGTTTTCAATACCTTTGTTGAGTGAAAGAGCCTGCCCAGAGACAAGCGGATAGCTCAAGGCCCGATCGACTCTCGACATATCTTGCAAACAAGAGTGTTGGGAGTAAGCCAGGCAGCAAACTGCCGGTGCGAGAGGGCTCAAGCCTTCCTGCTCGTCTCATGGCCACAAATTCTCAATTATTAGAACTTTGTAAAACTCTTATCTCATTCTGTGCTCTGGTCACTATGACTACACATCAAAGAATGCTTACTACTTTGAAATAATGTATGTTTAGAAAATCGCAGGTGCTATGAAGCAGAGCCTAGCTATTTTTCGAAGGTCAACTTGCTTTTTCTGCTGCAATAAAAGACATGGTTTTGCTTTAGCAAAACGCTCATGATAGACCGATACCCGAGTCCTCTGTCTTCTGTTTAATCCTGCGCCTTCCAACCCTCGCCCTGTAGGAGACCAAGTCCGGACAGTTGAGCATCTTCTTCACATGTCTGTTGGCCATTTGGATGTTTTCTTTGGAAAAATGTCTATTCAGAGCCTTTGCCCATTAAAAAAATTTTTTTTAAGATTATTTAGTTTTGAGAAAGACAGAGAGAGTGCACAGGGGAGGGGCAGAGAGAGAAGAAGAGAGAGAATCCCAAGCAGGCTCTGTACTGTCAGCACAGAGCCCAATGTGGGGCTCTAACTCATGAGCAGTGAGATCATGACCTGAGCTGAAACCAAGAGTCAGACGCTTAATCAACTGAGCCACCCGGGCGCCCCATCTGCCCACTTTTTTTTAAAGACAGCTGATTTTATTTTGTATTTATTTATTTGAGATTTTATTTTATTTTTAATTTTAAGTAGGCTCCATGCCCAACATGGGGCTCGAACTCACACCCCTGAGATCAAGAGTCATGCTCCACCAACTGAGCCGGCCAGGGGCCCAGATCCTCTGCCCCTTTTTTAAAGAGGATTGTTTATACTTTTGCTTTTTAGTTATATGAATTCTTTATATATTTTGGATATTGTCCCCTTATGAAAGATGATTTATAAATATTTTATCTCACTTAATAGGCTGTCTTTTCATTTTGTTCATGGTTTCCTTTGCTATGCAGAAGCTTTATAGTTTGACGTAGTCCCACTTGTTTATTTTTTCTTTTGTTGCTTGTGCTTTTGGTATCAAATCCAAAGTATCATCACCAAGACCGATGTCAAGGAGCTTACTCCCTGTTTTCTAAGAGTTGTAAGGTTTCGGATCTTATGTTCAAGTCTTTATTTGGAGTTGGTTTTTGTGTACGGTGTAAGAAAGTGGCCCAGTTTCATTCTTTTGCATATTTTGTCCAGTTTTCCCGCACCATTTACTGAAGAAACTGTTCTTTCCTCATTTTATATTTTTGGTTCCTTTACCATAATTTAATCAACCATTTATATATGGGTTTATTGCTGGGCTATTTTGTTCCACTGTTCTATATACCTGTTTTTCTGCCAAAACCATACTGTTTTGATTACCATCTCCCTATTTTTACCTTTTCCAGAATGTCATATAATTGGAATTATAGTCTTTTCAGATTGGCTTCTTTCGCTTAGTAGGATGCATTTAAGTTTCCTCCATGTATTTTCATGGTTTGATAGTTTTTTTTAGTGCTGATTAATATTCTATTTTCTGGATGTACCACAATTCATTTATCCATTCACCTACTGAAGACACTGGCAGACGCTGCTGATTAATCCAAAAGCCATCTCACCCCTTCTTTGTTATTAAGAGTGTGCCCTGGCTTTTGTGAGGTAACGATGTGCCCGGTTCCTGGGCATAAATCCTAATTAGTCTAAACTGACCACGAATGTTTTCTTCCTATTTCAAGATACTCTAGTCTTTTGTGCTGCTAGGGTTGACTACATGACTGAGTTTTGACCTAAGATGTAAGTAGAAATAGCCTAGATTTCTGAAAAAAACTTTACTTGCCTGAGAAAAGTGATGAATTTCGCAAAAAGAAATCATTTTGCCCCCTTCTTGTCATTCTAATTGTGAGGCTGGTATGAGAATATCGTGTCAAGTGCAAGGGCAGCCACCCTGTAACCATGAGGATAAGGCTAAGAGAATTACAGAACCCAGCGTAGAGCTCTATTATAATTGATCCAGAGTTAATAAATTAACTTTATTGCTTACGTTCCTTTGTGGACATTCTGTTAGTTATGACTCATCTAACAAGTATGAGATGACTATAAGGAGATGGTATTTTTCAAGTTCGTTCAAAATCAAATCCACTTTTTTGCCCTTGTTTTTAAATACTATTTGCCAAGTGCCTGCTGTACGTGAAGTACTGTTTCTGATTCCTTCCGGACATGATCTGTGTCATTCTCACAACAACCCTATGGTATATGCATCATCCTCATTCTACAAATGAGAAAATGGTTTCAAGATAGCGAGTGTCATAGTCTGGAACCACACAGCTAGTAAGTCGGGGAGTCAAAACCCTGGCCCCTCACCAACCTCCCCTCTGGTAACCACCAGTTTGTTCTCCATATTTAAGAGTCTGGTTTGTCTATTTTTTCTTTGTCTTGTTTCTTAAATTATACATATGAGTGAAATTATATGGTTTTTGTCTTTCTCTGACGGACTCATTCCATTTAGCATCGTACCTTCTAAGTCCATCCATGTTGTTGCAAATGGCGACATTTAATTTGTTTTTATGGCTAGGTTGTGTGTGTGCGCGACAACTGGTGCAGCCGCTCTGGAAAACAGAATGGAGTTTCCTCAAAAAGTTAAAAATAGAACAACCCTACAAGCAGCAATCGCACTAGGTATTTATCCAAAGGATAAAAAATGTTGTTTCGAAGGGCCACGTGCACCCCAATGTTTATAGCAGCGCTATCAATAGAAATCATGGAAAGAGCCCAAATGCTCGTCGACTAATGAAGGGATAAAGAAGATCTGGTATGTATATACAATGGAATATTACTTGGTGATCAAAAAGCATGAAATCTTGTCATTTGCAACAACATGGGTAGAACTAGAGCGTATTATACTGAGATAAGTCAGAGAAAGACAAATACATGATTTCACCCATATGTGGAATTTAAGAAACACAGCAGGTGAACATAGGGGAGGGGAAGGGAAGGCAAAATAAGATAAAAACAGAGAGAAAAGCAAACCATAAAATACTCTTTGAAAAAGTATAAACTGAGGGTTGCTGGAGGAAAGGTGGGTAGGGGGACGGGATAAATGGGTGATGGGCATTAAGGAGGGCATTTGTTTGGAGGAGCACTGGGTGTTGTATGGAAGTTATAAATCACTGGGTTCTACTCCTGAAACCAATACTACACTGTATGTTAAAAAATTAAAAAAAAATGAATAGAGGACCTGAGTGGACATTTTTCCAAAGAAGACATCCGGATGCCAACAGACATGAAAAGATGCTCAACATCACTAATCATCAGGGAAATGCAAATTGAAACCATAATAAGATACTACCTTGCATCTGCCAGAATGAAAAAAAGCCAAGGATGTGGAGAAAAGGGAAAAACAGTATGGAAGGTCCTCAAAAAATTAAAAATAGAAACACCATATAACCCATAGTTCCACTACCGGGTCAAAGAAAAATTTACCCAAAGAAAATGCAAACACCAATTAGAAAAGATATATGCACCGCTATGTTTATTTCAGAATTATTACAACAGCCAGGATATGGAAGCAGCCCAAGTGTTCATTCATAGATGAATGGATAAAGAAGGTGTGGCATATATTTACAATGGAATATTACTCAGCTATAAAAAAATAAGATCTTGGGGCGCCTGGGTGTCTCAGTGGGTTGTGTCTGACTTTGGCTCAGGTCATGATCTCACGGTTCGTGGGTTCGAGCCCCGTGTCAGGGTCTGTGCTAAGAGCTCAGAGCCTGGAGCCTGCTTCAGATTCTGTGTCTCCCTCTCTCTCTGCCCCTCCCCTGCTCATGCTCTGTCCCTCTCTCTCTCTCTCAAAAATAAACATTAAAAAATGTTTAAAAATAAAATCTTGCCCTTTGCAATCACATGGGTGGATCTACAGGGTATAATGCTACGTGAAATAAGTCAAAAAGAGGAAGACAAATACCACATGATTTCACTCATATGCGGAATGTAAGAAATAAAACAAAGAAAAGAAAGAGACAAAAAAGACTCTTAAATACAGAGAACAAACTGATGGTTGCCAGAAAGGAGGTGGGTGAGGAGATGGGTGAAATAGGTGAAGAAGTTAAGGATTCACTTATCTTGATGGGCACTGAGGAACGTATGGAGTTGCTGTACCATTATAACGTACACCGAAAACGAATATAACACTGTATGTTAATTATGCTTGAATTTTTAAAAAGTACATGAGCCTAAAATTGTACTTAGTAATCAGGGCTTCAGTAGTCTATCTTATATAGATGTGATTTAAATTTCCAATGAATGTCCACCAATTAGTTGAATGTATTATCAGTCGAAGAGGATCTAAATCCTAAAGATTTTAGAAATTATCTTCAAGCTGTAATACTATAAAACCTTATTACTGCGAAATACAAAATTGTCAGAATCATGATTCCAGTGGGTTAGACATAAGTTAATATTTTTTATAATGTTGCACAATAACTAGAATAGTAATTTATGTGATCAGTCAACCTGTATGTGTAAAAAATCCACGAAGCATAAAAGTGTGTGTTTGTATGATACTTAACATTGACATTAGAGAAGAAATAGTTGCTTTTATTAAACCCTGGAGATTAAACTAATATTGTTTTCCGATGATGTATATAAACTATGTGAATTTGAGTTCTAAAAGGATTCTGAGTTGGTTTATAGGAAAATATATATTTTTTAAATCTAGTACATCAGATTATCAGTTTTCAGTGTCCTTATTTCCAGGGAATTTTAGGAATATTCCATTTATATATGCAATTATGACCCAGATATCCCACTCGGAACAGTGCTTCTTTAACTTAAGAGACTTTATAATCTAACATATTAATTTCATCCAGACGGAGGAAAACATCAGACACTAGGAACAAGAGAGAGAAAGAAGGGAGAAGGAGGAAAAGAAAATGTCTGGATTTCTGATGGCACCACTGCACACCTGAGTCAATGCTGGAGGTATGTGTGAGGCTAATAGCGTATTTTTAAGTTATTACTGGAGTTCTCAATTCCTTTCAGTTAAAATAATTCTAAGTAATGTAGTCAAAGTTTAAAGGACCTTATCAATATCAGTTATCAATCAATCAATACTAGTGTTTTTGTGTGAATAAAGTTGATTATACCATTCTTTTGACTGTATTTTTATGGATTTTGTTTTAATGCCTTTCCTGCTTAAAATGCTTTTTTAATTTGCGAATATGCTTCATTTTTATCACTTTAAAAGTCACGTGTAGGTGGAGAAAGACATATCTGGAGTGCTACAGTCTGCCTCACGAAAGGGAGCAAATTGTGGGAGAATCAGGTATGATGGATCAAATCTTGATTTTTCTGTCTGAAAATGCCTTGTTTTATGGATTTGACTTGGGAACTGAAAATATTTTTTTTATATAATTGTCAAACAAAACTAATTTTTTCTAAGAGGAATCTCTATAAACAAAGTCAAAGTTAAATAAATAAATCTAACTGTGTGACAGCTGGTGGCTTGACTACACAGACAGAAGTTTTTTGAATGTCTTTAAAACACAGTAAGTTGACTGTAATCAACTTTTAAGATATATCATAAGTTCAGAAAGAGTTATAAAAATACCAAATAAATTTTAAAACTTTAAACTGTTTAATTCGAAGACTGTTGAATGTGTCTATTTAGAGTGTTTTTAATGATGTCATTAGAAACCTGGATTTTCAATGGGGGAGAATGGAGACACAGATCAATGAAATTAAGAAAAAGTCATGTATCTTAATTAAAAATTTTAACTGAAGAATCAGCATGATCTCATGAGGTATTACATTACATAGAGAATATACCCAGTGAAAATTCCTTAAAATAACTACCAATGCAGTAGGAGTGAACAACCCTAGGGCCCCAGTTGGGGTCTCTAAATATCATTTCCTCCCGGAGAGAACTAGGGCTCCTTGGAGAAAAGGCTAATTTCAGATTTGGGGCTCGAATTTCTTGTCATACAGAATGCAGACAAAGTATCAGTGACAACTGGGTCCTATCAGAGACTTGGTAGTCAATGTGAAGATTCCAGAGGCCAAATAACAACTTGAGCATCAATAAGAATCATTACTGCAATGAACTATACATACCAAATATGTCTAAGTTCAATATTTCATATTGATATTTGAAAAATCTTTGGAAGGTGATAGAGAATAGAATATTATTTGGAAACAGGCAAAGTGAAAGACAGAAGCATTTATCCTGATTTCCCATACAAATTTAAATCTCAGGTTAACCGAAGCCTCTAAAACTATCAACTTATATGAAACATAGAGCAGGGCAACATACTAAATGACATCATAGGAATTCAATTAGCAAAACTTTGACTCTGAAAAGTCTACAGGACAACTGACCAAGTTCCTTTAACAAATAATTTACAAAGGAAAAAATGAGAGAGGGGGAGGGAACCTAGAGATTAAAAGAGACTTAAGAAACATATTAACAAAATATAAAACAAATAGGTTTAAGATGCTTTGGGCACATTGCCTATATACTTCAAATCAACTCCTTTTCTTATTCCAGACATTGCAATGGTGATCATTTTATATGCTCGTATAATCTGACAGGGCCGTGCCTTGGGAGTATGCGGTGTATATCTCATTTCCTGCAAAGGGCTTCTCTGATGCTATATCCTGGGACAACTCATAGACCAACAGGCACTCAGGCATGTACAAACTACAAGCGTAAGACAAATAAAGCATGTGTATCTTGACTAATGAAAGATGGGCGTTCCTGGATAATTCTTTTCAATATGTCACTTAAGCAGACAGCTCTAAGATGCATTTCATGACACAACTTAGAAGGTTCCCAAGATCACATACCTGTTACCTTTAGCAATGGCCAACTTAATTCTACGACCTTGTTTTGGCCTTCTCTTCCCCCATTAACACTCCTCTATACTTCATTCCTGCTCCCTGGGATCAGCTCACAAATAAACTACCTCACAGAGCTTTTTGTCTGTTTGGGGCAGAACATAAGCTAAGACATGAACGATGAGGAACATGTACACTGTAATTGGATATTTGATGATATTAAGACATTATTGTTTATATTTTTGAGTTTGAGAATGAGAGCGTTGTTGTGGTAGATAGTGTCCAAAGATGGCTCCAATGATCTTCACCTGCTGGTATTCAGACCTTCGTGTAGTTCCCCCCACATTGAATCCAGAATGAACTGTGATTTACTTTAACCATTCAAATGTGGCAGAAGTGATGCTATGCCAGCTCAGTGTCTAAGCTTCAAAAAGCCCTGGAAGCTTCCACTTCCATACTTTGGGGAACCCTGAGTTTTCATGTAAGAAGTCTGGCTGCCCCACCAGAGTGATAACATGCGACAACCACATAGAGAGACCACACGGAGAGGCCACATAGAGAGGAAGAGGCTCTGAGATCACACTGAAGGAGAGAGGTCTACCCACCCCAGTATCCCATTTGAGCTCCTCCTTCCAGCCAAATCTGCCAATGTGCCAGACACGTGAGTGACACATTTTGGATATTCCAGCCCACTCAAATCCTCACATGAATTCTGCTCCAGCTGACATCAAAGATAAGCCATCATGCTGTGCCCTGTCTGAACTGTTGACCAGTAGAATTATTAAAAATAATAAAGTGGCTGTTGTTTTAAGTATCTAAATTTTATAGAACAGGAAAACTTCGAAATTCATTCTATGAGTCTAGTATCACCCCGATACCAAAACCAGATAAAGACACCACACACACAAAAAAGAGAGAACTATAGGCCAACAACTCTCGTAAATATAGATGCAAAAATCCTCAACAAAATATTAGCAAACTGAATCCAACAATACATTAAAAAAATAATACACCATGATCAAGTGGGATTTTTTCCAGGGATGCAAGTCAGGTTTGACATTCACAAAACAGTCAACGTGATGCCTCACATCAAGAAGGTAAAATCCATATGATCATCTCAATAGATGCAGAAAAAGCATCAAAGTACAACATCCATTCATGATAAAAACCCTCTGCAAAGTAGGTCTAGAGGGAAATACCTCAACATAATAAAGGCTTTATATGAAAAAACCCACAGCTAAAAACATACTCAATGGGGAAAAACTGAGAGCTTTTTCCCTAAGGTCAAGAGACAAGGATGTCTACTTTCACCACTTTTATTCAACATAGTACTGGAAGGCCTAGCCATGGAAATTAGATAATATAAAGAAACAAAAGGCATCCGTATTGGTAAGGACGAAGTAAAACTCACTATTTGCAGATGACATACTATATACAAAAAAATCTAAAGACTCCACCAAAAATACTACTAACTGATCAATGAATTGAGTAAAGTCATAAAATACAAAATCAATGTACATAAATCTGTTACATTCCTATATGCTACTAATGAAGAGGCAGAAAGTGTAATTAAGAAAATAATTCCGTTTAAAATTGCACCAAAGACAATAAAATATCTAGGAATAAACTTAACCAAAGATGTATGTGAAAGACCTTTACTCTGAAAACTATAAAACGATGAGGAAAGAAATTCAAAACAATGCAAAGAAATGGAAAGACATTCCATGGTCACGCTGATGGGATGGAAGAACAAATATTGTTAAAATGTCTATACTACTCAAAGCAATCAATAGGTTTAATGCAATTCCTATCAAAATACCAACAGCATTTTTCTCAGAACTGGAATAAATAATCCTAAAATTTGTATGGAACCATAAAAGACCTCAAATAACCAAAGCAATCTCGAAAAAGAAAAACAAAACTGGAGGTATGACAATTCTAGACTTCAAGGTATATTACCAAGTGGAAGTAATTAAAACAGTATGGTACAGGCACAAAAATAGACACATAGATCAATAGAACAGAACAGATAGACAAGAAATAAACCCACAATTATATGCTTAACAGTCTGTGACAAAAGAGGCAAGAAGATGCAATAAGGAAAAAACAGTCTCTTCAAATGGTACTGGGAAAACTGGACAGCTACATGTAAAAGAATGAAACTGGACTGCTTTCTTATACTATATACAAAAAATAAACTCAAAATGGATTAAGGACCTAAATGTAAGACCTGAAACCACAAAAATTCTAGCAGAAGGCAAAGGCAGTGATTTTTCCGACATTGCCTACAGCAATATTTATATATATATATATATCTCCTGAGGCAAGGGAAGCAAAAGCAAAAATAAACTATTGGGACTACATCAAAATAAAAAGCCTCTGCACAGTGAAGGGAACAATCAATATAACTAAAATTTTGTTTATTTTAGTTTATATAACTAAAATTTTAGTTTGTACAATAAACAAAAATATAACTAAAAATATAACTAGCCTATGGAATGGGAGAAGATATTTGTAAATGACATATCCAATAAAGGGTTAGTATCCAAAATATATACAGAACTTATACAACTCAACACCCAAAACACAAATAAGCCAATTAAAAATGGGCAGTAGACATGAACTGACATCTCTTCAAAGAAGACCTCCAGATGGCCAACCAACACATGAAAAGATGCTCAACATCACTCATCGTCATGGAAATGCAAATCAAAACCACAATGAGCTGTCACCACACCTGTCAGAATGGCTGAAATAAAAAACAAGAAACAACATGTAGAGAAAAAGGAACCCTTTTGCAACGCTGGTAGGAATACAAATTGGTGTAGCCACTGTGGAAAATGGTATGGAGGTTCCTCAAAAAATTAAAAATGGAATTACCATATGATCCTGTAATCCACTACTGCGTATTTACCCCCAAAATACAAAATCATTTATTGTATTTACCCCCAAAATACGAAAACCCTACTTCAGAGGGATACATGCACCTTTATATTTATAGCAGCATTATTTACAATCGCCAAACATGGAAACAGCCCTAAGTGTCCATCAACTGATGAATGGATAAAGAAGAAGCAGAGTGTGTGTGTGTGTGTGTGTGTGTGTGTGTGTGTACAAAGGAATATTACTCAGCTGTAGAAAAGAATAAAATCTTGCCATTTGAAAGCATATGGTTGGATCTGGAGGGTATAATGGTAAGTGAAATAAGTCATTCAGAGAAAGACAAATACCATATGATCTCACTCAGATGAGGAATTTAAGAAATGAAACAAACAAGCAAAGGGGAAAAAAAGAGAGAGAAGCAAATTAAGAAACAGACACTTAACTGAACAAACTGATGGTTACCAAAAGGGAGGTGGAGGGGGTGGTTCAAAGACAGGATGGGGATTAAAAAGTACACTTATCATGATGAAAATAAATAAATAAAATAAAAATAAAGGTTCTCAGTTTTAAAAAAGGATCTAATTTGGGGGGTAATTTATTACACACAAATAGATAACCAAAATAGTGGTTAGGGATTTTTTTTCAAGTTCTCATCTTTTATAAATACATACTGAAATATTTACAGGTAGGAAAAATGTAAATTATACGGTTCAGAAACACCTGATCATGTGAGTCAGCCTGGACTTCAAACAGTACTAAGATGGCCGAGGCTAGGGTGTCAATTTCAGCAAGAAACTTTCCCTTTGCTTCTCTCAAACTGCCTTCTTTGGTCAACTCATAGTGAGTGACATATATGGAATTCACATCCACGGCTGCGGACTCTAAGGCTTCTGCTTTTAATAACCCTTAAGCTATTTTGCTACTATTTTGTAAACTCTGTATATCTGGATAAAAACTGCTAGAGAAAAATCCAATGATAGTAAGGTGAATGCCTTATCTTCTGATCTCAGTTCAGTAATATACAAGATACTTTTGGCTGTATAGAGACACAGCGGGCAACCTTTCTTCTAGCCAGACAAGTTGCTTTATATTGAGAGAAGATGTTTATATTCTTCAGTGATTCAAGCAAGGAAGTCCTCTCTCTTTATCCTGGATTGCATTTAACCTTTGGACACTCTGTTAACTAACAACCTTCGCATTTTAAAAGGATTACAATCTTTCTAACCTCTGCTCTCACAGAAGTTCCCCCGTCCCCCCTCCCCCCCCCACTGAGAATTTCCTTGGAGATAAAATAGCATTCTTTTAAGCATTTAATCTTTTTCCTTTCAGCAATTTCTCTTGGGGGCATATTTCACATGTGAAGATTTTTATTTTATGTTCCCATAAATGTCATATGAACTGTCAGATGTGCATTCCTGAACCAGGGAATTGCTACATTTTAGACTATCTGGACTTCTCCATCTACCCTCGGAAAGGGTCATGTGACTTTGATTACTTCAGGCCATGGAGGTGATGCTTAACCAGGTTCCAGGGTGACAATTTTCTACAACCTGATGGGATAGATATCTTCAGGGAAGTAAAGAGAGAGGGAAGGAGAAGAATATACGCGATCCGTAACTTCCTGAGTTTGGCCGGTTATCTGAACAGGATGACTCAGGGGGTAGGCAGAAAGTGGGTCATGGCCTTAGTGGTATGATTTTGAGCTTCTGAGAAGGCTTCTTACCCCTACCTCACAAATGAAAGGATCACATAATACATTCCCATCAACTAAAAAGAACAGGTTTCGCATAGAAGGTAAAGTGCATGAGCAACTTTTATTAAAAGCAATATTTGATTTAAAAAAAGTGTGAGTACGTTTTCTAAAACAGCGCGGCCAATGAAAGTTCATAATGAAGAGAGAGGATTTCCAACATAAACTTTTTTGGCAGAAGGCAGCGTTTCTCAGATGGTGTGTTTGGGAAACATTTGGTCTGAGATACATTTATCTTTAAAAAATTTTTTATGATCAACTAAGCTTGGAAACACTTATATCATGACTCATTTCCTAGATATTTGCAATGCATAATATCATATTATGGCTCTAAAAACTACTGCAACTCAAAAAGCAAGCTAAGCAGTGTTAGAGACCACTTTTGCTCCAGAAGACAGAAAGGACCTTTTGCCTTTGGTAATTTCTGGATATTATGTTGGAGTGATAAAAGATGCATACTCTTCAAAACCTAAGCGCAGGGAATCACAACAAATGAAATTCATGTAAGAAAAAAATGCAAAATTTTATTTAAAAAATTCCCAGAGTAGTGGTGGAAATTCCAGGGAAATGAAACCGGGATTTAAAGTTGAAAAAGACATCCAGAAGAAGACTTCATAAGCAAGCTGACAAGAGTAAATCTGGTCCGAATAGGGAAAATAGCAAAGTATAGGTCAGAAAAGGTCATGTACAGGGGCGCCTGGGTGGCTCAGTCAGTTAAACGTCCAACCTCGGCTCAGGTCATGATCTCATGGCTCGTGAGTTCCAGCTTGGCGTCGGGCTCTGTGCTGACAGCTCAGAGCCTGGAGCCTGCTTCAGGTTCTGTGTCTCCCTCTCTCTCTGCCCCTTGCCTGTTCACGCTCTGTCTCTCTCTCAAAAATAAAAAAATAAACATTAAAAAATTTTTAAAAATAAAGAAAAGGTCATGTATAATCCTTAAATGAGATTTGTTCTTTGCCCTCTACTTTTTTTGAAATAAACAATTTTCTAAGCCTCTATCATGACTAGTTAAATGCTGATCTGCAGATCCCCAACACGATAAGTTTGCAGCAGAATGTAAAGGGATTCACTGTTTCCTTCACTGATAAAGTCTTACTTCCAAAAATACTAAGTTAAATTAAACAATGTGCTTGGTGAAATATTTGATTCACTTAGTGGACCAAGGTGTTATCTTGTTGCAAATAATTAGAGTTTGCAGACCAGCATTATAAGTAGCCCTGTCCTGGACGATATAAAACATATGAGCACAAAGATACAGCCCCAAAGGCTAGAAATTTAGACAAGTATATTGTTTGTTTTTTTTAAGTTTGTATTTTTCAGAGACA
Source organism: Paguma larvata (assembly GCA_030068075.1). Taxonomy (NCBI): domain Eukaryota; kingdom Metazoa; phylum Chordata; class Mammalia; order Carnivora; family Viverridae; genus Paguma; species Paguma larvata. The sequence continues at coordinate 30,639,286 of CM057830.1, forward strand.
GAGAAAGAGAGAGAGAGAGAGCACACTTACCTGAGTGTGGGAGGGGCAAAGAAGAGAGAGAGAATCGCAAGCAGGCTCCACGCTGTCAGCACAGACCTCCATGTGGGGCTCAAACCCACAAACCTTGAGATCATGATCTGAGCTGAAACTAAGAATCAAATGCTTAAATCCTGAAAAAGAAAAACCAAAGCTGGAGGCATCACAATCCCAGACTTCAAGCTGTATTACAAAGCTGTAATCATCAAGACAGTATGGTATTGGCACAAAAACAGACACTTAGACCAATGGAACAGAATAGAGAACCCAGAAATGGACCCACAAACGTATGGCCAACTAATCTTTGACAAAGCAGGAAAGAATATCCAACAGAAAAAAGACAGTCTCTTCAGTAAATGGTGCTGGGAAAACTGGACAGCAACATGAAGAATGAACCTGGACCACTTTCCTACACCATACAGAAAAATAAACATAAAATAAACATAAGACAGGAAGCCATCAAAATCCTAGAAGAGAAAACACGCAACAAGCTCTTTGACCTCAGCCGCAGCAACTTCTTACTCAGCATGTCTCCAGAGGCAAGGGAAATAAAAGCAAAAATGAACTACTGGGACCTTATCAAGATAAATAGCTTCTGCACAGTGAAGGAAACAATCAGCAAAACTAAAAGGCAACCAATGGAATAGGAGAAGATATTTGCAAGTGACATATCAAATAAAGCATCTGTATCGAAAATCTATAAAGAACTTATACTACTCAACACCCAAAAAACAAATAATCCAGTAAAGAAATGAGCAAAAGACATGAATAGACACTTTTCTAAAGAAGACCTCCAGATGGCAAACAGACACATGAAACAATGTTCAACGTCACTCATCAGCAGGAAAATACAAATCAAAACCACAATGAGATACCACCTCATATCTGTCAGAGTGGCTAATAAACAACTCAGGCAACAAAAGATGTTGGTGAGGATGTAAAGAAAAGGGAACCCTTTAGCACCACTAGTGGGAATGCAAACTGGTGCAGCCACTCTGGAAAACAGTATGGAGCTTCCTCAAAAAATTAAAGATAGAACTACTCTACAACCCAGCAATTGCACTACTAGGTATTTATCCAAAGGATACAAAAATACTGATTTGAAGGGGCACATGCACCCCAATGTTTATAGCAGCACTATCGACAATAGCCAAAGTACAGAAAGAGCCTAAATGTCCATCGAATGATGAATGGATAAAGAAGATGTGGTACATATATGCAATGGAATACTACTTGGCAATCAAAAAGAATGAAATCTTGCCATTTGCAACAATGTGCATGGAACTAGAGGGTATTATGCTAAGTGAAAGTAGTCAGAGAAAGACAAATATCTTATGATTTCATGTGGAATTTAAGATACAAAACAGAATAAACATAAGCGAAGCAAAAATAAGATAAAAACAGAGGGAGACAAACCATAAAAGACTCCTAAAAACAGAAAACAAACTGAGGGCTGCTGGCAGGATGTTGGGTAGGGGAAAGGGCTAAATGGGTGAGGGGCATTAAGGAGGACACTGGTTGGGATGAGCACTGGATGTCATATGTAAGTGATGAATCACTAAATTCTATTCCTGAAAAAAAATATACTTTGATTAAAAAATAAACATTAAAAAACAAAAATAAATAAATATATACATAAATACACAAGAAAAAGAGTCTGATGCTTAACTGAATGAGCCACCCAGGTGCCCCTAGGCAAATACACTGTATGTAAAATAATTCAGGTTACAGAAAAGCATGGCGCCATTCATGAAAATTTGTGCATGTGGTGTGCGTGTGTGTGTGTGCACATGCATGCACTCCTGACTAGAACGAGCTTCAAAACAATAACTATGGTTAGTTTGGGGTGGTAGGATATCAGAAGATTTTAGCTTTTTATAATTTATTGTACTGTTTGTATGTTTTTTACAACCATGCATCAGTATACCAGAAATTGCAAGGAATCCTTGAAAACTGGAAATTAGATGGAACAAAGCAAAAGATGGAAATCACAACCCAAGATGCCCAGGAGAGTATCGGTACAAAAGCTGCTCCACTTTCAGAGGTAGCAAATATCATGAGTATCAGGAAGCCTAGAGTCAATGAAGAGAGTGAGGAGATGGGAACTACAGGAGGAACACACACTGTTGCCCACAGTCTCTTCCTACTCTCAGTGCTGAGCAGTAAGGATTGAAGCAAATGCTTTTACATCAAAGCAGTATGTGTCGAAGCTCAAGTCAAGCGGTTGGGACAGTGCCCACAGCTGGTTGGCAACACCCAGAAAGAACAAGAAGGATCCAAACCCAGCAAACCAGCACTACACCAAAAATATGAGCAGCCTCTCTCCAAATTCACTACTGGCTGGAGTACAAGCTTCCCAGCCCTGGCCCTACCAAGCTTTCTAAATTAGCACAGTAGAATGTCTAACAAGGAATCTCAAAATCAAACATAAGCACACAACAAAGAAACACCATCAAATACTTGAAGAAGACTTAGTAAAAAGTGAATTATAAAAAAAGTTATATTGGAGGTCATCAAAGACGGCAGTGTAGGAAGACCCTGAATTCAGCTCCTCCCACGGACACACTGAATCTAAACCTAAATATATCTGAGGAAGAGAAACAGAGAGATAGAGAGCAAGCAGAGGAAGGGCAGAGAGAGAGACACACAGAATCAGAAGCAGGCTCCAGGCTCTGAGCTGTCATCACAGAGCCCAAGGCGGGGATCAAACTCACAGACTGCAAGATTGTGACCTGAGCCGAAGTCGGCCACTTGACCAACTGAGACACCCAGGTGCCCCAAATCTGCACCTAAATATAAAGCAAGTCCTCCAGAAGTAGAACTGAGGGCTGACTGAATACCTTCTGCACAATAAACAACAGAAGGAACCACACAGAGAAGGGCGGGAGAAAAGCGACGTAGTAACAATGGGAATCCCAGCCCCAGCGTGATGACCTGCAGTCAGGAGGGATATTACTGAGGCACCTGTGTACAGACTTGCCTGCCCTGGGACACAGCAAATTAACAGCAGTGTAAAGGGTAACTAGACCATAAGTGAATGATATCCATTTACTAACCCTAGAGTATTTGCCAAATGGCAGAGGAACTGTCGAAATTCTCTCTGCGGTTGGAGGTACTGGCAAGTTCCATTGTTTATGTTCCATCTTCACCTTGATAGTGTTATGGAAGCAGGCTCCAGGCACTCTAGCCAGCCTGCTCTAGGGCCACCCTAGTAAGCCCCAAGTCCCTAGCTCACACCAGCTCCAGCTGTCCCCAAAAAGCAACCTTCTGCGCAGGCCAGCTCCCGCTCCAGTCATCCCAGGCAACTCCAGTACTGCGTGCTCCAGGACTCCCCTGTACAGTTACTGACCAAGCCATTTCGCCAAGACCATCCCAGCACAAAATGCACTGGGCCCTCCCCCCGCCATCCACATCCACTCCAGCTCCAGCCATTCTGCCAAGGAGGTCAGGCATGGCATACTCTGGGACAACTGTAACAAAAGACAATGATGGCATTATCTAAGGATAAAAGGGTAAATTCCAGAAGAGGATATAAAATTCATAAATAATTATGCACCTAACACAGGAGCACCTAAATACATAAAACAAATATTAACAGACATAAAGGAAGATAGTGACAGCAAAACAGTAACAGAAGGGGCCTTTAACACCCCACTTACATCAATGGATAGATCAGCCACACAGAAAATGGATAAGGAAATAGTGGCCTTAAATGACACATTAGAGCCAGTGGATTTAATAGATTCATACAGAACATTTCATTTAAAAACTATGGAATACATATTCTTTTCAAGTGCATATGTAACATTCCCCAAAATAGATTGCATGTTAGGCCACAAAACAAGTCTCAATAAATTTAAGTATATTGAAAGTATTTTAACATCTTCCCTGACCACAGCGATGTGAAACTAGAAATCGGGTATAAGAAGATAACTGAAAAAGCACAAAAGCATGGAGACTAAACAGTATGTTACTAAACAATCAAAGGGTCAATGAAGAAGTCAAAAAATACTTTGAGACAAATGAAATCAGAAACACAACTTTCCAAAATCTACGGGATGTGGCAAAAGCAGTAGGTCTACCTCACGAAAGAATAATCCCAAATAAATATACATCTTTGTACCTAAAGGAACTAGAAAAAGAAGAATAAACAAAGCCCAAAGTTAGTAGGAAAGAAATAATGAAGATCGCAGTGGAAATAAGGGAAATGGAGATTAATAAAACAATAGAAAAGATCAATGAAACTTAAAAGCTGGTTCTTTGAAAAGATAAACAAAATCGATAAACCTCTATCCAGACTCACCAAGAAAAAATAGGGGACAAATAAATGAAATCAGAAATAAGACAGAGTTATAACTGATACAACAGAAATACAAAGATCATAAGAGATTACTACGGGGGTGCCTGGGTGGCTCAGTCAGTTAAGCGTCCGACTTTGGCTCAGGTTATGATCTCGTGGTTTGAGCCTGCGTTGGGCTCTGTGCTGACAGCTCAGAGCTTGGAGCCTGCTTCAGAGTCTGTGTTTCCCTCTCTCTCTGCCCCTCCTCCATTTGTGCTTGCTATCTCTCTCTCTCATTCTCTCTACCCATGCTACTGGAAGTCAGAAGAAAGCCGGAGTAGCCACACTTATATCAGACAAATTAGACTTTAAAATGAACGATGTAATAAGAGATGAGGAAGGACATTATATAATAGTCTCAGGAACCATCCAGCAGGAAGAGATAACAATTGTAAATATCTACGCACCGAATTCAGGGGCACCCAAATTTGTAAAACAACTAATTACAAACATTAGCAACCTCATCGATAAAAATGTCCTAATAGTAGGGGATCTCAACACTCCACTCTCAGCATTGGATAGATCAACAAAACAGAAAATCTCCGCAGAAACAATAGCCCTGAATGACACATTAGGACAGATGGGCCTCACAGACATCTTTAGGGTCCTTCATCCAGAAGCAAAGGAATTTACGTTCTTCTCATCTGCACACGGCACATTTTCCAAGATAGACCACATTCTGGGGCACAGGGAAGCTCTGAATAAATATAAAAGAATTGAGATCATACCGTGTACAGTGTCAGACCACAATGCTTTGAAACTTGAAATCAACCACAGGAGAAAGCCTGGAAAATATTCAAGAACATGGCGGCTAAGAAATAACCTACTAAAAGATGACTGGGTCAACCAAGCCATCAGAGAAGAAATTAAAAAATATATGGAAACAAATGAAAATGAAAATACAACAATCCAAACGCTCTGGGATGCAGCAAAGGCAGTCCTGAGAGGGAAATATATTGCAATCCAGGCCCATCTCAAGAAACAAGAAAAATCAATAACACAAATTCTAACAGCACGCCTAAAGGAACTAGAAGCAGATCAACTAAAACAACCCAAGCCCAGCAGAAAGAGAGAAATAACAAAGATCAGAGCTCAAATAAACCATATGGAGACTGAAAAGGTAGTGGAACAGATCAATGAAACCAAAAGCTGGTTCTTTGAAAAAATAAACAAAATAGACAAACCTCTAGCCAGGCTTCTCAAAAAGAAAAGAGAGAGAACTCAAATAAATAAAATCGTGAATGAAAAGGGAGAAATTACAACCAATCCCTCAGAGATACAAGCAATCATCAGAGAATACTATGAAAAATTATATGCCACCAAACTTGGCAATCTGGAAGAAATGGACAGCTTCCTAAATAGCCACACACTACCAAAACTCAAACGGGAAGAAATAGAAAATTTGAACAGACCCATAACTAGTGAAGAAATAGAATCCGTTATTAAAAACCTCCCAGCAAATAAAAGCCCTGGACCAGATGGCTTTCCTGCGGAATTTTACCAGACATTTAAAACAGAGTTAATTCCTATCCTCCTCAAGCTGTTCCAAAAAATTGAAACGGAAGGAAAACTCCCGGACTCATTCTATGAAGCCAGCATCACTTTGATTCCCAAACCAGATAGAGACCCAGCAAAGAAAGAGAATTACAGGCCAATATCCCTGATGAATATGGATGCAAAAATTCTCAACAAGATACTAGCAAATCGAATCCAACAGCATATAAAGAGAATTATCCACCATGATCAAGTAGGATTCATCCCTGGGTTGCAGGGCTGGTTCAATATTCGCAAATCAATCAACGTGATACATCACATCTCTCATTCTCTCAAGAATAAACATTTAAGAAAAAAAATAAGAGATTGCTATAAACAATTATATGTGAACAAATGGGAAGAAATGGGTAAATTCCTAGAACCACACAACCTTCCAAGACTGAATCATGAAGTATTAAAAACTCTGAACAGACTATAAGTAATGAAACTGAATTAGCAATCTAAAATTTTTCTTCAAAAACAAATGCTCAGGACCAGATGACTTCACAGGTGAATTGTACCAAACACTTAAACAACAGTTAGTACGTATCAAATTATTCCGAAAAATTGAAGAGGAAAAAATGCTTCCATATCCATTTTATAGGGCCAACATTACCCTAGTACTAAAATCAGACAAAGACACCACAAAAAAGAAAATTACAGGCCAATATCCCTGATGAACACAGCTGCAAAAATCCTCAACAAAATATTAGCAAACTGAGTTAAAAAATCCTTTAAAAAGATAAAATGCTGTCATCAAGTGGGAATTATTCCAGGGATGCAAGGATGATTTAACATCCGTAAATCAGTAAATATGATACATCATGTTCCAAAATAAGTTATTAAAATTATATGATCAATTCGAGAGATTCAGAAAAAGCATTTGACAAAATTCAGCTTTAATTTACAAGAAAAATTCTCTACAAAGTGGGCACAGAGGGAACGGACCTCAACATAATAAAGGCGGTATATGATAAGCCCACAGTTAACATCACACTTAATGATAAAAAGCTGAGGGGCGCCTGGGTGGCTCAGTCAGTTGAGCATCTGACTTCGGCTCAGGTCAGGATCTCACAGTTCGTGGGTTTGAGCCCCGCATCGGGTTCTGTGCTGACAGCTCAGAACCTGGAGCCTGCTTGGGATTCTGTCTCCTTCTTTCTCTGCCCCTCCCCTGCTCACTCTCTGTCTCTCAAAAATAAACAAAAATGTTTTTAAAAAAATTTAAAAAAAGCTGAAAGCTCTTCTCCTTCTTTTTTTAAATTTTTTTTTTATGTTTTATTTATTTTTGAGAGCAGGAGAGACAAAGCATGAGCAGGAAAGGGGCAGAGAGAGAGGGAGGCACAGAATCCGAAGCAGGCTCCAGGCTCTGAGCTGTCAGCGCAGAGCCTGACGCGGGGCTCGAACTCACAGACTGTGAGATCATGACCTGAGTCGAAGTCGGGCACTTAACCGACTGAGCCACCCAGGCGCCCCTGAAAGCTCTTCTTCTAAGATTAGCAACAAGACAAGGATGCCCACTCTCACCACTTTTCTTCAGCATGGTATTAGAAAGGCTGGCCAGAGCATTTAGGCAAGAAAAACAAAATTAAAGGGATTCAAACCAAAAAGGAAGAAGTGAAACTCACTATTTGCAGACTACGTGCTATTATATAGAGAAAACACTGAAGATCCACCACTTAACTGTTGGAACTAATAAAGGAATTGAGTAAAGTTGCAGCACTCTCAGTCAATACACAAAATTCTGTTGCATTTCTATACACTAACAACAAACAATCAGAAAGAGAAATTAAAAGACAACCTTGTGGGGCATCTGGGTGGCTTGGTCGGTTGAGCGTCAGACCTTAGCTCAGGTCATGATCTCGTGGTTCATTAGTCTGAGCCCTGCATCAGGCGTGCTGCTGTAGCACAGAGCCTGCTTCAGATCTTCTGTCCCCCTCTCTCTCTACCTCTTCTCTGCTTGTGCTCGTTCTCTCAAAAATAAATAAATCTTAAAAAAAAAAAAAACACAAAAAACCCAAACGCGATCTCACTTACAATTGCGTCCAAAATAAAACCTAGGAATTAATTTAACCATGGAGGTGAACGACCTGCACACTGAAAACTGTAAGACGCTGATGTAAGAAATTGAAGAAGATAAAAATGGAAAGATACTCCATGCTCATGGACTGCAAGAACTTATATTGTTAAAATGTCCACAGTACTCGAAACAATCTACAGATTTAGTGCAACCCCTACCAAAATTCCAGTGGCATTTTTCACAGAAATAAACAATCCCAACATTTATATGGAACCATAAAAGACCTAAAATAGCCAAAGCGATCTTGAGAGGGAAGAACAAAGCTGGAGGCATCACCCTCTTCAATTTGAAACTATATTACAAAGTTAGAGTGATTTTAACTGTATGATACTGGCATAAAAACAGACACAAAGCTTAATGAGCACAGAAATAAGCCCATGCAGATATGGTCAATTAATTGATAACAAGGAAGCCAAGAATATACAATGGGGCTTTCTCCAGTCTCTTCAATAAATGGTGCTAGGAAAACTGGACAGCTACATGCAAAAGAATGAAGCTATGACACCATCTTACACCATATACAAAAATCAACTAAAAATGGATTAAAACTTGAATGTAAGATTTAAAACCATAATAGTCATAGAAGGAAACATAGGTGTTAAGTTCCTTGACATCATCTTGGTGATGATTTTTTGGATTTGACACCAAAAGCAAAGGAAAAATGTAAAAAGAAACGAGTAGGACTACATCAAACTACAAAACACAACAAAGGAAGCAATCGACCAAATGAAAAGGCAACCTACCAAATGGGAGAAAATATTTGTAAATCACATATCTGATAAGGGGTTAATATCCAAAATATATACAGAACTAATGCAACTAAAAAGCAAAAAACCAAACAATCTGCCTTTAAAACGGGCAGAGGATCTGAATGGACATTTTTTCCAAAGACAGCATACAGATGGCCAGCAGGTACGTGAAAATATGCTCTACATAACTAATCAGGGAAATGCAAATTAAAACCACGAGATACTCCCTCATGTTTGTTAGAATGGCTGTTATCATAAAGACAAAAAATAACAAGTTTGGTAAAGACAGAGAAAAGGGAAACTTTGTGCCACCAATACTGTTGGTAGGAAGGTAAAGTGGTGCAGCCACTAAGGAAAACAGTACGGAGGTCCCTCAAAAAATTAAAAACAGAACTACCGATGATCCAGAAATTCCACTTCTGGGTATTTCTCCAAAGAAAATGAAAACAGTAGCTTGAAAAAAATATCTGCACTCCATGTTCACTGTAGCATTATTCACAATAACCAAGATATGGAAAGAACCTAAGTGTCCATCAGTGGATAAATGGGTAAAGAAAATATCACACACACACACACACACACACACACACACACACAGAGGAATAATATTTAGCCAAAAAAAGAAAAAGTCCTGTCATTTGTGACAACATGGATGGACCGTGAGGACATTATGCTAAGTGAAATAAGAGAAAGACAAATACCATATGATATCACTTATATGTGGAATCTCACACACACACACGCACATGCACACAGGCTCATAGATACAGAGAACAGATTGGTGATTTCCAGAGGTGGTGGATAGGGGGTGGACAAAATGGGTGAAGGGGGCCAAAAGTTATAAACTTCCAGTTATAAAATAAATGTCTTGGGGATGTAATGGACAACTGAGGATGACAGGTAATAATACTGTTTTGTGTATTTGAAAGCTGCCAAGAGAAGCGATATTAAAAGATCGCATCACAAGAAAAAAATGTTTAATTATGTATAGTGATGCATGTTAACTAGACTTATTGGGGTGATCACTTTATAATATATACAAACATCAAATCCTTACATTGTATACCTTAATATAATGTTATATATATTAATTATACCTCAATAAAAAGTTAGAAAATGCAAATAATAGTACATTTTTGGTTTGTTATAGAAATGACATAAGGAAAACACCTAGCTTAGTGTCTGGTATTCTACTTTCTAAGGATTTATACTCTAGTTATGGAAAGAAGACTTTAAATAGCAAATCAAAGGTTGAAAAGGAGTTTAAGGTAACAAGAGACAATATAGTGTAGCCTATTATGAATAAGTATGGATTATACATTTTCTAAGAGAGGAAGAATAAACCTCAGGCCTCAGTGTCCACGTAAGGCTTTCCAAATGTGTGATTTTCCACAGCTATTATTTTTTTTATGCACTCTGGACTTCTCTTTCTCCAGTTTCTGCCATCGGGTCCTTTGCATGGGAGTCTCCAGCAACACAGATCACAGGCATTAATTACCACTCAGCAAAACTCTCTCTTCCTTTGATCCACTACCAAATGATATCGGTTTGTGAAATGTTCACTAACAGAACACACATACGATCGTGGCTTCCTCGTGGCGCTGCTCACATCGGTGCCAGCTGACATGGACACGGTATTGGAGCAAAAGCGAACCTGCGCAAGTGAGTTTATAGCCCACCCAGATTCAGAAGACTGCAGTGGGGAACCTTTTCATTGCTCGCCACTGTAGTCAGTGGGTTTATTAGCTCATAAACTTGGAGTGAGTGTATGGAGGCTGTCAAAATGGCGTCAATTTTACATAAAGCCAATTAATTATGAAACCGTAATGACTAGAAAAAATGAGAGTATGGTGAGGTAACGGAGGGAAAAGGGAACAGGACTTCTCTTCCTTTTCAGGGGGATTAATATGGGCTGTGTAATGTTCATGTGGCTCATATAACTGAAGTCTTACAGTTGGGGGAAGAAGGGAGACTGCTCTGATGTCCACAACAAATGGCATGAGAGACGTGACCTCAGGGTAGAGTCACGGCACATTTCCCCCAGGTTGGTAAATGGCTGCCGTGGCATGAAAAGCAATCATGCCCTTTTTAACTTCAACTTGCACAGATGTTTAGTAAATCAAACCGAGTGAATTTACTTTGATAGATTTACATCTGCCCTGAGAGGCAGTAACACTTACTGAGCAGCTACTATGTGCTGGGCCTTAACCTGAGACCCAGGTGATCAAAGCTGAGCAAGGTACAATCCCTGTCCCTGAAGCACTCACCATATAACCATATTTGTATGGTTTGTATATAACCATGTTGTATGGGGCAACCACCAAGAGAATAACCAAGGACAATGTGGTAACAGCTATGAGAACAGCACCTTCAGTCGAATGAGGATGTCAACTAGGACATTCTAAGAATCGGCAGGTAACGATGCCAAGCGAGAAACCAACAGGCAACAAGTACCTCATACTCTAAAGAGAGCCACAAAACAAATGGAGAGAGTTTCTGTCACCTCAGTGTTCTTTGAGGATTGCTTCCTGCACTGGGAACATAATGGACAAAGGTTTGATGGTAAATTCTAGAATATCTGTATTAGAGGGGATAGCCAGGGAGTGAGGGAATATTAGGGTTCTTGGCTACAAACAAGACCCTTTCCAGATTGTTTTAGGAAAGGAGATTTATTAAAGGAGATGAGGTAGCTTATGGATTCCTTGAGGTGGCTAGAGAATCAGGCTTGGAGGTTACACAGCTAGCAACACATCTGCTGACAGGCAACACTTGCACTGAGACCTCTGCCAACTTGAGCTTCTGCTGTCAGGTAAGGCCATTCTGTACTCCTCCTCCTTCCTGACGGAGCTCTCTTCTCTATCAGCCTTGCTTGACTGCATCTCATTGATAGGACCTGATCTTGGGACACTGTAGTCACAAGGGAAGCTGGAAAGGTGACGTCTGGTTTCTGGGCTGAATCAGTGGGAAATCACCTACATATAGAAATAGTGTTAAAAAAACATCAAGTGTCCACAAAGACTGATAGCCACTCCAGAAGTTTTGGGTTGTTTTTTTTTTTTGTTTTTTTTTTTCTGTTTGTTTTTAATTTTCAGTGGTGAGGTGTGACTAGCATTATGAGAGAATGAAAATTTCAGCTGAAAATATCTCTAATAAACAGACACCTCTTGAGGCAGTCAGTTAACTGGCCGATTTCGGCTCAGGTCATGATCTCGAAGTTCGGGAGTTCGAGCCCTGCATCGGGCTCTGTGCAGACAGCTCAGAGCCTGGAGCCTGCTTCAGATTCTGTGTCTTCTTCTCTCTCTGCCTCTCTCCTGCTCATGCTGTCTCTCTGTCTCTCAAAAATAAACATTTAAAAAAATTTAAATACACACCTTTTTGGTTTATCTCAGCTGCTTTTAGTTACAGAGCAACTGCCACTGACAATCATTATAAGTCAGTTAGGAAGGAAATTATTCTGAGACCAAATTCCTATTTTTCCCCAAATTGAAAAGAGTGGGAAATATAAACCTGGCAGTATACATGTAAATATATTTATAATTGTTATTATTATTATTATTATTAGAGACAGTGTGCGAGTGAGGCAGAGGGGCAAAGAATCTTTTTTTAATGCTTATTTATTTGAGAGAGAGAGAATGTACACGTGCAAGGGAGGGGAGGGGGAGGGGGAGGAGGGGGGAGGGAGGAGGGGGGAGGGAGGAGTGGAGAGGGAGGAGTGGAGAGGGAGAGAGAGAATCCCAAGCGGACTCTGCGCTGTCAGTGCAGAATCGGACGTGGAGCTCAAACTCACAAACTGTGAGATCGTGACCTGAGCTGAAATCAAGAGTCAGATGCCTAACTAACTGAGCTCCCCAGGCACCCCAAGGGAGAGAGAATCTGAAGCAGGTTCCACACTCAGTGCAGAGCCCAGTGCGGGGCTCGATCCCACAACGCTGGGTGGGATCATGACCTGAGCCAAAATCAAGAGTCGGGCACTCAACGAAACTGAGCCACCCAGGTGCCCCCACATGTAAATATATTAATGCCAACTTACTACCTGGGATGAAACCAAGCAAAACAAGGAAACACTAAAAGAAATTCTTCAGAGGAAGGGTTGATGCTGTTTCGTTCTAAGGTCTTATGGATCTTGCCAGAGTGTAGTTCCTGGGAGCATACAGCCATTGAGGAAGGGGCTAAGGGCTGTTCTAGTTCTAATTCCTGCTTTCCTCACATTCTTGGGTATTTAAAATGTTTCCATAGAAAACTGTGGTCATCTGTTAGGTGGGAGGGTTTAGTCTGATTTGAAGGAAAGGCAAATTTTCCTCCTACAAAGCCATCTAAATGTTAAAGAAGAAGGGTGGAAAGCGGACCAGGGCCTCTGTTCAATAATCCATGAAGAATGTGTGTGTGAGTGGGATTTGGGGGCCTCCATCCAAGACCTTGTTTGGTCATTTAGAGTATTTCAACTTTTTATTGAAGTAGAACGTACATACAGAAAAAGGCACATAATCACACAGCTCACTGAATTTTATGAAATAAATATCCACGAAACCAGTACCTAGATCAAGATTAAAAACATTACCTCCAGGCAGGCTTCATGAATGCTGACCTTGCATGGGACCCATACCCACAAGGTCTCTGCACTTGATTTAACGCTCTACTGCAGCTGTCTTGAAATTCTTAGTAATTTTTAACAACGGGGCCTACATTTTTCTTTTGCACTGGGCCCTGCAAATTATGGATCTGGTCCTGCTCGCCAGCATCCCAGAGCCCCCCCATCCCCATGCCTTTTACTAGCCACTACCCCTCCCTGCCACTGGTTTCAGATCCTGTTTTTCTACTTTATGGAAATGAAACCATACAACGTGGCGCCTTTGTGACAGACTCCATTTATTAAGCATTATGTCTTTCAAATGTTCTCATGTACTATGTGTAGTTGTACGTCATTCATTCTCATTGCCATATCGTGTTGCATCGTGTGGATATATAATTTATTTATCCATTCTACTGTTGGTGGGCATTTGGGTAGTTTCCAGTCTGGGGGTATTTCTTATAATAGTACTGCTGTTCTTGTATATGTATTTGCTTATTTGTTCACGGTTTTAAACTAGGAAAATTTAATGTAAGGTATAGCATTTACAAAATATCTTTATGTATGGTTTTATGCTGCCAGTTTTTGTAAAAGTATCCACGTTTAAATTAGAGAAGTAAATATTTGCTCAAAACAGTTAAGATATCTGGTATACTCTGGACACAGTTTAAGATACAATGCACACTGTAAGACCATATTTGTGCATTACAACCACAGCAGACACAAAATTTGCCAGTTTTCTCCTCTTATTTTTGCTATGTACACATCTTTTAATGAAAACATGTGTGATATTATGCAGCCAAAAAAAGGATGAAATTGTGCCATTTGTGACAACATGGATGGACCTAGAGGGTATTATGCTAAGTGAAGTAAGTCAGACTGAGAATGACAAAGACCATATGATTCCACTCATATGTGGAACCTAAAAAAAAATGAACAAAGAAACAAAAAAGCAAAGAACCAGATTTAAATACAGAAATAAAATGATGGTTGCTCAACAAACGGTGCTGGGAAAACCGGACAGCCACATGCAAAAGGATGGAACTGGACTACTGTCTTTCACAATACACAAAAATAAACTCAAAATGGATTAAAGACGTAAATGTGAAACCTGAAACCATAAAAATCCTTAAAGACAGCACAGGCAGTAATCTCTCTGACATCACCTGTAGCAACATTTTTCTAGATATGTCTCTTGAGGCAAGGAAAACAAAAGCAAAAATAAACTACTGGGACTACATCAAGACAAAAAGTTTCTGCACAGCAAAGGAAATAATCGACAAAACTAAAAGGCAGCCAAATGAATGGGAGAAGATATTTATTTGCAAATTACATCTATAATAAAGGGTTAGTATCCAAAATATATAAAGAAATGATATGACTCAACATCCAAAAAATAAATAAGCCAATTAAAAATGGGCAGAAGATATGAATAGCTATTTCTCCAAAAAAGACATCCAGATGGCTAACAGACACATGAAAAGATGCTCAATATCACTTATCATTGGGGAAACATAAATAAAAACTACAATGCAATATTACCTCACATGTGTCAGAATGGCTAAAATAAAACACACAAGGGACAAGGGACACACAAGGGACAACAAGTGTTGCTGAGGATGTGGAGAAAAAGGAGCCCTCTTACACTGCTGGTGGGAATGCAAACTGGTGCAGCCACTCTGGAAAACAGTATGGAGGTTCCTCAAAAAGTTAAAAATAGAACTACCCTATGATCCAGAAATTGTACTACTAGGTATTTACACAAAGAATACAAAAATACTAAATTCAAAGAGATACCTGTAACTCTACGTTTATAGCAGCATTATCTACAATAGTCAAATTATGGAAAGAGCCTAAGTGTTCACTGACTGATGAGTGGACACACACACACAATGGAATATCACTCAGCCATAAAAAGAATGAAATCTTACCATTTGCAGTACATGGATGGAGAGAGTATTATGCTAAGCAAAATAAGTCAGTCAGAGAAAGACAAATACCATATGATTTTACTCATATGTGGAATTTAAGAAAGAAAACAAATGAGCAGAAGGGAGAAAAAAGAGCCAGGTAAACCAAGAAACAGATTCTTAACTCTAGAGCCTATGGTCACTGATGGTTACCAGAGGGGAGGTGGGTGGGAAGATGGGGGAAATAGGGGATGGGGATTAAAGAGGGAGGGAAGGGGGGAGGGAGGGAGGGAGGGAGGGAGGGAGGAAGGGAGGGAGGGAGGGAGGAAGGAAGGAAGGAAGGAAGGAAGGAAGGAAGGAAGGAAGGAAGGAAGGAAGAGGGAGGGAGGGAGGAAAAAAAAAAACAAGAAAAAAATGATGGTTGCCAGAGGGAAGGAGGTCGAGGATGGCCAAAATGGGTGCAGAGCAGTGGGAGATACAGGCCTCCAGTCATGGAATAAATAAGTCACGGGACTAAAAGACACGAAATAGGGACTATAGCCAATGGTACTGTAACAGCATTGCATGGTGACAGATTGTAGCTACATAGTGCTGAGCACAGCATAATGCATAAGCTTGTCAAATCACCATGTTGTACACCTGAATAACATTGTGTATCAACTACATTCAAGTAAAAAAATATTTTTAAGTTAAAATTTAAAAAAAATACGACATACACCTAAGAATGGAATTGCTGGGTGATCAGGCATGCCAAGCTGCCTTCCAAACTAGTTATACAAAAGTGCACTCCCAGCAGCAGCCTCTGCAGTTCACCTCCTCGCTGGGCCTTGTTTTAAGTCCTATGCTAGGATGACATCTGCTGGTGGTTAGTGGGACCCTCTCACACCAAAGCCGTTAGATGTAGGAAATAACAGTTCTTTTTAAGATGTGAAGATTTTGGAGGAGGGGCTGACAGGGCGGAGAAGTAGGGGGATCTGTACTTTCCGCCTGTCTCAAACAAAGACAGGCTGAAGCCAAAGGACTCTGAAACCCCAAGAGTCTGGGAGGAAAAGAGGCAGAGCCTACCAGGAAGAAAATGGGAAAAAGGGACGGCCCCATTGGTGGGTGACTGCTAACTGGGGGAGATAAAATGGGCCACGGAGGCACGGAGGGGCCTTCTGCAGAAAGACAAAGGGAAGAGAAAGCAGCTGGGGAAGCGTAGGACTGTCTCTGGACAAGAGGAAAACCTCAGACCAGGACAGAGAGGGATCCCATCATCCCATCTCTAACTTTGGAGAGGGATCCCTTCTCTAACTGCAGGGCTTTCTTCGGACTGGGGCCGGCTGCCCTGTCCGAGCCACCTCCGGGTTCGGTGGTAGGTCAGGGGCACAGTCTGCAGCAGGAGAAACCGGTCTCCTCCCCTAAAGTGCTGCGGCACAGGACAAAACCAGCTGGGGGACCACATACCAGGTGGCATCGAGAGGCGCTTCCGCATTAATGTGCACGGAGCAAGAGTTTAAATCCCAGCTAAGCACGGGACACAGGAGACGGTGGAGCGAGACAGACTGTCTCATCTGCACCCGCAGCACAGTGAGGACAGAGAAAAAGGAGTGATTTGGGACACCTGGTCTGTGAAGAAGGGACTGGGGGGTTGCCATTTTCCCCCCCACAACCACCAAGGCAGGGGCCTCAGGGATGGGTCCACAGGGCCCACAGTGGAGGCGGGACTGCCTACACCAAACCGCGCCCCTCCGCGCTGGCTAGCTGCTTATCTACTGGAGCCAGATACACGCTGTGGCACCCGGCGGCCCCCTCCTCCGGACCAGCACTGCGGCATCGCCTGGATTAATTCTAAGTCAATTCTTATTATTTAGATATATTCTCTCTTTTCTCCTTCTTATCTCTTCTCACCTCTAGGCTGGTTACTCTGGTTATTGGTTTGCTTAAACAGACATATTTAATCCATTCTCTTGATGCATGTTCTACCCTTTCTTCTTTCCTTTCTCTCTCTCTGGAATAATTAGGCCATATAGTTTCTCTGGGTAACTTTATCTTCATTTCTTTTTCCTCTCCTCCTTCCTTATTCTTCTATCTCTCTCTCTCTGGATTAAGGCTTTTAGTCTCTCTGCCTCGTCAATGTTCATTTTTTTCTTTTTCCCACCCCTGTCATTTCTCTCTTTTTATATGCTCTTCCATCAGCACCGCCTCCACCCTGCTCTTTATTTGTAGCTGGTGTCTCTGGTGTTTTTGATTTTAGATTCTTTTTTGTTTTTGTTTGCTTGCTTGTTTTATTTCTTTGTGTGTTTGTGTGTTTTTGTTTCCTGTTTGTTTTCCTTTCCAGGGCTACTTCAAAGAACAAATCAAAGCACACCTGGTAGAGGGCCCAAAACGTCACTATGAGTAGGGAAATAAAATAACCAAGGTCACAACAACAGAGAGCGAGTAACACTATCCAAAAAACACTTCCTGAATGGCCAGGCCTGGGACAGTGTATGAGTCCCCTTTAATGTAGCAGTGCTCGCAGGCACAGACTACATAAGCTTTTAAAACTTACAAGGGACAGAAAACTAGTGAAAATGATGAAATGGAAGAATTCTCCTCAAAAGGAATTCCGGTAAGAAGTGACAGCTAAAGAATTGATCAAAACAGATAGAAGCAACATAACTGAACAAGAAATTAGAATAATAGTCATAAAATTAATCGCTGGGCTTGAAAAAAGCATAGAAGACAGCAGAGAATCGACTGTTGCAGAGATCAAGGATCTTAAAAATAGTCACGATGAATTAAAAAATGCTATAAGTGAGGTGCAAAATAAAATGGAGGCGGCCATAGTGTGGATTGAAGAGGCAGAGGGGAGAATAGGTGAATTAGAAGATAAAAGTATAGAAAATGAAGGAAGCCAAGAAAAAGAGAGATAAAATGACCCAGGAGCATAAAAGGAGAATTTGAGAACTCAGTGATGCAATGAAATGGAACAATATCCATATCATAGGAATTCCAGAAGAAGAGAGAGAGAAAGGGGCTCAAGGGGGACTTGACAAATGATAGCTGAGAACTTCCCCAGCCTGGGGAAGGAACCAGACATTGAAATCCAAGAGGCACAGAGAACTCCCCTCAGATGTAACTTGAATCGATCTTCTGCACGGCATATCGTAGTGAAACTGGCAAAATACAAGGACAAAGAGAGAACTCTGAAAGCAGCTAGGGAGAAATGGGCCTTAACAATTATAAATGTCTACGCACCGAATTCGGGAGCATAAGGTTAGTAGCAGACCTATCTACTGAAACTTGGCAGGCCAGAAAGGAATGGCGGGAAATCTTCAATGTGATGAGCAGGAAAAATATGCAGCCAAGAATCCTTTATCCGGCCAGCCTGTCATTCAGAATAGACGAAAGATAAAGGCTTTCCCAAATGAACAAAAACTAAGGAATTCATCACCACTAAACCAGCCCCACAAGAGATCCTAAGGGGGACTCTGTGAGGGAAATGTTGCAAGAAACACAAAGTACCAGAGACATCACTACAAGCATGACACCTACAGATAACACAATGACTCTAAACTCGTATTTTTCAATAATAACACTGAATGTAAATGAACTAAATGCTCCAATCAAAAGACATAGGGCATCAGAATGGATAAAAAAAACAAGACCCCATCTGTTTGTTGTCTACAAGAGGCTCATCTAGACCTGAGGACACCTTCAGATTGAAAGTGAGTGGATGGAAAACCATCTATCATCTACTGGAAGTCAAAAGAAAGCTGGAGTAGCCTTACTTATATCAGACAAACTAGACTTTAAATTAAAGGTTGTAAGAAGAGATGAAGAAGAGCATTATATAATAATTACAGGGTCTATCCATCAGGAAGAGTGAACAATTATAAATGTCTACGCACCGAATTCGGGAGCATCCAAATATATAAAACAATTAATCACAAACATAAGCAATCCTATTGATTAGAATGTGCTAACTGCAGGGGACTTTAATACTCCACTTACAGCAATGGATAGATGAACTAGACAGAGAATCAGTACTGAAACAATGGCCTTGAACAATACACTGGACCAGATGGACTTGACAGATATATTTAGAACTCTACATCCCGAAGCAGTAGAATACACTTTCTTCTCAAGTGCACATGGTACATTCTCCAAGACAGATCACATACTAGGTCACAAAGCAGCCCTCAATAAATATAAAAGAATTGAGATCATACTGTGCACTTTCAGATCACAATGCTATAAAACTTGAAATCAACCACAGGTAAAAGTCTGGAAAACCTCAAAAAGCATAGAGGTTAAAGAATATCCTGCTAAAGAATGAATGGGTCAACCAGGCAATTAAAGAAGAAATTAAAAAATATATGGAAACGAATGAAAATACAACAATCCGAACCCTTTGAGAGGCAGCAAAGGCAGTCCTAAGAGGAAAATACATTGCAATCTAGGCCTATCTCAAGAAACAAGAAAAATCCCAAATACAAAATCTAACAGCACACCTAAAAGAACTAGAAGCAGAACAGCAAAGACACCCCAATTCTAGGAAAAGAAGAGAAATAATAAAGATGAGGGCAGAAATAAACAATAGGGAAAAAAAACCCGAAAAAACAAAGTAGAACAGATCAATAAAACCAAGAGTTGTTTTTTTGAAAAAATAAACAAAAGTGATAAACCTCTAGCCAGGCTTCTCAAAAAGAAAAGAGAGAGGAACCAAATACATAAAATCACGAATGAAAATGGATTGGTTACAACCAATCCCTCAGAAATACAAGCAACTATCAGGGAATACTATGAAAAATTACACGCCAACAAATTCGGCAACCTGGAAGAAACGGACAAATTCCTAGACACCCACACACTACCAAAATTCAAACGGGAAGAAATAGAAAATTTGAACAGACCCATAACTAGTGAAGAAATTGAATCGGTTATCAAAAATCTCCCAACAAATATGAGTCCTGGACCAGATGGCTTCCCTGGGGAATTCTACCAGACATTTAAAGAAGAGTTAATACCTATCTTTCTCAAGCTGTTCCAAAAAATAGTAATGGAAGGAAAACTTCTGGACTCATTCTATGAAGCCAGCATCACTTTGATTCCCAAACCAGATAGAGGCCCAGCAAAAAAAGAGAACTCCAGGCCAATATCCCTGATGAAAATGGATGCAAAAATTCTCAACAAGATACTAGTAAGTTGAATTCAACAGCATATAAAAAGAATTATTCACCATGATCAAGTGAGATTCATTCCTGGGCTGCAGGGCTGGTTCAATATCACAAATCAATCAATGTGAAACATCACATTAACAAAAGAAAAGAACCATATGATCCTGTCAATAGATGCAGAAAAAGCACTTGACAAAATACAACATCTTTCTTAATAAAAACCCTCAAGAAAGTGGGGATAGAAGGAACATACCTAAACATCATAAAAGCCATTTATGAAAAGCCCACAGCTAATATCATCCTCAATGGGGAAAAACTGAGAGCTTTCCCCTTGAGATCAGGAACATGACAGGGATGTCCACTCTCACCACTGTGGTTTAACATAATGTTGGAAGTCCTAGCATCAGCAATCAGACAACAAAATGAAATTAAAGGCATCAGAATTAACAAGGATGAAGTCAAACTTTCACTTTTCACAGACGACATGATACTTTACATGGAAAACCCGACAGAATCCACCAAAAGCCTACTAGAATTGATCCACGAATTCAGCAAAGTCGTAGTGTACAAAAATCAATGTACAGAAATCAGTTGCATTTGTATACACCAATAACGAAGCAATATAAAGAGAAATAAAGAAACTTATCCCATTCACAATTGCACATGAAACCATAAAATACCTAGGAATAAACCTAACCAAAGATGTAAAAGATCTCTATGCTGAAAACTATAAAAAAACTTATGAAGGAAATTGAAGAAGACACAAAGAAATGGAAAAACATCCCATGCTCACGGATTTGAAGAATCAATATTGTTAAAATGTCGATACTACTCAAAGCAATCTAAACATTCAATGCAGTCCCAATCAAAATTGCACAGTATTCTTCTCAATGCTAAGACAAACAGTCCTAAAATTTGGAACCACAAAAGGCCCTGAATAGCCAAAGTAATATTGAAGAAGAAAACCAAAATGGGAGGTATCACAATCCCAGACTTTAGCCTCTATTACAAAGCTGTAATCATAAAGACAGTACAGTATTGGCCCAAAAACAGACACACAGATCAATGGAATAGAGAACCCAGAACTGGACCCACAAATGTATGGCCAACTAATCTTTGACAAAGCAGGAAAGAGTATACAATGGAAAAAAAGACAGTCTCTTTAACAAATGGTGCTGGTAAGTGGACAGCAACATGCAGAATAATGAAACTAGACCCCTTTCTTACACTATACATAAAAATAAACTCAAAATGGATGAAGGACCTAAATGTGAGACAGGAAACCATCAAAACCCTAGAGGAGAAAGCAGGCAACAACCTTTTTGACCTCAGCCACAGCAATTTCTTACTCAACACATCTCCAAAGGCGAAGGAATTAAAAGCAAAAATGAACTATTGGGACCTCATCAAGATAAAAAGCTTCTGCACTGCAAAGGAAACAATCAACAAAACTAAAAGGCGACTGATAGAATGGGAAAAGACAGTTGCAAAAGACATATCGGATAAAGGGCTAGTATCCAAAGTCTATAAGGGACTTACCAAACTCTACACCCGAAAAACGAATAATCCAGTGAAGAAATGAGCAGAAAATATGAATAGACAGTTTTCCAAAGAAGACATCCAGATGGCCAACAGAAACATGAAACAATGCTCAATGTCACTCATCATCAGGGAAATACAAATCAAAATCACACTGAGATACCACATCATACCAGTCAGAGTGGCTAATATGAACAAATCAGGAGACTATCGATGCTGGCGAGGATGTGGAGAAATAGGCACCCTCTTATACTGTTGGTGGGAATAGAAACTGATGCAGCCACTCTGGAAAACAGTATGGAGGTTCCTGAAAAAATTAAAAATAGAACACCCTATGACCCTGCAATAGCACTGTTAGGAATCTACCCAAGAGGTACAGGAGTGCTGATGCATAGGGGCACATGTACCCCAATGTTTATAGCAGTACTTTTGACAATAGGCAAATAATGGAAAGAGACTAAATGTCCATCAACTGACGAATGGATAAAGAAGATGTGGTTTATATATACAATGGAATACTACGCGGCAATGAGAAAGAATGAAATCTGGTCATTTGCAGCAATGTGGATGGAAGTGGAGGGTATTTTGCTAGGTGAAATAAGTCAGTCAGAGAAAGACAAATACCATATGTTTTCACTCATATATGGATCTTGAGAAACTTAACAGAAGACCATGGGGGAGGGGAAGGTGGAAAAAAAAGTTACAGAGAGGGAGGGAGGCAAACCATAAGACTCTTTAAATACTGAGAACTGAGGGTTGATGGGGGGTGGGGGAGAGGGGAGAGTGGGTGATGGGCATTGAAGAGGGCACTTGTTGGGATGAGCACTGGGTGTTGTATGGAAACCAATCTGACAATAAATTATATTAAAAAAATAAGATGTGAAGACTTTTACCTTTCCCGCCCTAGATTCAGTTGAATGCATTCATTTTTATGTTTGATGTTATGCATTTAGAGGGGAAAACTCAAGTGTCAAAAGAATACATATTAAACACAGAGAACTTTCTACAAGGAGCTGCTATAGCACCAAGACCCACGGCGAGGGTCGCAAGACGTTAACATAGGATTATTGTTATATATCGTGCACTTCGAATTTCATATTACCAAATTTTCCATGCCAAAATGTACTCAAGTGGTGTTGGTAATTCCTCGGATGTGTAACCTATTTGCAGAAAGCCTACTATTTACGAGGAATAGAGTAGTTGTTGAGGACTGCATGCTGAATAATATAATTATGTCCCCTTCCCTCTGGGAGCTTACTACCTAGCTGGCAGAGAACTATACAAATTCTACTTAAAAGTGTGATCACTATTAAGATAGGTCCATATTATTCGTTAAGATGTACTCTCAGTCTAGACTGCTGGGGTTTGGAGTCTGACCCCCATGCTGAACAGCTTAATGATATAAAGCAAGTTTTTTAAAACTACTCTGTACTTCAGTTCCTTCGTACATAAATGGGGGAGAATAACAGAGCAGGCCTCATAATGATTTTGTGAAGATTCGATGAGTGTAAATGTACTTAGCATTAGTGACTAAGACATAAGTGCCATTTGAGGTTACTGCGGTTATCCACAGTTTTTAGGGAAGTTTAGGGTTAGGGAAGTTAAAAGGGGACAAAAAGAAATAAACACTGCATTTGAAAAAAAAAAAAAAAGAGGTGTGTCTGGGCGGCTCAGTCAGTTAAGCCTCTGACTTCAGCTTAGGTTATGATCTCACGGCTTGTGAGTTCAAGCCCTGTGTTGGGCTCTGTGCTTGACAGCTCAGAGCCTGGAGTCTGCTTCGGATTCTGTGTCTCCCTCTTTCTCTGTCCCTTCCCTGCTTGCACACCGTCTCTCTTTCTCCCTCCCCTCCTCTCAAAAATAAATAAAAACATTAAAAAATTTTTAACCAAAAAAAAAAAAAATGAAGGCTGCATTTGAATGTGTAGGTCAGATAGGCTTGGGTTAAAAAGAGGGAAGGAGACAATTTTCTTGATCAAGTTAATGCATATGAAACTTAACTAACTGCAAGCATTACTGTAGGAGTGGAACTCTGCACACCTTCTTAGTTCTGTCTCTGTTCCAATTATCCATTGCTACATAACAAATCGTCCTAAAACTGACTAGCTGAAGACAACAGTTTATATAGACCCTCATGGTTCTACATGTTGATTCTGCTTAGCTGGATGTGTCTCACTTAGATCCTCTCGCTTGGTTGGAATCAGATGCTGGCTAAGGCAAGAGTTTTCAGAAGGCTCTTATTGGGAGGGACATCCAAGATGCTGGAGTCACAAATCTGGCAGTTAATGTTCCGCTGTTGACAGGGAACACAACTAAGTCCCTTGCCTAGAGCATCTACAAGTCCTCTACGTGGCCTGAGCTTCTCACAGAATGGCAATGGGGTCCAGAGAGAAGGGTTTCTCCAAAGAGAGCATGCCAAGGGCACAGGTAGAAGCTGCAAGGCTTCTGAGACCTACCTTAAGTCCTGGAATGCCACTTCCACCATATCCCATTGGTCCAACAGAGCCAGCTCAGATTCAGTGTGGGATGTGACTCCACGAGGCCAGGAATACCAGGAGGTGAAGCACTGGGGGCCATCTGGTAGACCGGCCACCATTACCAGGAATTCCTACTCTGGAGGTGAAGTCAGAGTCACAGGCTGTAACTCAGACCCTATCAACTAGCTAACCGCTCTGGGACTTGCCTTTCTCATTTGCAAGTTAAGGGGACGAGACCAGATGACCATTAGCATCCCTTATAACCCTATGACTCTCCATCTATTTCTCAGTATCTTTTTCTCTTAACACCCTTTTGTTTTTAATCCATTTAATAATACTCACCACTTAATGAGGATGTTCTTAGATGCTATTTGTAGAAGCCTACGAAATTTTGTAGAAGCAATTAACAACTGGAATCAAATATGTTTTTTATGGAAAACTCCAAATCACCTATTTTTGGTATGCAGCCCTATTGTCTTATCCTATTAAAATTAAAAATTGTATCGGATAAATGGTAGAAAAATTGGCAGGGGACTCCCCAATTTTTATAATCATGATTAATTTTAAACTTCCATGTGCATGCCTGTATCACCAACTCTCAGAATTTTGAATGAGTTCCAACGTTAGAGTGTGACTGTTTATATTTTAAGTTTCAACTAACAAAAACAACATTTATCAGAAGCATAAACAGGAATATTGTGAAGTACTGTAGACGATACAGAACAAAGCATTAGGTGACTGTCTGCCAGAAAGTACCATTTTCACAGAGACTAGTATTTTCACGATTTGACAAGGAATTCATTACATGCAAGTGGGATGCCTCTGGAACTTGTTTCTCTTTATTCTGCCAGCTCAGATTTCCACCTTTTTGCCCCAAGGTTTGATTCACTTCTTTGGATGCACGAGGAAGCCTGTGGATCTCCTGTAACCAAAGAAATCACTTCATGCTTGGCTTCTTGCCATTTTATGGACAGAAGACCACAGGTGTTTCATTGAGGTCTGGCTACACGGTTCGTCAAAAAATTTTTTCCCTCTATTGATGTCACAGCCTCAGAGCTGGAAACAATGAAAAGTTGGGTTATTTTCCAGAATGTTTCTCTTAGGCCAGACAGACACCATTATCATCACCTTCTTGTTTCCATTCTCCTGCCGGGTAAACCCACTATATGGTCTCTACACAGAGATGCTTTTACTTCTCATAATTTCAGTGTCCCGCATCACGTGTCCTGGGAATAGTTTAGATTCTGCCATGAAACTTTTCTAAGGTTGTCCCTATCTCCTTAGAATCTTATTTTGTAAGGAAGTTATTTTTTTTTAATTTTTTTAACATTTATTTATTTTTGAGAGACAGAGAGACAGAGCATGAGCAGGGGAGGGGCAGAGAGAGAGGGCGACACAGAATCGGAAGCAGGCTCCAGGCTGTGAGCTGTCAGCACAGAGCCCGACATGGGGCTTGAACCCACAGACCGGGAGATCATGACCTGAGCCAAAGGTGGCTGCTTAACCGACTGAGCCACCCAGGCGCCCCTATTTTTTTAATTTTTAAAAAATGTTTATTTATTTTTAAGAGACAGAGCATGAGCAGGGAAAGGGCAGAGAGAGAGAGAGGGAGACACAGAATCCGAAGCAGGCTCCAGGCTCTGAGCTGTCAGCACAGAGCCAGAAGCGGGGCTCAAACTCACGAACCATGAGATCACGAGCTGAGCTGAAGTCAGACGCTTACCTGACAGAGCCACCCAGGTGCCCCTATAAGGAAGTTATTTACAAATTTTGCTGTACCACTTTCAAAGAAAACCTGTGTTACAGTAGTATTTTTTGTTTAAACTAAATAAACTTTACTTCAATTTAGTAAATGAGTGAGACTTCTGCAGGTCTGCCAATCAGTAAACCAATTCCCTAATACAGCATAATGTGGAATGTTTGCAACATTTGAGTCTACTTTCCTACCCCTAAGCTGGCATGTGAAGTTAAGAGCTAAAGTATAAATCGTTCAGGATTTTAGACATTTTATTAAGAGAGAAATTGCCTTCCTTTGCCTTCTGTACATAAAGGTACAACATACCCTATGAGACTCCCCATCAACGTTCACACACACACACACACCACTAACGTAGAATTTCAAGTTCCTGCCGCCACTTTCAAACTCGTTTGAAAAATTAAACTCTATTTTAGACACTCAGCAGTCCTTGATGATGACTAAGGTTTATTATTTATAAACTAATACATACATGTTCATTTACCTAAAACAAAACAACAGACCGAAATTTACCAAGGCCAGAGACAATGTCAACTTTAGGGAAAAGGTTGGATGACTTATCCAACTCACACCCAAAAATGACAGAAATAACTTCATCATGATTATCGCCCTCAGGCTATTTACAGTAAGCTGAGCCATTTGTAATGCTTAAAAATCCTACAAGCATATTCTACTATCCATTAGTTCTATTTTTATGATCAAAGAAATTTAAATGCAATGCTATAAACTTCAGAAGGGCAATTGTAAAATGAAATTTACATCTGGCAGTGAAGCTCAAGAATTTAATGTCTAATATTTCATTGTGTTTGAGCAAAACTGTCTTCTAATTTAGTTCAAAGCTCCATTCTTAGTGAAAGAACATTATCAACAACAAACAAAGGCAGTAGTTTAAATTTCAAAGTGACTTTTTTTTTACATGTAATTCTTGTGTTTAAGTGGTCTCATTTTCACAGAAACAACAGAGGATAAAAAACGTGCACTGAACTTGAAGGCCTGAATTAGACTCTAAGCACTGCCATAATCTGGCAGAGTGATTCTGGGAGAGTTCATCTCTCTGAGTCTGTTTTGTCACCTGTACACTGAGAGCACTGGACTGGTATCTTAGGACATAAGTTATCTCTTTCTCTCATGTATGATGTCTAGGCATAAGCATCAGTGGGTAGTGTGGTAACTTCGGGGTAACAGGGCCCCAGAAGCCTCCCATCTTGCCATTCCCTTTGTAGAGCGTTGTCCTCACCTACGTGGGTCATGATGGCCTACCACCACCACCATCTCTGCGTTCCACCCAGCAGATAAAGGGAACGGAAAGGGGAGAAAACCTATTACTTCAGCTCACATTCCATTGGTCGGAACTTAGTTACGTGGCCCAACTAACTACAAGAGATACATGTCATACAAGTGTTTGTACTGGGTAGTCATGTGCCCAGCTAAATACGGGAACTTCTATGAAGTACAGAGAAGAGATACAAAAAATACTGGGCGATAACTGGCAAGGTTTATCACAATGAGATAGCCTTTGAAGTCTTATCCAGTGCTATACTTCTCAGGTTCTAAGTTGTGATTTTTGCTTTCAAATATAGAGTCTTTGGATTTGTAAATTCTGCTCTTAGGAGATAGTTTATGAACTAATTAGGAAATAAAGATATGGTAACAACAGATGAAAAGTGGTATTTTATAAGAATGTAAGCACACTTCCCACTGCTATAAATTGAGAAGACATGTCGGGCTTTCCCTCAAATGGTTACTGACGTGTACATTGAGCTATATGGATTTGCCGATATTTAAATATTTTGATGGACAAAAGAGGAATTCCATATGATTCTACCTTCATATATTCATATGCTTCATGTAGAAGGAGTATGCCAAACACCTAAGGATAATTATCAAATAGCATTGCCAATAATAATTAAATAAGGTCTGACTATTTCAGGAAGAATTAAAAAACTGGGTTCTTCACAGTATAATTAACTCCTGAACAACATGGGTTTGAACTGCATGGATCTGCTTACGAACGAAAAATTTTTGGAGATTTGCAACAATTTGAAAAATCTCTCCAACCATGCAGTAGGGACATATCAAAAATTAATAAAAAGGTGGGTATATTGGGAATGCATTAAATATAGATATTAGCCTATTTTATCATTTACTATCATAACATATATAAATCTATTATAAAAAGTTAACATTTATTGAAACTTAGGCACACTTACAAACCATACGTGGCACCATTTACAGTTGAGAGAAACGGAAACAAATGTAAAGATGCAATATTAAATGATAACTGCATAAAAGTAACTGTAGTACAAATTGTACGACTATCACGGTTCATAGCCACCTCCTGTCGCTATTGTCATGAGCTCAAGTGTCGCGAATATCCACTTAAAACACCTTGAGATGCTAATGGTCTCCATGTGAGCAGTTCATCTCTCCAGCAAATCGTGTATCACAGCAAAAGGCGGTCTCTTGTGGTTCTCGTGTATCTTTCATCACGTTTTAACGCAATACCTCAAACCTTGCATAATACCATGAGATCCGTACAAAGTGGCACCAGTGAGGCTGGAAGTGTTTCCAAGAAGCAGAGAAAAGCCATGACATTCCAACAAGTTGAATTATATACTATAAATTGAGGTCGGCAGCTGCAGGTGCCCACTCTTTCAAGATAAATGAAGCCAGCATAAGGATCACTGTAAAAATAGAAAAGGGAATTCGTGAAGCCATGGCTGCAGCAATGCCAGCAGGTGTGAAAACCCTGGACTTTTTGCAAAATATCTCTATTTTGCATTGAAATGTTGCTTTTATGTAGGTACAGGGTTGCTATAGGAAAGACATACCCGTAGATTCTAATAGGATTTGAGAAAAAACAGAAGTCATTCTACAATGACTTAAAGCAAAAGGAAGGTGAAGGATCTAAAGCTGGAGAATTTAATGCCAGCAAAGGATGGTTTGATGATTTCAGAAAGAGGTTTGGCTTAAAAAAAAGTCAAGATAAGGGGCACCTGATGGCTCGGTTGGTTAAAAAATGTCAAGAGGAGAAGCAGCTTTGGCTGCCGCTACAAAGAGGCAGCAGATGAGTTCCCAGACGCCATTAAGAAAATCATGGAGGAGAAAGGCTACCTGCCTGAGTAGGTTTTTTAATGCAGACCAAAGTGCCCTATTCTAGAAAAAAAATGCTTTATTAGTAAGGAAATGATCACCAGGATTTAAGGCAGGGAGAGATAGGCTAACTACTGTTCCATGCAAATGCAGTTATGGTCAGCACTGCCCTTGTTATAGCTTCTAACTCCTGAGCCTTGAAGGGAAAGATCAACACTGGCTGCGAGTCTTCTAGTTGTACGACATGGAGGACTGGACAATGAGAACCGTTTTTCTAGACTGGTTCCCTCAATGCTCATCTCTGAGGTCAGGAAATACCCAGCCTGTAAGAGATTGCCATTTAAAGTTCTTTAGATATTGGACAATGCCTCTGGCCACCCAAAACCCCATGAGTTCAACACCAATGGTGTCAAAATGGCCTACTTGCCCCTAAACACAATGTCTCTAACTGGATCAGGGTCACAAGGACACTTATGGCTCAATGCACACATACTGTATGGGAAGGATTGTCAAAGCTATTCTTGAAGAATTCCGTCACTGAAGATGCCACTGTTATTACAGGAAAAGCCATGAAAACGACTAAGCCCCAAACAATAAATTCCTGCTAGAGAGAACTGTGCTCAGATGGTCTGCATGACTTTACAGGATTTATACAAAGCCAGTCAAGGAAACCATGAAAGAGATTGTGGCTCTAACAAAAATGGTGGGGAGTAAAGGGTTTCAAGGTTTGGATCTTGGAGAAATTCAAGACCTAACGGACATCACACCAGAGGAATTAACAGAAGATGACTTGTGGGAGATGAGTGCTTCCAAACCAGACAATGCCAGACAATGAGGAAGAAGACGTAGAAGTAGTGGTGCCAGAAAACAAATCGATGCTAGACAGTCTGGCAGAAGGGTTTCAATTATTCAAGACTGCTTTTGACTTCTTTTCTGGCATGGACCCTTTTGTAAGTCCACACAGAACGAACAAACCTTTCAGAATCTCTAAAAGAAAAGAAGTGAGCTTTATTCGAGCCCAAGTTAGGACAGCTGCCTGAGATACACGATCCTCACAAAGAAGAGAGTGTTTTAGGGAAGGCACACTTGGTGTAGGGTTATGCACTTTTTTTTCTAGATAAAAAGTTACAAATCACCATGACAAAAGACATTCCAGAAGTTACAGACCTTACTTTAAGCCTTTAGTATGAGCACATCTATATGACTTCAGTCTCCACACCAGGGAGGTTTTACTCTTCTCTTTACGTTTGGAATGTTCTCTTTTAGGTCATTTGTCAACAAAGCAGACATGCAATGTGTGCTCAGGGCAGAAAGGGCGCCCACACTTTGAGGTTTTGCCAAATCATTCTGACTTTGGGAAATGTTAGAGTATAGCTTCCACGAGAGCCTGTGAGCAGGACCCACAAAGATTAAAAGTTGAAAATTTCCTTTATCACATGATACAGGCGCTTGTTTTGGAAAGCAAAATGACTGCAGGGAACTGTGAAAGAAAGATTGGTGTCATACAGAAACATTTTTAGAGAAATGAAAAAGACAAAACGTCAGACAGAAATTACGATGTATTTCTGTAAAGTTACACTGAGGGTGCCTGTCTCTCCCGCCTTCTCTGGCACCCTCTCCCCCTCTTCTGCCTCTGCCACCCCTGAGACAGCAGGACCAACCCCTCCTTCTCCTCCACCTGCTCAATCCGGAGACCAGGATGAAAATCTTTATGATGATCTACTTCCACTTAACGAATAGTAAATAATCACCATGCTGTAGAGTTAATAAACTTATCTGTTGCGTATGTGTCTTCCTGTGAAAATCTAATAACTGTACCACAAGAAAAGTATGTTTTTTTGTCATCGTCTTATCTAAGTATTCATCCTGTAGAACACTGTGTGCGAGACTTGGAAGTGGACAACCTATCCTTCCATAAGCATACGGTAAGTGGTATTTAATGTAAAAATAATAGTGTGTTAGTTTTCCTACTGTTTTATAACTTTGCTTTCAAAGAGTTATATTACCATACCGTATGCCTTCCTTCATAAATGGAGAAACTGTGTATCAGCCTATCATCAAAGGAGGATTTAAAAAAAAATTTTAACAATGTTTCCAATACTTTATTATAAATGACTATAATACTGTACTGTATGCCATAACATTTTATAATGATTCGCTCATTAGTGTATAGGTTAGACTACAGTGAAGCAATCATATCAATTATGCCGGGCTACCGTAAGGCATTGTTTTGCAGCTTCGTGATCAGTATATGAATGATGCATCCATAAACAAATATGAATTTTTCTCATTATCTTTTCATTTATGATGTCTAGTGCTAGTAATACATATAACACCTATAGTGCTTTGTATCATATACGACAATAACGATGCAGGTACTGAGAGACAAATGATCATCTTGCGACAGTGTAACCTTATGGTATTGAAAAATATGTACAGTACTGTAAATGTATTTTCTCTTAGTATCTTAATAAGATTTTCTTTTCTCTGGCTTACTTTATTGTAAGGATACAACATATAACATACAATGTATGTGTTAATCAACCATTTATGTTTTCTGTAAGGCTTCTGGTCAACAGTAGGCTATTAGCAGTTAAGTTTTGGGGAATCAAAAGTTATCCACAGATTGGGATGTGTGGGTGGCTCAGTCGGTTAAGCATCTGACTTTTGATTTCAGCTCAGGTTATGATCTCACTGTCACCAGACTGAGCCCCACGTTGGGCTCTGCGCTGACAGTGTGCAGCCTACTTGGGAGTCTCTCTCTCCCTCTCTCTCTGCCCCTGCCCCTGCCCTGCTCATTATCCTCCCCCCCCTTGATAAATAAACTTTAAAAAAAGTTATACACAGATTTTTAACTATACAGAGGGTTAGTGCTCCTAACCCCCATATTGTTCGAGGGTCAACTGTATTCTTTTTCACCAACCCATAACATTAAGACTCACTTTTATATAGCTCTTGTGTACTTGGGATAGAAATATGAAACTCTTAAGAACCAGTCTTCCTGAAATATATTTACGATTGGACCAGTATTGCAAGATACTGGTCTTAATATTTACAAAGGGAACCTGCAAATTATTGTTTCTTGTTCTTTTAACATCGCAAATATAAAAGCAGTTTGAACCACTTCATCACCTCCATGTTTACTGATACGAGGTCTGCAATTTTATTTTTCCAATCAGAAAGGGAAAGCACAGCCCATGACCTTTTGCCGACTGCAGTGCATTGTTCTGTAGAGCTGTTTCTCACGGAACTGCCAATTTACATGAAATGATCTTGGTAACACTCACTCATCCAGAGCAAGACACTCTTTAAAAAATTTTTTTTTTCTTTACTTATTTTGAGAGAGAAACAGAGAGAGCAAGAGGGGGAGGGGCAGAGAAACAGGGAGAGAAAGAAAGAATCCCCCACAGGCAGTGTGCGGTCCACCCAGAGCCCAATGCAGGGCTTGAACCCACGAACCCTGAGATCATGACCTGAGCTGAAACCAAGAGGTTGATACTTAACTGACTGAGCCGGTGCCCCACAGGACACTCTTTCTGAGCACTCTATCTAAGTGCAACAAAGTTTTCATCTTCGAAAGGGATCAGTTTGCCTTTCCAGTTATAAATAGAAAACTTTTAAAAGCACATTTACAGGTACCATGGTATTATTTAACAAAGAGTTCTCAGTTTCAGAAATACATACTGAAAATATTTGCGGGTAAAATGATATCTTATAGTGTCTTCAAAATAATAAGAGAGGAAGGGGAGAAATAATGCTGTGAACTAATAATTGTTGAAGGTGGAAGACAGGAACTAGAGAATTTATGGTAATATTCTACTTTCATGCACAATTGAAATTGACCATAATCAAGGGATAATTGTCTCCCTCCCACACACACAGCACATATAAGTAGAACAAAACATACTATTTCATGCAGGTGTAGTGTCATCACAAAGTACTGCAAAAACAACTTTAGTTGTTTATATATATTGTTAAGGTCCTTAAATAGCACTGTTCTCAGGTCATAAATCTTATTTAAAATAAGCAAAATAACTTGAGAATAAAATCTACTTAGTTCTCCCTCACATTTAGACATCTCATAAAAAATGAGTTTCTAGTATTTGTAATGTTTTTATAGAATATTCCAGAACTTTCCCTGGTAGCTTTTTAAAATATTTATATATCACCATTGTTGGATAACTTAACCTTGAGAAAATATTTTTCCACTCCTGACAAAAACAACAATGCATAAATCTTTCCTTGTATGCAAAATTACCTTAGAGATTTGAAGAAAATAGAAGAGTGTGTACTTTTATGTATAAGAAACATACGGTTATGCTTTTAGGGGAATTACTGATTGACAATATGAAAAATTATTTAAATTTAACTTCCAAAATTAACTTTATTCCAAACAATTCCCTTTGGCAATTAAGACTTCAAAAGCTGATGAGAGGCAATGATTTGACGTCCCACTTAAAAATGTAACTTTACAAGATATAACCTTAAACAACAAATGTATTGTGAAGCTCATGGCTACATAAACCATTTCCCAGTTTTACAAAGCAACAATTTTATTTGGCACCATTGACTAAACAAGTTAGCACTAAATTTGGAAACAATAAAATGTGATTTGAAACTTGTCTCCTAACATGGAAGGGTCCAGAAACTGTATTTTGTTTCTAAACTGTAGACATAATTAAGGGATCCAACTGATAAAATGTGAACCATGACTTCAGACCCTAAGTAGCTTTTCTCCCATGTGAAGATCTATTCTCTCCTCAGAGACAATATAGCTCAGGGTCCTCAATCACTACCACCACCATTTTGTCCCTCCCCATCCTCTCCCACAACAGATGTGGTCCTGTGACATTTTCCTGCACAAGCCCAGACCCAAAGTTTAAATTCTATGACACAATTTGATGGTGATTATTGAAGAGAGTGGGGGCAGTTAATACCAAGGGTTTGGTATATGATCCAATTATGTGACTCATTTCCAGCACGTGGGCACACAGACCTATAGCTACTTTTGTACATGTCCTCAATTATCCCATTCCCTACCTACGTCCAGTCTTTTATCACATTTGCAAAAAGGTATGTATCATTAATCACTTTCATCAGGACACAGCAACATAACATATGAAATACTACACACTATCCAAACAGCATTCCAGATGATATTAATGGCACCAAATTGATGTTTTACCCTATTTTGTACTTTTCTCATTTTTTTGACTTTAAAAGCCCGATCATGCTCAAAACCTCCCTTACTTGTCTTAGTAATCTTCTACTCAGGAGTTCATCTAATAGTTTATTAAAGTTGTGAATATTTTGAAGCTGCACGCTCTTGTGGGAAAACATGTCCTTCACATTTCCTGTCTACTATGTAAAGTATGCATTGCTCTCTTTAATTTGAATGAAACTATCTTTTCCAAGGATGACTCTTCACTCCATAATTTGGAAAAACAACAAGCCTAGTTAATTTTCTCTATATACATTCAGATTTTATAAGCTTCAATCCTGCATGCATGTTAGGGTCTATCTTTGAAGCGTTTTTACTTAGAAAACCTACTCAGTAAAGTTCTCCAGCTCTTCGATTATACAAATTATACAAATTGCTGTCGCTGAAGATGTCTCCAGCACTGCTAATATCTTCTTTGAAGTCGGTAATCAATTCTGAACAAGGAAAAGGACATGGAAAAAAAATCGGTGCGCACAGACTCACCCTGCATCTGGCTGCAGCCCGAGGTGGGTGCTTTCTCTGTCTGCTACAGAAACATCCCCACGTGCTGTAACCACCTTGACCTGTCAAGGGTGATGCAGTCATCTGGGGACACAGAGAGAAGAAGAAAAATAAATCAGCGTGGATTTCTGTTGGGTGCCATGACATGTGGAAGCTTATATTTTGAGAGAGATGTTGCCTTGCCCAGACCAACACCAAGTCCAGAGCATATGATTTCACTTATCAGTCAGTTGGTTTGTTCATGTGTTAAATAGTTCATTTTAAAAAATCTAGTATTTATTGGGCTGCTACCGTGTGTCATGCCCTGCTCTGGGTGTTGTTGAAATGATGGTGACCTTGCCTTCATGGCATTTGTGGTATAGGTGGTTATATGTGTTTCCCTTCCTGAAAGAGAATTGCATTGGCTAGCACTCATGTATATTAGAGGGCTGTATGTTAGAGGGCTGTTATAAACGCATAGCCAAATAATGAGGAACACAAAGAGAGGGAGCAAGGTTTACTTAGCATTAGTGGCAGAGAGATCCAAGCATTGCTAAATTTCATGTCCAAAAGAGTTTTAGGTATAAGAATACTCTTGAGGACAAAACAGTCACTTTTCTTTGAGTCCGTACTCCTAATTTTACTGTGTTTAAGAACTCCTTTTTTTTTAAAATTAATGTTTATTTATTTTTGAAAGAGCATGAGCAGGGGAGGGGGCAGAGAGAAGAGGGAGACACAGAATGCAAAATAGGCCCTGAGCTGTCAGCACAGAGACTGACATGAGGCACGGGGCTGAAACCCACGAACCATGAGATCATGACCTGGGTCAAAGTTGGACGCTTAACTGCCTGAGCCACCCAAGCGCCCCTAGGGACTCCTTCTTAAACTAAAACAAGAGTCATATCCACCACCCCTGCCCACACACACAGAATAAAGAGTAATAGTGGTCATATCTTTGTAAGAAGGCCCATAATAAGGAAAATTTCACAGTAATGAATAATGTTTTGTCTTAGGGTTCCCTCAAACACACCCTTGAAACAAAGATTTGATTCCAAGTAATTTGTTTTGGGGGAACACCAAGAAACAATAAGAGAATAAGGAAGTAAGGCAGGGAAGGGAGAAATCTAATAGAGTAAATTCATGAGCAGGTTGCTGCTATAGGCAACTGGGGCTCAATCCCAATGAGAGGTCTCAGAGAGAGTATGAAGTATGCACCTAAGAATTATCCCTCTGTGCCACAGAACCTGGAGTATTTATGCACCAACTACACTTCTTCCTTGTATGAGAGTAGTTCCTATGGGCGTTAAATACCCCCCAGCCCTTCTGATCTGCCATACATGAACTGAGCTCATTCCTGGGGACAGAGAAACCTCTGAGGCAGAGACCATAGGAACTATCTTCAGATGACCTCAGGGTACACCTGGGTACATGGGCAGTTGCCAGCAGCAAACTTTTTTTGTAAACTTTTCAATAAACCTGTATTTTCTTAATTACAAGAGTATTTACATATTAATGAAAATAGCGGTCCACTGTGAGCCATTATATGCCCTCAGACAAAGCTCTACCAAGGCCTACAGCCCAAAGATCAGGACAATTACCCTATGTGGCTTGAGAAATGTTATAAGAAAGTGGAAATATTTTTATTCTTAGAAAAATCATAAAGAAAAAAATCATATTGCACACTTTTTTCTTTAGAGGATAATTTTATTCTTTCAACCATTTTTGCAACCAATCTCTGCCTTGAAGAATGTAAAAAAGGATGTAGCACCTTTATGCAAGGCAGCCCCTACCACCCAGATTTTCGCTATTCACCATTCTCCTGTAGTGCCTCTTCCACACTCCTCCTTGGGTGAAACTGATCATTTGATAAGCAGTAAGAGGTCACGGGAGCCATTGCTAATCTAGAACTTTCCACAAGCTGGAAAGCTACCATCTCCAGCCAAATGTAACAGAAGAATCATTTGAACTTCTTCTAGAATAGAAAGTACAACTGCAGTACAGGATATTTGAACTGCATGTGCTCAAGCATAAAATAACTGTCAGGAGAGTATTAAGGACCACTGACGATCTCTACTGCTCTTTAAGCTCATTTCTCCAAGGATTGAGCTTGAGTGTACTGGGAGCTAGTAAACGCTGAGAGCAGGCCATAAAATTTTTTTGCCATTTCACCCCCAACTCCTTACTCCTACACTAAAAATTGGCAGTGGGCACTTGTAAGCCATATTTCAAGTGTGGGTTTAGGTAATCCAAGTGGTAGGTATATCCATTAGGCAATTATTTGAGAGCTTTTATGTGCACTAAACAGTTGAGAGGCGGAAGAGGGAAGAAAATATTGTCGAGACCTCACAAAATTACATTCTTCTTGAAAATAAACATATACAGGGGTGTGTAGGTGGCTTAGACAGTTAAGCATCTGACTTTTGATTTTGGTTTAGGTCATGACCTCATGTTTCATGGATGGAGCCCCACATCGGGCTCCATGCTGGGCATGGAGCCTGCTTGGTATTCTTTCCCTTTTTCTCTGTGCCCCTCCCCCACTCACTTGTGTTCTTTCTCTCAAAAAGAAAACAAAAGAAGCATTCACAAATATTCACAAATAGCAATGGTTATTATTAGCTGAACTGCCAAGGAACAACAGGTTGGGAAGAGGGGGGCTAAATAACTTTCTAGAAAACTAGTTTTAGTTCTACAAGGAAAGGCAACCCAAATCTCTTCTCTATCCTGACAATAAAATAACGATTTTCCCAAATGAAGGATGGAAAACAACCTCCATACACAGAAATGGCCACCTATCAAACAGAAGCACAGTACTGAAGTCAAGAGGAACACAAAAGCATGATGTTTTAATCAGCGCATGAGAGGTGAGTCCACACACCACAAACTCCCTCATCCCACCCATGGCCAAACGCTTGGCAGCCCCCTCTGAGGAAAAGTGTCCTTCATTCTCAAACTATAGCCCTTCATGAGTTTTAAAACTTGACACTCATTTTCTAGTAGAAACTGAGCAAAGAGACTATTGTATGTGGCTGAATAGGAGAGACCGGACCTTGCTGAAGGTTAGGACAGTCCCAAGAAAGCTGTCCCTGTGCTACTACGGAATCGCAGCAGCTTTTCCCTGCCTGTGTCTGCACCTGCCTGTTCTCAAGTTACTCACGCTGGGAGAGGCCTCGCGAAAGCCTATGGCCCGGTGCCCCGTTTATACCCCGTTTACGAAAGAGGTGACTGCGGTCACCAGGGGGTACAGCTGAGACTCAGATCTGGCTCTAATCCAGCTTCCATATCATCTTGGGCAAGCAATTTATAATCCAGGTTTCAGTTTCCTCATGCTGGAAAATCATAAAGAAACAATTCCCACCTCACAGAATTGTGAGGATTCGCAAGACTACAAAATATAAAAAACAATCCAAATCTTTTTGGCTTATCAAGCACAGTTTAATTTTATTCTTATCAAAGTCCAGTGCAGTTTGGTGGTGAAAGTGATGGGGAAATATTTCCATATGTCATTCAAAGACCCAGGCTCCTTTCATACTGTATATATGTCACAATCTCAGATCCTTTCCTCTTCTCGATTAAGCCAAAGGATCTCAGAGGGCTGGTTATAAACTAGGCCTGATTATGGCACACGTCACTTTTTTCCATAGTCCATTAGCCAAAACTCAGAACAAGGCTCCACATAATTGTATAGGAAGCTAGGCAATAAAGTCCAGTTATGTGGCCAAAAGAAAAAGGAAACGGGGTTTGATAAACACATAGTCGCTGCCGCTATAAATTTGTCTAATTTGGGATACTGTAAAGTATTAGAAATCTAGTTAGCTACAAATGTAAAGTCTATGCTTTAACGATCTGAGTTCTGTGTCTATTAATTGGTTTCGAAATCAGATTGGAAGATACAGTGGTTATTTTTGAGTACCCTAAAAATGAATGGAAAGGACTGTTCAAATTAGACAGCCTTTTCTTTGGGGGTGAAAAGTTTGAGCCTACAAGATACTAGAAACCATGCTCCCCACCATGTGGAAGAACCTAGTACATAGAGAAAATTAGGCTTCCAGGCAGAGAGAAACATAGATGAAAGTTGCAACAGGAAGAGAAGATTCTGCTGGTGATTCCTAGATTCAGTGATCCCCAAGGCTTATAGGAAATCCCTCAGTGCCTCTTCACCGACTTCTCCTTTGTGCTTAAGTTAGATTTATTTAGGACACTTGCAGCAACAGCATTCCTAAGAAAGACTCGCGTGTTAACAAGAACAGATTGATAATAACAAATATTTGGAGTAAACGGAATAGTTTTATGCTACTTGTGGGGGTGTAAATTGACACAACCACTTGAAGAACTGGTAACACGTCCTGAGGCTGTGCCCTATGACCTAGCAATTCTAATCCTAAGTATATACCCAAGAAAAATGTATGACTATCTTCCTCGAAAGTTGTATGCAATGTTACTGTTAACATTTCCAAATTGGAAACAACCCAAATATCAATAATAGCGTAAGAGATCAATAAACGTTCATTGGTGGATGAGTGGATAAAGAATGATGGAGTGTGAATATATGCAGTCGCACAGCCTTAACAAGGAGATCCTGCTATTTGCATCAACATGGATGAATCTGGGGGACATATATTAAGTGAAATAATCCAGACATGGAAACAAAAATAATGCATGATGTCACTTACATGTGGAATCTCAAAAAATCAAATACATAGAGGCAGAGAATAGAACTGTGGTTACCAGGGGTGGGGGAACAGGGAGATGCTAGTCAAAGGGTACAAAGTTGTAGTTATGTAGGATGAATAAGTCTAGAATCGAATGCACAGCATTGGGGACTATAGTTAATAATATTCTTGTATATACTGAAAATGTTCTAAGAGTAGATATGAGGTGCTCCCACCACACACACACACACACACACACACACACACACACACACACACACACAGAGGAACTGTGAGAAGATGGATATGTTCATTAGCTTGACTATAATAATCATTTCACTATGTATATGTATATCAAAACATCATGTTGTATAACTTAAGCATATATACTTTTTATTTCAAACTTTTACAAAAGCTTTTAAAAGTTCTATAAAGAAAAATAAATAGGTTTTAAAGGGAAAAAAAAGACGTGAAATCTATATCCCTCCAAAAAAATAACCTGTGGCATAATCAACGAGAATGAATAAACTATTGCTACATACTACAACATGGAGGAATTCCACAAACATGCCGCAAGTGAATGAGGTCAGACACACAAAAAAATAAATACTGTATAATTCCATTTACATGGAGTTCAAAAACATGATAAGCTAACCTATGCTTTTAGGAGAATGCTTTGTAACAGGCATTCTGCTGAGCCACTCGCATTTCCCTTTGAGACTGGAAAGTTTATTCCTCAGAGCTGCCAGGCTGTGGGCTGACCACCCTCGGCCCCCAGTCCTCTCTAGGAGTTAATCACCCCAGACCAGAGAAAGCTCTTTTTCTTCAGGTCATGCTTTCTTTATGTTAGTCCGTATCCAATGATGTTTTATGTGAAGGTACCAAGGCCCAGTTCACTGCAGAACCATCTCAGCTTCAAGGTACTCTGCGGGGGCAGCTGAGGCCTCTACTGTGACCGCCTTGCGGCCTACCTCCTCCTGTCGAATGCTGTTTCTTCTACTCCCCCCGTAAGCATGAATTGAAAAATCACCTCCTAATAAATGTCTTGTGAGAATTCACCATC
Organism: Paguma larvata; assembly: GCA_030068075.1. NCBI lineage: Eukaryota > Metazoa > Chordata > Mammalia > Carnivora > Viverridae > Paguma > Paguma larvata. The sequence continues at coordinate 30,679,916 of CM057830.1, forward strand.
TCAGACTCCTTCTCAGGAGAGTGACCTGCAATATGATTACTCTTTCAGGTCACGGTGAGTGGGAAGTGAAATAGGACACGGGCTTCTGGGGTGTTGGAAATGCTCCCGTTTGAGATCTGCTTACTGCTTGCATGAGTGTATCTATTTTGTAAAGTATGTACTGAACTTTGCACATGTTTGTTTTTTTTCTAACGCTTATTTATTTCTCAGAGAGAGAGAGAGAGAATGAATATGAGTGGGGGAGGGGCAGAGAGAGAGGGAGACAGAATCCAAAGCAGGCTCCAGGCTCTGAGCTGTCAGCACAGAGCATGACATGGGGCTCGAACCCACGAACCATGAGATCATGACCTGAGCCGAAGTCGGAGGCTTAACCGGCTGAGCCACCCAGGTGCCCCTGCGTTTATGTTTGTGTACCTTTCTGTATGCATGTTTTACTTCAGTAAAAAGTGAGGAAAAATCAGACCCAAGAAGAAGAAAAAAACCTTAAACAAAACTATAATCCCAAGTTTACTACTCAGAAATCAAGACACTGAGCAAATCAAGGTTACTCAGCTAAATGCAGTTGATTTCTTGTCATTTGCGGTGGTTATATTCTACAAAGTCACTGTAAACACTAAACTAGTGAACTTTAAACCATTGTTCCTAGAGGATATACAAGGTTAAACTGCTTAAAGTCTCTTTGGCCACAATATATTTGTCAACTGGTCAATACGAAACCTTGCTTTCTGTGTATTATTGTTTAAAGATAACTTATTTAACATATGCCATTGATTCGCTAACATTGTACTCACAGCTAACATAACTATAACTCATTCCTGATGAAGTTTAACACATGTGTTCTGTGTAAGGCACATCACAGCCTTCTTGCACTTGGGAACACTAGACAGTCCTTCAGCACCACACTTGGGAGCCACTTTAAACAGCTAAATCACCAAAAAAACACAAACAAGACAAAAAAATTGGTGCAAAACACACCATGAAAAGAACACTTGTTTACAGTATGAAAGCTGAATCAAGATGTCAGAGTGCGGGTTCTGGTTCAAGATGGCAATGTAGGAAGACCCTAGAACTCACCTTCTCCACCAGAACACACCAAATTATACCTATTAGCAGAAAAATTCCTCCTGAAGAAGCGAGGGCTGACTGAACAGATACTGAATAACCAAAGATAGAGAGAATGGCAAGAGAATAAAAAGAGAGATGAAGAAATGGTAACAAACGGAACCCCCATGTCCAACACTGTGAATGGCAGTGGAAACAGTCCTGACGGACCAGGAACAGATCCCTCTGTCCTTGGGTATAGAAAAAACCCTTCAGTTTAAAGGAGCAACTAGCATATAAAATAGACAATTCTACAACTCTGCCAAGTGGCAGAGGAGCTATGAGAAAGCTCTCCAGGTTCAGAGGGATTGGAGAACCACACAGTTTACATCCCCACCCTCCTTAAAAGCCTAGATGGGAGCGGAGTCTGGACGACATAAAGGGCTGGGCCAGCTGTCTCAGTGAACTTGCAACTTCAGTGAGCCCAAGGTTTACAAATCCACACCTTCCCTAGACGTGGTGGGACACAGAAAACAAAGCCACGATTTAAAAAGGCTGAAGAAGTGCAGGAATAGTCCCTCCCTTTCCTCCTCAAAAGCTCAGACCAGAGCAGGGTCTGGCTCGCAGTGAGCTTGTGACCTTGGTGAGCCGAGGATCCACAAGCCCACACCAACCTTGCCCTGTGGTGCTAGGGCATAGAAAACAAGCTGTGATTGTGTGCGTGCGTGCGTATGTGTGTGTGTGTGTGTGTGTGTTTTAACTTTTACTTTTAATTTATTTTTTTTACTTTTAAAAATTTGTCTTATCTTATTTTGCTTTAATTTTTTTTCATTTTTGTTTTGTTTTTTCCTCATTCTCCTTTCTTACCTTTTATTATTTTCTTTTTTCTTTTATTATTATTATTTTCCCTTATTCTCTCTGTAAAAAGACATGGTTTAAAAGAGTAATTAACACACACAGCCAAAGCTCCAGCTAGCCAGCAAAAGTCACCAGTCACTCACAGTCTGCATGGGGGATGCCATATACAAGACCACTCCTTCAAGTTTAGGAGAAGCAGCTGTTCCACATAATCCATAGAAATAAAACCCAGAAAGTCAAGCAAAATGGGGAGACAGAGGAATATGCTCCAAAGAAAGAACAAGAAAAAAAAATCAGAAAAAACTAAATGAAACAAAGATAAGCAATATGCTTGACAAAGAATTTAAAGTAAGGATCGTAAACATACTCAGCAAGCCGGAAAAAGAATGGAAGAACTCAGACCTTGAATAAAGAGACAGAAAATATTAAAAAGGACCAATCAAAGTTGAATAATATAATACCTGAAAGAAAAAACACACTATAGGGAATCAAGAGTAGATTAAAGAATGCAAAAGAAAGGATCAGCACTCTAGCAGAAGACAGGGTAACGAAAAGCACACAAGGTGAACAGCAAAAAAGGAAAAAGAATTTTTAAAAGTGAGGATTAAGAAATCTTTTGGATAATATTAAGCAAACAATCACATTATAGGGGTACTAGAAGAAGAATAAAGAGAATGGTGTAGAAAACCTATTTGAAGGAGTAGTAGCTGAAAACTTCCCTAACCTAGGGAAGGAAATAGACATCCCAGTAAAAGAAGTGGTGAGAGTTCCAAACAAGATGATCATGAGGAGGTCCTCTCCATGGCACATAAAATGTCAGAGATAAAACGAAACTCTCAAAGCACCAAGAAAGACAAAGTTGCCGACAAGGGAAAACAAGAAAATTATCAGCAGATTTTTCAGCAGAAACTTGGCAAGCTGTAGAGGACGGCATGATATATTCAAAGTGCTGAAAGGTAAAGTGTGCAGCCAGGAATTCTCTATCCAACAAAGCTACTATTCAAAACAGAAGGAGAGAGACAGTTTCCAAGGCAAACAAAAACTAAAGGAGTTCATGACCACTAAACCAGCCCTAAAGAAATATTAATGGGGGCCCTTTGAGTGGAAAGGAAGATCATAAATCAAAGTATGAAACGTAAAAAAAAACAAAACAAAACACAAAAGCAGTAAAAATAAAGATTTCTGAAAAAAATCAGTCAAGGGATCTATAAAATAAAAGGATGTAAAATATGACACCATATACCTAAGACGAGGGTGGGGGGAAAGGAGAAAAGAATGGGTTTAAAGCTAAGCAACTGTCAACTTAATACAGACTGCTATGTGCAAAAGATATTATATACAAACCTAATAGCAGCCACAAATCAAAAACCAGTAATAAATATGCAAAGAATAAAGAGAAAAGAATCCAAGTATATCAGTAAATAAAGGCATGAAAGAGAGGAAGAGAAGAAAGGATCAGAGAAAATCTAAAGGAACCGCCACAAAATAAGGAAGGAAATGGCAATAGATACATATATATCAGTAATTACTTTTTAATTTTCTTTAATGTTTATTTATTTTTTGAGAGAGAAACAGTGCAAGAATGGAGGAGGAGCAGAGAGAGAGGGAGACGCAGAATCTGAAGCAGGCTCCAGGCTCTGTGCTGTTAGCACAGAGCCCCACACGGGGCTTGAATTCATGAACTGTGAAGTCATGACCTGAGCTGAAGTTGGATGCTTAACCAATTGAGCCACTCAGGTGCCCCTCAATAATTACTTCAAAAGTAAATTGTCTAAATGCTCCAATAAAAAGTCACAGAGTGACAGGATAAAAAACAAGACCTATTTACATGCTGCCTACAAGAGACTCATTTAAGACCAAAAGACACCTGGAGATTGAAAGTGAGGAGATGGAGAAATCTTTATCATGCAAATGGATGTCAGAAGAAAGCCAAGGTAGCAATACTTATATCAGTAAAAATAGACTTTAAAAACAAAGATTGTAACAAAAGGCAAAGAAGAACATTACACAATAATAAGGGGAACATTTCAACAAAAGGATATGATTGTAAATATTTATGCACCCAACGTGGAAGTACCCAAATATATAAATCAGTTAATAACAAACATAAAAGACATAATCAGTAGTAACACAGTAATAGTAAGGGACCTTACACTCCACTTACCTTGATGAAAGAACATATCATCCATACAGAAAATCAACAAGGAAACAGCGGCTTTAAATGACACTGGACCAGATGGATTTAACACTCATATTCAGAACATTCCACCTAAAACAGCAGAATATACTTTCTTTTCATGTGCACATGGAACATTCTCCAGAAGAGACCATATATTAGGTCACAAAACAAGTCACAACAAATTCAAAAAGATCAAAGTCATACTATGCATCCTTTCTGACCACAATTGTATGAAAGTAGAAATCAACCACAGGAAAAAATCTGAAAAAAAGCACAAATACATGGAGATTAAATAACATACTACTAAAGAATGAATGGATCCACCAAGAAATCAAAGAAGACATCAAAAAGTACATGGAAACAAATGAAAATGAAAATACAATGGTTCAAAATCTTTAGGATACAGCAAAAGTGGTTCTAAGAGGGAAGTTCATAGCTATACAGGTCTACCTCAAGAAACAAGAAAAATTTCAAATAAACAACCTAACCTTATACCTAAAGGAGCCAGAAAAAGAAAAACAAACAAAGCTCCAAACCAGAAGAAGGAAGGACATAATAAGTATTAGAGCAAAAATAAATGATATCAAAACTAAAACAGATCAGTGATACCAGAAGCTGGTTCTTTGAAAAGATCAATAAAATTGATAATCCTCTAGACAGATGTGTTGTGTGCATGTACACACAAACACACATGAAGGAATACGGTATGGTTTGACTATAAAAAAAGAATGAAATCTTGCCATTTGCAATGATATAGATGGAGCTAGATTGTATAATGCTAAGTGAAATAAGTCAGAGAAAGACAAATACCATATGATCTTACTCATATGTGGAATTTAAGAAACGAAACAAATGAGCAAAGGGTAAAAAAGAGAGAGACACACATCCAGAAACAGACTCTTAATTGTAGAGAACAAATTGTTGGGGGCACCTGGGTGTTCAGTCAGTTAAGCATTCGACCCTTGATTTCAGCTCAGCTCATGATCTTGTGGTAGTGGAATCAAGCACTACATCAGGCTCTATGTGCTGACAGCATCTGCTTGGGATTCTCTCTTTTCCTCTCTCTCTGCCCCCCCCCTTTTTATCCTCTCTCTCTCAAAATAAATGAATAAACATTAAAAAAAAGAGAACTGATGGTTAGCAGATGAGAAGTAGGTGGGTGGTGATGAATAGGTAACAGGGGTTAAAGAGTGCACATGTGCTAATGAGCACCGGGTGATGTATGGAATTGTGGGAATCACTATATTGTACACCTGAAACTAATATAACACTGTATGTTAACTAATTAGAATTAAAATATAGACTTAAAATGTTAAAGATGAGTTAATACCTATCCTATTCAAGCTATTCTAAAACAAAATAGAATGAGAAAAGCTTCCAAGTACATTCTACAAGGCCAGCATTATCCTAATACCAAAACCAGACAAAGCCACCACAAAATAAGAAAACTAAAGGCCAATATCCCTGATGAATATAGATGCAAAATTACTCAACAAAACATTAGCAAGCTGCATATAACATTACATTAAAATGATCATTCACCATGATAAAGTGGGATTTATTCCTGGGATTGCAAATCAATCAATGTCATACACCACTTCAATAAAACATAAAAATCATATGATCATCTAAATAGATGCAGGAAAAGCATCCAATAAGATTCATCAACCATTTATGATAAAAACTCTAAAAAAATGAGGTTAGAGGGAATATACTTCAACATAATAAAGGCCATCCATGAAAAACCCATAGCTAACATCATCCTCAGTGGTGAAAAACTGAGAACTTTCCCTCTAAGGTATAAGACAAGGATGTCCACTGTTTCCATTTTTATTCAACCTATTCCTAGGAGTCCTAGCCCCAGCAACCAGAAAATAAATATAAATAAGAGGCATCCATATTGGTAAAGAAGTTAAGCTGTCACTTCGCAGATAACATGATGCTGCACATAGAAAATCCTAAAGATTCCACCAAAAAAACTACTAGAAGTAATAAATGAATTCAGTAAAGTGGCAGGATACAAAATTAATACCCAGAAATTGGTAGTGATTCTATACACTAAAAAGTCCCATAAAGAGAAACTTGAAAAACAACATCATTTACAGTTGCACCAGAAAGAATAAAATGCCTAGGAAAAAACTTAACCAAAGAGGTGAAAGATCTGTACTTTGGAAACTATGAAGCACTGATGAAAGAAATTGAAGATGACACAAACAAATGGAAAGCTATTCCATATTAATGGATTCAAAGAATCAATATTGTCAAAATGTCTATATTACCCAAAGCAATCTATAGATTCAATGCAATCCCTATCAAAATACAACAGCATTTTTTTTTTGTCAAACTAGAAAAATACTACAATTTGTATGGAGCCACAAAAGACCCCAAATAACAAAAGCAATCCTGCGAAAGAACAAAGCTAGAGGTATCACAATCCCAGATTTCAAGATATACAACAAAGCAGTAGTAATCAAAACAGTATAGAACTGGCACAAAAATAGACACATAGATTAAAGGAAAACTCCCAAATAAACCCACATATATATGGCCAATTAACGTATGATGAAGGAGGCAAGAATATACAATGGTGAAAAGACAGTCTCTTCAATAAATGTGCTGGGAAAACTGGACAGCTACATGTAAAAGAATGAAACTGGACTACTTTGGAAGACCATACATGAAAATAAATTCAAAATGGATTAAAGACCTAAAACCAAAATCCTGGAAGGGAACATAGGTAGTAATTCCTTTGACATAAGCCATAGCAACATTTTTCTAGATACAGAACAGGTTTCGAGAAACAAAAACAAAATTAAACTATTGAGACTATGGCAAAAGAAAAAGCTTTTTCACAGCAAAGGAAATAATTCACAAAACAAAAAGACAACATACTGAATGGGGAAAGATATTTGCAAATGATATTTCCAATAATGGGTTAATAATTGAAGTATTTAAAGAACTTCTACAACTCAACAACAAAAACACCCAATCTCATTAAAAAAATGAGCAGAATACCTGAATAGACATTTTTTCCAAAGAAGACACAGATGGCCAACAGATACATGAAAAGATTCTCAATGTCACTAATCGTCAGGGAAGTGCAAGTCAAAACTACAAAGAGATAACACCTCATGCCTGTTAGGTTAAAATCAAGAAGACAAGAAACAAGTGGTGACGATGTGGAGAAAAAGGAACCCCTGTGCACTTCTGATGGGAGTGTGAATTTGTACAGCCACTTGTAAAATGGTATGGAGATTCCTCAAAAAATTAAAAATAGAAATAATATATGATTGAATAATTCCACTATTTTGTATTTACCCAGGGAAAACAAGAATACTAACTCAAATGCCATAGGATTCAATTCATAAATGGAATCTTAAAAAAATGAATAAACTAAAAGCAGAATCTGAACTATAAATACAGAGAACAAACTGGCGGTTGCCAAAGAAGGGGGCTGTGGTTTGGGCAAAACGGGTTAGGGGAGAGGGAGATACAGGCCCCTACTTGTGGAATGAATAAGTCAAGGGAATAAAAAGCAGAGCATGAGAAATATAGTCAATGATACTGCAATAGTGAGTAACAGGGCAGATGGTAGCTATACTTGGGGTGAACATAAGAGCCTAATGTATAGACTTGTCAAATTACTATATTGTACACCTGAAACTAATGGAACATTGTATGTCAACTATACTCAAAAATGGATGAATAGATAGATAAATGGAATTCTGTAGTGGATATTCAGGAATGCAATTGACATATGTAACCCCTGCTTCCACTGCTTTGTATTAGTTAGAAGAGACTTATTATTTCCATTGATTTGTTTTATAATAAATTCATTTTATAAATCCAAAAAAGAAGAAGGCACAGTAGGCATGTGAACTTGAGCACATTGAATTTTTTGCCACTCTGCATCTGTGAATCCTATAAAAATGTCAAAAGTATTTAAGGTTATAAATAAATTTTACCAAACAGGCAAATTCGCAAATGATAGAATCTGTGAAAAATAAGGATCCACTGCTAGTTGCAGAATTGGACTTCATATCCCAAGACAGTTACCATAAAAGACAACTCTAAATGTTTCTAATGTGTTTTTTACCTTTAGAAAATATTTAAAAGGAAAAACATCCGCATAAAAATCCTAAATACAGAAAAGATTTATTTCATCTACCCATTTTCTCTAATACAGAGATTTGAAGATCAATGCCTTTTAAGAAACTCTTAGTACTTTAAAAACTATCCCTTTGAGAGGAAGACTGCTATATGTATTAGTTATTTAGTGCTGCTGTAATAAATTAACACAAACTTAGCGGCTTAAAACCAATGCAAATTTCTAACCATATGATCCAGTGATTCCACAAAGAAAACAAAAACACTAATTCAAAAAGATATATGCACTCCTATGTCTATTGCAGCATTATTTACAATGGCCAAGACATGGAAGCAAGTGCAGTGTCCACTGACAGGTGAATGGATAAAGAAGATTTGTGAAAAAGAAGTGGTATATATACACAATAGAATATTATGCAGCCATAAAAAAGAGATCTTGCCATTTGGGACAACATGAATGGACAAGAGGGTATTATGCTAAGTGAAATAAGAGAAAAACAAACACCATGTAATTTCACTTATATGTGGAATCTAAAAAAACAAAACTGTCTCTGAAATACAGAGAACGGACTGATGGTTACCAGAAGGGAGTTGAGTGGGAGGATGGGTGAAATAGATAAAGGGAATTAATAGGTAGAAACATCCAGCTATAAAATAAATAAGTCTTGGAGATGCAAAGTACACCATAGGGAATATAGTCATTAATACTGTAATAACATTGTATGCTGACAGATGGGTAATTACACTTAAATGGTGATCACCGAGTATAGAATTATTGAATCAATATGTTGTATACCTGAAACTAATGTAACACAGAGGTGTCTGGGGAGCTCAGTTGATTGAGCTTCTGACTCTTGATTTTGGCTCAAGTCATGATCCCAGGGTCATGGAATCAAGCCCTATGTTGGGCTCCACGCTGAGCATGGAGCATGTTTAAGATTCTCTCTCTCTCTCTCTCTCTCTGCCCTTCTCCCCTGCTTGTGTGTGCTCCAAAATAAAATAATAATATTTAAAAACAAAAAACAAGGGTGGCTGGGTGGCTCAGTTGGTTAAGTAACCAACTCTTGATTTCAGCCCAGGTCATGATCTTACAGTCATGGGATCGAGCCCTACATCAGGCTCAGTGCTCAGAGCACAGAGCCTTCTTGGGATATTCTCTTTCCCTCTCTGCCTCTCCCATACTTGTTCTCTTTCTCTCTCTCTCTCTCTCTCTCTCTCTCTCTCTCAAAATAAATAAATAAACATTAAAAAAAACAAAAAAGCACAAATATCTGTGTTAGTTACATAGGTCAGAAGTCTGACACAGGTCTCACTGGTTAAAATTAAGGTGTAGGCAGGGCTTAATACCTTCTGGAGGCCCCCGGGTAAAATCCATTTCTTTGCCTTTTCAAACTTCTAGAGGCTGCCCACATTTCTGGGCTTGCAGGCTTCTTCTTCAATCTTCAGAGTCAGCAATGCTCCATCTCTATGACTATTCTTCTTCCATAATTACATCTTCATCTGACCATAAATGGGAGAATATCTCGTTTTTTAAGGACTCAAGTGACAATAATTGGCCCACCCATATAATAACTAAAATCTTCCTATTTCAAAGCTCTTAATTTAATCATATATGTGAAATCCCTATTGTCATGTAAAGTGATATATTCACAAATTCCAAGGATTGGGGTGTAGATGTCTTTGTGAGGTTATTATTCTCTCTACCACATGTTGCTTTATAAAAGAAACTAACTTAACACAACCTATAGGGAACTAAAGCCAAAAAACTTGCACTTAAGGAGGTACTTTTTTCTTTGCAAGTATCATAAAGGGTTATGGTGCTCCTTGAAGCTCAGTGTTTTCATGGTAATTGGGCTGTGGAAACTACATAAGGTTAAACTTTTGCTCTTTGACAAAGTTTTATTCAAGCATTTACTGAAGTGAATTAGAACCCGAAAACTGACTTTACCATGTACGAATTTGCAATGACTAATAGCAATTATATATTTACAACTGAGAGTAATCAATTTTGGCTGCTATCATTTCATGCAGGAGGACCACATTAGTACAAGAAGTAGGTATGAAACTCTTATATTTTGGGGAGTTGTCTTAGGCAATTTTGCTGCAGGAAAGCTATCTAACAAGCAACTTCGAAATCTCGTTCACAGGTCTACAGAATTATTTCTGCAGGACTCAGGTGGTACTCGCTAGGCCTGGCTGTGGAATGACTTCGGTTGTGTTGGGTTCATGTACACTCTACATGTCTCCTCATTCTTCAAAATGCCCAGGATATGCTCTTCAAATGGTAGATTCAAGAAACATAAGAGGTCAAGCCCAAACATGTAAACACATTTACATCTTTTGGTCAAATTTGGCAAACCTCATGTCTTCTTACATAGCATTAACCAAAACAAATGACATGAGACATCCAAAATCATGAGTTAGGAAAGTATATGGGCAGGGAGGGAAGAAATAACTGTGAGTAAATAGTACAATTTACCATAAGGGAAAAGAGAGTACAACAGAGTTCCTGGAGTGACATGGAAAAGGTGAATGGTAAGATTCTAGTCTCAGTCCATCTTGGGTCTCCAAATCTGGACCATGCCTAAACTTTCTTACGGCTTGGGTGATTCCAACGACTGACAGCAACATCAATAAATTACTCACACTGGGAAATTATGCCATAAATAGAGATGAGAATTCAGATTTTAAAAGCCAGTGACAGCTTTTGTTCATACTACAAACCTAGTTTGAACAAATCAAGTGATTTTCCAAAAAGGCACTTGAAAATGTGAGTGTTGTTAGGCTTCCATCTAGTGGCCACCAAGAGCCATTGTTCAAGATGGATGAGGAATAAAGAATGTCAAAGATAAATAAATGAATAAATAAATAGGTAAGTATCAAGAACAGGGTGAGGGGTGGATTTTGAAGATGGCAGCAGGGTAGGAGGACCCTAGGCTCATAGCATCACACTGATGAGGTTTGGGGGGGTGATGATGGGGTGGTCCAGAGCCCACAGCCAAGAAAGAATTCTTGAAGATGTCTTCGGTGCAAAAAGTTGATTTTATTAAAGCACGGGGACAGGACCCGTGGGCAGGAAGAGCAGCACTGGGGGTGTGATGGGTAACTGATTATACACCCTTCAGGTTGGGAGGGGGTCAGGGATAGAGTAAGTCTGAAAGGAATTTTGGAAGCAAGGTTTCCAGGACCTTGAGAGGCTAAGTGCTTTTAAGAAAATGCCATTTATTATCATTTAGTAAAACCTCAGTCATGAGACCCTTCAGATGTATATCAAGGGCCATAAGCTTGGAGTATGATTGCCAGCATATATCTTGGCGGAGTTGAGATAAAGGAAGTTTCCAAAGGAATGTTTATATGTTAAAGTAGATTTATAGGAGCCTGAAGGTTGGGATAATGTCAAGCCAAGATTCCTTTTCGCCCCTAGCAAAGTGTCATCATCCAGGCAGCTGAGCTCCTAGAGGGAGGTCACTCTGCCTGTTTCAAGGACTTATCAATGGGCAGTAGGCAGTAAGGGAACTTAATTTGTCATTTGCCTTAGTTTCCCACAAGTGGCAAGCACTTACACCCCTTTCCTTTGTTCTTGGGTGGCCAGGAGTGTCCAAGGAATATCACACATATCCCACGGGGCGGGAGGGGGGGGTGCCGTTAGCCTGTACTTTGCCCTCAAGCTGCCCCACACAGCCTTCATCAACATGAATACAACTAGATAATTATCAAATCATCGTAAATACTCCAGAAATCGACCTGAAGACTGACAGAACAAACTCAACAACTAAAGAGAAAGAAGGAGAAACATCAAAGAAGGTAGGAAGTACAGAAACATGGTTTAGGGGAGAAACAGATTGCAGGTGCTGCAGAGGGAAGGGAGCTGTGTTTGGAGAGAAGGGCGAGAGAGAGAGGAGCACACAGTGAAGGCACGAGGACAAAGTTTCCCCAAAGTCACTGGCTTAGAAAGTGAGAGGGGCTGAGTTTTTTGAATTTTTGCAACCAGCAGGGCCTAAAGCCTGGAGACTTAAAGGTTAGTGGGCTTCCTGGAATAGAACCTGCAGGGCCCTGCACTGCTCCTGGAGAGAAGGCAGGCAAACAACCTAGGGACAGACAGCAAGCAGTGATTTGAAGATCACCTGGGGCACACAGAGGGGAGATTATTTGCTCTTCTCAGGGTCCTCTTTCTGGGAACAAAGGAGCTGTTTGGCACCATTTCCCTCCTCCTCCCTCAGCATAAACACAGAACCACCTGGGGAAAGCAGCACAGTACTCAAGGGCTGCCTACTTTGCATACACTAAGCCCCAGGCCTCCGTGCTGTAGTGGGACCGCCCTTCTCAGTCAAGCTCGCCTCAGTCCCCGTGCAGTGGGCCCCTCATCCAGAAGACCAGCACAAACCCCTGCCCACACCACATCTCTAAATCCTGGAGTTTTAAAGGTCAGCAGGCTCACCTGAGATAGAGCCAAGAGGGCACTGCACTGCTCCTGGAGAGAAGGCAGACAAACAACCTGGAGGCAAACTGGAAACAGTGATCTGAAAAATGCCTGGGACACACAGAAGGGAGATTATTTGCTCTTCTTGGAGCATGACCCTGGGAAGCAGCATTCATGGAGACACCTCTCCAGGAACAAAGGAGCTGGCTGATGCTATTTCTTGCCCCAACCCCCCACCGTAAACACAGAGCCACCTGGAGGAAGCAAAGCAGCACTGACACTGGCTGCCTAACTTGCTTACACCAAGCCCCACTCCTTGTGCTCTGGCAGCGCTGCCCTTCTCAGTCAAGCTTGCCTGGGACCCAGCATGGTGGGCCACTTCCCTGGAAGGCAAGCACAAACCCTTACCCACACCATGTCACCTGAGCAGAGAGTTCTTCAGGGTCTCAGTTCTGGTGGAGTTGGTGTTAGGTCTCATTTCAGGAGCAGACCAAACCACATCTACTTAAAACTCACCAGATTCAGGCCAGCGGCCAAAAACTATCCACAGCAGGCAGAGAGAAGCTCTGCAGATGACTGGCTTGAAGGACACAGCAGCCAAAACACCACAGCAGAGGGCACGCAGCGCACACTGGAGATACTCCCTGAAGAATCATACTCTGCATGCTACAGAACTTCTTCCTCTTAAGGCCATTATTTTCAGGAGCAGAATACATAACTGGCTTTCCTGACACAGAGAAGCAGGCAGAGACTTAGACAAAATGCCAAGACAAAGGAATTTATAGCAAATGAAAAAACAATATAAGGCCATAGCCAAAGATCTAAGCCAAAGAGATATAAGTAACATACATGAAGGAGAATTTAAAGCAACAATCCTAAGGATACTCACTGGACTTGAGATATAGAGGACATCAATGAGACCTTTACTACAGAGATAAAAGAGTTAAAAAGAGACCTTTACTACAGAGATGAAGAATACAATAAATGAGACTAGAAACAGGTTTGATGCTATAAAAAGCAGGCTGGAAGAAGCAGAGGAAAGAATTAGGGACCTAGAAGAAAGTATAAGAACCACATGATGCTTTCAATAGATGCAGAAAAAGCATTTGACAAAGTACAACATGCATTCATGATAAAATCCCTCAAGAAAGGAGGCTTAGAGGGAACACACCTCAACATAATAAAGGCTATATATGAAAAACCCACAGCTAATATCATCTTCAATGGGAGAAAACTAAGAGGTTTCCTCTAAGGTCAAGAACAAGACAAGGATGTCCACTCTCCCTACTGTTATTTAACATAGTGCTGGAAGCCCTAACCTCAGCAATCAGAAAACAAAATTATATAAAATATATCCAAATCAGTAAGGAAGAAGTCAAACTTTCACTATTGGCAGATGACATGATACTCTACGTAGAAAACCCAAGAGACCACCAAAAAAACTACTTGAACTGATGTCCAAATTCCATAAAGTTGCAGGACACAAAATCAATGTACAGAAATCTGTTGCATTTCTATACAGCAATAATGAAGCAGCAGAAAGAGAAATTAAGGAAACAATCCCATTTACAACCGCACCCATAGGAATAAACTGAACCACAGAGGTAAAAAGACCTGTACTCTGAAAACTGTAAAGTACTGATGAAAGAAACTGTAGATGACACAAAGAAATGGAAAGACATTTAATGCTCGTGGATTGGAAGAACAAATATTGTTAAAATGTCTATACTACCCAAAACAATCTACACATTTAATGCAATCTTTATCAAAATACCAACAGCATTTTTTGCAAAGCTGGAAAAATTATCTTAACATTTGTATGGAACCACAAAAGACCCTAAAAAGCCAAAGCAACCTTGAAAAAGCAAAGCAAAGCTGGAGGCATCGCAATTGCATACTTCAAGTTACATTACAAAGCAGTAGTGATCAAAACAGTATGGTACTGGCCCAAAAAATAGAGAAATCAATGAAACAGAATAGAAAACCCAGAAATGAACCCACAACTAATCAACCAATTAATCTTCAACAAAGCAAGAAAGAATATCCAATGGGAGAAAGATGATCTCTTCAACAAATGGTGTTGGGAAAATTGGACAGCTATATGCAAAAGAATGAAATTATACCACTCTCTTATACCAAACATAAAAATAAATTCCAAACAGATTAAATAACTAAATGTGAGACCAGCAACCATAAAAATCCCAAAGAACACAGGAAGTAACTGGTTTGACATAGGCTATAGCCACCTCGTTCTACATATGTCTCCTGAGGCAAGGGAAACAAAAGCAAAAATAAACTATTGTGACTCCATCAAAATAAAAAGCTCCTGCACAGTGAAGGGAATAATCAACAAAACTAAAAGGCAACCTATGGAAGGGGAGAAGATATTTGCAAATGACATATCTGATAAAGGGTTAGTATCCAAAATATATAAAGAACTTACAAAACCCAACACCCGAAAAACAAATAATTCAATTAAAATATGGGCAGAAGGCACGAATAGATATTTTTCCCAAGAAGACATACAGATGACCAACAGACATGAAAAGATGTTCAAGATCACTCATCATCAGAGAAATGCAAATGAAAACTACAGTGAGATACTACCTCACGCCGGTCAAAACGGAGAAAACAAGAAACAACAGGTTTGGCAAAGGTGTAGAGATAGGGGAATCCTTGTATACTTTTGGTGTGAATGTAAACTGATGTAGCCGCTGTGGAAAACAGTATGGCGGCTCCTCAAAAAGTTAAAAATAGAACTACCCTCTGATCCATCAATCACACTACTATTTACCCAAAGAATACACAAATACTAATTTAGAGGTGCCTTGTTGGCTCAATCGGTTAAGTGTTCAACTTTGTCTCAGGTCATGATCTCATGGTTCATGAATTCAAGTCCCACATTGGGCTCTCTACTGTCAGTGCAGAGCATGCTTTAGATCCTCTGTTCCCCTCCCTCTCTGCCCCTCTTCCACTCTCTCTCTCTCTCAAAAATAAAGAAAAACATTTAAAAAACATTAATGTTTTTACATTAATGTAATTACATTAATGTAAAGGGATACATGCACCTCAATGTTTACAGTAGCATTATGTACAACAGCTAAATGATGGAAATAGCCCAAGTGTCCATCGACTGATGAACTGATAAAGAAGAAATGGTAGATATATACAACCGAATATTAGCCATAAAGAAGAATGAAATCTTGCCATTTGCAACAACATGGATGGAGCTAGAGAGATTTATGCTAAGTGAAATAAGTCAGTCAGAGAAAGACAAATACGGTATGATTTCACTTGTTGTGGAATTTAAGAAGCAAAACACAGGAACAAAGAAAAGAAGAGATACACCAAAAAACAGACTCTTAATTATAGATAACAACCTGATGGTTACCCGAAGGGAGATGGGCGGGGGGGAATAGGTTAAATAGGTGATGGGTATTAAGGAGTACATTTGTGGTGAGCACCGGGTGATGTATGAAGTGCTGAATCACTATATCGTACACCTGAAACTAATATTACGCTATATGTGAACTATACTGGAATTAAATAAAAACTTTTTAAAAGACAAATAAACATATAGAAGAGCTGTGGCATGTAAGTCCAATTCAATGTATTTTCAGGACAGTATTTACAGGGCAGGAACTGTTTCTTAAGGGTTTCTGTCCTCCATACTATACCTAGAACAGAGCCTCACATACAGAAATTAATGAGAATTCGTTGGTGGATTTCATTCAACCAAGTTCCTTTTCCCTTATGGAGCACAAAACCCCTCTTTGAGAATGCTTTTTTCATCTTTTAATACTCTTGGGGGGTAGATAAGAAGCCATCACTAACATGCAAATTTCTTCCTTCAATATTGCCCAAACATGAAAATAATAACTTTGCACGACAAATGACCTGTATAGTCACTACTCTGAATTTGATCTCCATCATACAGCCTGCTTCTTGGCTGACACACTGTTCTTCTTTTTTTCAAATAACGGCCTTAATAATTATATAACACATAATTTTTTAAGTGTATACAATTCAATGCTTTTAGTATATTCACAGAGTAGGGCAACCATGATGACTATGTAATTTCAAAAAATTTTTTGTAACTCCAAAATAGGCCATGTACCCATGCATACCATTAGAAGTCATTCCTCATCCCCCTTCCCTCAAGCCTCTGGAAAATACTAATCTACTTTCTTTCTCCATGGATTTGTCTATTCTGGGCATTTCATATAAGTGGAACCAGACTGTAGGAAGTCCCTTGTGACAAGCTTCTTTCATTTCAGCATGTTTCCAAGGTTCACCCTTACTGATGCATGTGTCAGTACCTTACTCAATTTTTCTGTTGTTGTTGAGTAATATTCCATAGTATGGATATACCCCATTTTGTTTATCTGTTCATCAGCCGATGGGCATTTGGGTTGTTTTCAGTTTTTGATTTTTATGAAGAATGCTGGTAGAACATTTGTGTACAATATTTTGGGGGGGACACAGGTTTTCAATTCTTTTGGGATATAAACCTAGGAGTGGAATTGCTGAGTCACATGGTAACATATGTTTAACATTTTGAGGGACTGCCAGCCTATTTTCTGAGTTTCACACAATTTTACAATCCCACTGTTAAGGTAGGAGAGTTCAAATTTCTCCACATCCTCAGCAACGCTTGTTGTCTATCTTTTTTATTATTGCCATCCTAGTGTGAAGAGGTTTCTCATTGTGGTTTTGATTGCGTTTTCCTGGGGGCTAATAATGCTAAACATCATTTAATGTGATTATAGGCCATTTACGTGTCTTCTTTGAATACATGTCTATCCAAACCCTTTGCTCATTTTTACTGGGTTATTTGATTTCTATTGCTTAGTTTTGAGTTTTCTCCCATTCTGTGCATTGTCTTTTCTCTTCCTTTTCTTTTGAAGTACAAAGCTTTTTAAAGTTCTTTTTATTTAAAAAAATTTTTTAATGTTTATTTTTGAGACAGAGACAGAGTGCAAGTGGGGGAGGGGCAGAGAGAGAGAGGGAGACACAGAATCTGAAACAGGCTCTGGGCTCTGAATTGTCAGCACAGAGCCCGATGCGGGGCTTGAACTCATGAACCGTGAGATCGTGACCTGAGCTGAAGTTGGACGCTTAACTAACTGAGCCACCCAGGAGCCCCAAAGTACAAAAGTTTTTAATTTTGTTGTACTCCTATCTTTTACTTTAGTTTCTTATGTTTTGGGGGTCATAGGTAAGAAACCAGTGCCTAGCCCAAGGTTATAAAGATTTATTCCTATTTTTTCTGTAAGTTTTATAGCTCTACCTTTCACATTTAAGTCTTTACTCCATCCATAAGTTAACCTGTTGCATATGGTGTGAGGTAGGTGTCAGTCTACTCTTTTGAATGCAGCTATCATTTGTTACCCACGAGTGGTCTTGGGCAATCTTGTCAAAAATCAATTGACCATAAATGCATAGTTTTATTTCTGAGTCCTCAATTCTACTCCATTGATTTACATTTCTATCCTTAGACTAGTACCACACAGTCTTTATTAACATAGCCTTGTAGTAAGTTTTGAAATCAGGAAGCGGGAGTCCTCTGACTTTGTCCTTTTTCATTGCCATATGAATTTTAAGTTCAGTTTAACGATTTTTGCAAAGAAAAATAAATAACAATAAAAACCCAAACAAGTTGGGATTTTTTAGAGATGTGTTGAATCTTTAGATTGCTTTGAAGACTGCCATCTGATTCTGGGTCATCAATACTGAATAAAGGAGTGCAGAAAGTAAATGAGCCCCAGGAATTATAAAAGTACAAATAATAGTCACACTATACAGGTATGACTGGAATGTTGGTGTTTGATATATATGAATTATTTGTTGTATAAACTCATGCTGAAGCTGTACTTTTAAGAATTTATATGAGGTAGGGTTGAGAATAAATTGGTACCATTAAAAAGATGACAGCAGGGTTAATTTTGACTATGGAATAAATAACATTGATGATGGAAGGTGAGTTGCCATCTTAACAATATTAAGCCTTCTGATCCAGGAACATGGAGTATCTTTACATTTATTTAGGCCTTGTTCAGTTTCTTTCAACAATGTTTTGTAGTTTTCTGTGTACGATCTTGCAATTCTTTTGTCAGTTTGTTTCTCAGTATTT
The DNA here is from genome assembly GCA_030068075.1 of Paguma larvata. Classification (NCBI taxonomy): domain Eukaryota; kingdom Metazoa; phylum Chordata; class Mammalia; order Carnivora; family Viverridae; genus Paguma; species Paguma larvata. Next base: position 30,698,654 of record CM057830.1, read on the forward strand.
TCTTCTTTTTGATGCTACTGCGAATGGAATTGTTTTCTTAATTTAACTTTCAGATTGTTCATTACTGGTGTTTAAAAACACAAGTGAGGGCCGCCTGGGTGGCTCACTTGGTTAAGCATCTGGCTCTTGGTTTTGGCTCAGGTCATGGTCTCACAGTTCGTGAGTTTGAGCCCCTCATCAGGCTCCATGCCAAGAGTGCAGAGCTTGCTTGGGACACTCTCTCTCTCTCCCTCTCCCTCTCCCTCTGCCCCTCCCCTCATTCTTTCTCTCTCTCTCCCTCTCTCTCAAAAAATAAATAAACTTAAAATAACACAATTGATTTCTGTGTATTGATTTTTGTATCCTAAAACCTCACTGAACTTATTAATTTCTATAATTATTTTGGTGGAATTCTTAGGGATTTCTACATGTCATCTCAAATAAAAATAGTTTTGCTTCTTCCTTTCCTATTTAAATGCCTTTTATTTCTTTTGCTTGCCTAATTCACTTGGCTAGAACCTCCAGCATAATGTTGAATAGATGTGGTGAGATCAGATATCTTTGTCTTGTTCTTAATCTTAGAGGAAAAATTTTATTTTTCACCCTAAGTATGATGTTAGTCATGGGTTTTTATATATGTCTCTTTTAGGATTAAGAAGTTTCCTTCTATTCTTAGTTTGTTGGCTGTTTTTATCATAAGAATATGATGGATCTTGTCAAATTATTTTCCCGCATTTATTGAGATGTTGTTTTTGTCCTTTATTCCATTAACAATTAGTATATTGCATTAACTTCTCTTCATATGTTGAGACAGCCCTGCACTCCTTAAATAAATACTAGTTGGTCATGGTGTATAATCATTTGTATATGTTGCTAAATTCAGTTTGCTAATACTTTGTTCATAATTTTTTATAGCTCTGTTCATTAGCACTATTTGTCTGTGGTTTTCTTATGATGGCTTTGTCTGGTTTTGATACTGTGACATTAAAAGTTTTCCACTTTCCCTAGGTTATTCTGTTGCTAAATAAATACAATTTTCCATTTTTACTCAAATAATTCCATCTTATGGATCTTTAAAGGAAAGAGAAAGAGAGTGAAACTAAGAATGGAGAGAGACTGAAACTAAAATAAAGAAAGGCAAACATACTCTCAGTTATGATGGACATATATGATTAATCTCTAAGTACTTTTGACTTGTTAACTAAATTCTGTGGCCTTTTTCACAGGTCTTAAGACAGTTGTAGTGAACTCTCTAGAGCTCTCTGGACTCCATTTTGTCAAAAGAGAATAAAGTAATTCTGGCCTAGACACACGCATGCCCACATGCATGTGCACACACTAAACCACCACTATGACTACCACCATCAACACCATACCTCCTTTAAACTCACACTCTGTGCCAAATTTGGCCTGAGAAGAAACCAACATTCCACCTCTATAGAGCAGTAGCACTTACCTATTCTTCTTCACTTTTTAAATATAAATATGTAGTTCCTCTCCAGTGAGGGGGCCAGGGCAGAGCCCAGTGAAATCATGTTGATAATTCTCCTCTTGCTCTGAACATTGTGACACAGATAAAAACAAATTTAAAAAAAAAAATCAAGGAAAATCTAGAAAGGAGTATTATTATTCAAGGACAATCTTAGCCTGCTTGTTGGATAGCCATCTTGTTTCCTAGGGGCAGGAAGTTAGGAAGGTAACTGACAAAAAGAACATTTGATTTTGAATTGCCTCTTCTTGTTCAGCCACTTGGTTCTAGGCATACAGGTACAAGTCATTCCAAGGACAAAGCCTTGGGCAGTCACCTTAATTTACCCTAGCCCAGAACCTACCAAGAAGCCTCATTCTGCCCTATGGCTTTGATCCAGTATCCTTTACACAGTATAAAGAGAGTTCTCACCTAGACCTATAATCCAAATAACCAGCCCAGCCACAGATCTCATGGCTGACCCACTGGCCTCTCCATAAAGCCGATGCCTAGTAAGAGTAGACAAGCTTTACCCTTGCTTTATTCAAAGTTTTCAACATTTTGGTTTTATCCTAGGCTATAAAGTACTTCATGACTTGTGACAAACTCTTCCTTACCTCTGCCTAACTGGACTTATCTTGTTATTCATTCTTTTTGTTTTTTAAAGTGGGAAGTCAGATCATTTATTTGGGACTTTTACTCTTTCCAAAAACAGACATTTAGTGCTATAAAGTTCCATCTAAGCACTGGTTTTAGTTGCATCTCAAAAATGTTTATATGCTGTGCTTTACTTACATTAGGTTCCAAGTAATTTTTAATATTTCTTGGTCTCTTTCAGTCATGGATTATTTAGAAGTATATTGTATTATTAGTTTCCAAATATTTGGACTTTTTTTGGATACCTTAATGATTTCTAGTTTAATTCCATTGTGGTCAGAGAACATATCTGGCATGATTTTAATCCATTTAAGTTTACTGAGATTTGTTGTATGGCCCAGAGTATGGTCTCTCTTGGTAAATGCTCCATGTGCATTCAAAACTAATATGCTTCTAAAGAATATGTTTCTAAAGATTCCTTACTTATGTCTCTATGATTTTTCTAACATGAACATTACTTCTTCTTTTTGTTTCTCTTTTTTCTGACTATAACAAGTCAGAACTATAACAAGTATACCCCACTGGTTGCCTACAGAAAGTAGAACTGAGTGTTTTTTGAGCTATGTGAATGCATTAATTTTCTTAAAAAAATAAGCATATTTTTAAAGAGTAAAGAGTAGTAACTGAATAATGGGAATAGACTAGACCCAAAGACAATTATCTACACATACAGAAGCCGTAATGAACATAGTTGGCAAACCAGAGGTCGTGAAGAATGCTTGGAACATAGAAACAGGAATTGCTTTCAGACTGGTAACACCAGAAAAATTAAAATACCTGCAGCAGAAAGTCAAGCACACTCAAAGAAGGTTCAAGAACAGTCAATGAAATCAAAGGACCAGCAGAGGGTCCTGAGAACACTGTGAGATTAAAGAGCTGCTCTCTGAACAACAAATCTTTTCCCCTGCTCTGCTCTGACCTTCATCCAACCTTGCATTGGACAAAGCCACAGTTGCAAATGAAACAGTTTAATCTCTTTAAACTACACTCCCACACAGTGAGTTACTTGAACAGAAAGGGAAACCAAGTTAGAGTAGGCCTTAGACAACTGCAGACCTGCAAAACAGAAGTGAAACAAAACAAAAGAACATGCCCATCTCAAAGAGACATCTACCCAAGGCTTTCAGTGTCAGAGAAATGCCACGCTTTGGCATTGGGGATAGTAGCTATCCTACCTGTAAGCTCCATGACATCTCCTCCCAAAGGAGAAGACCACTCCCTGGTTGACACACTCCATCTCCCTGTTCATAGGAGAAACTTGTTAGTGAAAAGGACATCATCACTATAAATCAGATCTATGCTAATTACCTAGGCTAATCAAGTAAGTCCTTTATAGCTAAATATGAACATGTTAAGTTTTAAGTATTTCAAGAAAGTAAAAGAGATGATGCTAAACATATGTTTATATTTTACAGGAAATAGAAATTTACCAAAAAATTTCAAATTCTTATTCTTAGAATTTTGCAAGACAGTGGATTTATAAAATAAGAACAGGCTGCAATAGAAGGAATCAGAGAACAAAATTAAGTATTTGGGAAATAGACACATTATCACAAAATTAGAATCTTAAATGCCCTGTGCTCAACGAAGAGCTGCCCTGCCTCATTTCCGCGCCAACGGAACCTGGAACACAGCACTCGCGGCCCCGCCCCCACCCCTTAAGCCAAACCGGAAACTCACCCCCCTTTCCGGTAACGGACCCCAGTTCCGGTCTTATCCCACAACGGCTGCGCCGTCCGAGCCCAACGGACGCTGCCTGAAGGTCTCTCTGCCACCGAGGCCTTCGGCTTCGCTTACCACTCAAGCTGGGTAATCTCAGAGGTGGCGGCCGCCGCCGCCAGCGGCCTCGCCGCTGCCAGTTCCGCAGCCCTCGCTTCAGAGCTCCCTCCGCTCTCTTCTTGGTGCCCGAACTGCCAGGCATGGCCGCCGCGCTGTTCTCTCAAGTGCGCCAGAACTACCACCCCCAGTGCGAGGCCGCCGTCAACAACCAGATCAACCTGGAGCTCCACGCCTCCTTCGTGTACCTGTCTTTGGCTTTGTATTTCGACCGCGACAACGTGGCCCTGGAGAACTTCGCCCAGTTCTTCCTGCGCCAGTCCCAGAAGGTGAAGGAGCATGCCGAGAAGCTGATGCAGCTGCAGAACCAGCGCGGGGGCCGCGTCCACCTCCGCAACATCATGAAACCTGACCACGACGATTGGGAGAGCGGCCTTCAGGCCATGGAGTGCGCCTTTAACCTGGAGAAGAGCGTGAACCAGAGCCTGCTCGACCTGCACCAGCTGGCCACAGACGAGCACGACGCCCATCTGTGCAGCTTCCTGGAGAGCAACTACCTGTGTGATGAAGTCAAGGCCGTCAAAGAGATGGGGATCTATCTCACCAACCTGAACGAGATGGGGGCCGCAGAAACCACCATGGTAGAGGTCCTCTTTGACAAGCTCACCCTGGGCAACAGCGACAAGAACTGAGTTGGGACTGCCATCCCACAGCCACAGGGTGCATGGTGACTTCCCCTGGTCACCATGCCGAGCATGCATTTTGCAGTATTGCCCTTGCAAAACGTTCCAGTTTTCTTCTTCCAGTTTTGCCTTAAATAAATGAAATTGTCTGGTTTCAATAAAGTTATTTGGTTCCTGAATAAATGTCTCTGGTTGATTTGCATGCACGTCTCTCACCTTTTAAGTTTTAAAACAGGTATCCAGGAGTGTCTCCACCCACCCAGCCCCATCCTTATGCAACTCAGGATCTCTGGAGGTGGAGGGAGAAGGTATTCCGTGGGACCCTGGAAAACACAAAATTAATCTTCCCATTCTAAACTTTAGGCAGATGGGAGTGGGGTGGTGTGAGGCGGGGCCCTGGTGAATGTGGGTATGTGTGCATGGTAAATTATAAGAAACAAAACATGGTGTAGAATTTATCATAGTGGTTGCCTCTAATGAAGAACTGAAGAATGGGATAGGGCAGGGATTAAAGGGAATCTTCAACATTACATGAAGACTTTTTATTTACTAAAATATGCAAATATTAATGTTTGTGTTTCTGGGTAGGAACATGGGGGTCTTAGAAGCAGGTATGGCAGAATATCTTTATGACAAGCTCACCCCTGGCAACAATGATAATATAATTGAACCTTAGGCTCACCTTCCCATAGACATGGGACTGACTGCCTAGGTCACCATGCTGGACATGCATATTGCCCTTACAAAATATAGCAATACAGTTTCCTCCTTCAAATGTACGCTTTCTTCCCTCAAATTAATAAAGTATCAAAAAACTCACATTACCTGATTAGAAGGGCTGAACAATATCAGGTCAAGGCTAAGGTCAAATTTGTGTTATTGAAGAGGAGGTAGAATAAATCCCCCTAAATGTTAAGCCAGTGAGTCTGGCTGCTTTGAAGGATGCAGAGGGTGGGGGAGAGCTGAAGCTGGGAGGCCAGTCAGGAGATATTGTCACCAGTCCGATGAGAGACATCGGTGGTTGAAGTGGAGAGGAAGCTGAAGAAAAGGTGACTGCGACAAATTCTAGTTGGATCTGGATGACTCAACAAGATTCGCTCATGGGTCAGAGGTGACGAATGAGGAAGTGGGGAAATTATCTAGGTTCTGCTGTTTGTACTTGAACACCTGACATGATGGTAATGCTATTTATTAATTTGAGAATGTTTGCTGGGGGACATGAGGGGTGGTGAAGGCATGTCATGTAAAATCCGAGATGCCTATTAGATATGCAAGTGGAACTGTCATGCAGGTGGTCAGAAGAATGAATCTGGAGCCCAGGTGGGATGTCAGGATTAGAAATACACATGAGTGACATCAGCTACAGATGGTGTTGGGGTCAGGGGACCGGATAAGCTCACCAGAAACAGGTATAGAGTGCGGCACAGCCAGCCCCATGCCCAGGGCAGCTACCATTAGAGGATGGGTTGAGGTATTTGAACATCCAGAGGGCTGCTGGCCCCACCTTGACCATTACCTCATTCCACACTGTGGCCGTCTGTGCCCTTACCCAGACTGTTCCTAACCTCAGAGTGGCCTTTGGTTTCTGCTTTCAAGATGTGGAGAGAAGTTAGCCTATATCTTCATGGCTATGGGTACAAAGAAATTATCTCTTAGTAAAAAGATTTCCCAAAGAAATGAAAAAACTGCTTCTCTATAAGCTGTCCCCTTTATCAACTCTTCCCTCTTGCAGTCCACTCTCTGTTTGATCAGATGAAATCTGTGCCCATGTAAACCTTAAAGTTGTCCACGTCTTGAAAAAAACACTCAAAACATGTTGTTTCTTCTGCAATAGTGTAGTTTACAAAGATCAAAATTAAAAATTTGTATGCGTTGTATCTGATATCCAAAGATACGTGGGCAGCTTGAGTCTCCTTAAAGCTAACAGATTGCTTTGAAGTTTTAGTAAAGGAGGAACATGTTTAGCTAAGCAGTAATATTCGTTCACATTTTCCCATGATTGTGTTTTAATATTATCTTAAAAATGAAGATTATGGACCTTTGAGTTTTGTTTTCAGAAAATGTTATTACTCCTTTTATTTTTGGTACTCAAACTTGATCTTCCTCTGTCTGGTTTGAAGTTGTCTGCTCCCCCTGGCATTGTCTCATGTGTGTGTGTGTACATATACATATATATACACACATAAATACATATGTATATACACATATGTACATATATAACTATTCTCCTCTAGATACAAGGAAGCATAGGGGTGAGCATAGATATATGAGTGTTTAAAAACTGGAAATTGGGGATCTTTCCTAATTTCCTGTTTGGGAGAAGCAGTTGGTATAGTGATTTCTTAACTTCACACTGCCTGGGTTCGCACTCCAGCTTAGCCACTTACTAAATTGGTTGCATTTGGGCACGTAATTTAACTTTTCTGTGCCTCTGTTTCCTCTCATGTACAAGAGGGATAATAAAAGCATCAACCCCACTGGTTGCTGAGAAGATTAAATGAGTGAATATGTTTAAACGGTTCCAACAGTGCCTGGCACACAGAGTACACGTAAGCCATCATTTATCACCGCCGCCTTCATCCACTGACTTCTAAGTTCTTGGTGGTGTTCCTTGGGGGAGAAGATTTCACATCTGTGCTTTGCCACTGGGGGTCGCTCTTGCATTTCAACCAACTGTGTCATTCTGCATGCTGAGAAGGAAAACTCCTTGGTAGCTGGTTGGCTGTCAGGTGCCGCCAGGAGTCAGGAGGGTAGGTTGCTGATTTCACTGCCCCAAACTCAGGCCCAAGCCTGGAGGGGGGTTTGCTGTTTCAGTCAGCCTTCCCCTTAAAACGCTCCCTACAACATTTATTTTGCTGCTTCTTCCCAAACCCAGGTTGCCTGAGCCTCCTCTTTCCAACTTCTCTAACATTCCACTCTTCAGAGATGGGAAAGAAAGGATGAAGTGCTAATCCTGATATGGATGTCTGGACCTGAAATGGAGTGGAACAGGTGGAGTGGAAGAGGAGAATGGGCAAAAGGGCTACTAATAGCACAACTAAAATTGATAAATCACTTTAGCGCATAGGTGCTCAAACTTTGCTGCACATTAGAACCACCTGCAGAGTGTTTGGAACTCAGTATCCAGTCCACATCCCAGGCCAAATACATCAGTCTCTGGGACAGGACCCAGACATCCCAGGCTTGAAAAACAGTGCAAGCACCGTGCTACTCAAAGTGTGGTCCTCTGACCATCACGTCACTGTCATCTGAGAGCTTGTTAGAAATGCAAAATCTCAAGCTCTACTCCAGACCCACTGAATCACAATCTACATTTTGGCAAGATGGGTTAAATAGGTGATGGGGATTAAGGAGTGCACTTGTTGGGATGAGCACTGGGTACCGTATGGAAGTGTTGAATCACTGCATTGTACATCTGAACCTAACACAACAGTGTATGTTCGCTAACTGGAATTTAAGCAAAAAGTAAAAAAATGAATCTACATTTTAAAGACCCCAGATGATGTATATGCACATTGAATTTTGAATAGCATTCTTGCCGTTCACTTTGGAATCACTTTGGGAGCTGAAAGATAATTCTGATGCATGGGTTTAAACAATTTACTGGGCCACACTACTTACTGGGTAAGTACTGGACCAAGCACAATAAAAATGTACTCTAACTTCAACAACGATTATTGAATCAACAATCATTGACCACACACGTGCATGCACTCACGATTTTACCCAAATCTTCTCTTCTATCATTAACTGGTTTGTTTCAGAGTGTGGGTTGGCAAACTACGGCCTGTAAGCCAAATCTGGCCCCTATGTGTTTTTACAAAGTTTTATTAGAACAGAGCTGTACCCATTCGATTAGCTATTGTCAATGGCTGCATTTGCACTACAACAATACAGTCAGTAGTTGTAACAAAAACCAGATGGCCTGCGAAGCCTAAAACATTTACAGAAAATCTTCACCAGCCCGTGCCTGATAGTAACTTGCCCCAGGCCCTGGATTCATCTAAATCTGCCAAATATGTTAAACTTTTCACCTGACTCTATGCATCTATTTGTCTTTTCTGTTTCCTTTTATTTTCTCTCACTTTCAATAAATGTTTTGGGTAGATACAATATTTTATAGTGTTATAAATATTGCAATTGTCACCTTCCAGACTGACATCTTTGTGTATTTCAGCAAGTCAACCTGTGGCCTTTCTTTGTGTCTTGAGTTTTGCCAGTCCCTCAATAAGCCTTTGTTAATTGAGTGTCATCAGTCATCCCGCTTCTGGGCGCATCGGAGTGGAGCAATGCCTGACTAGCTTTTTTGACTGATTCTCCATAATCACGTATTCATCACAGAGGCTGCTTAAAGTGTACTCAGTTTTAAGTTATTGCAATCTATTCCAATCATCTTTCTTACTGTGAGGCATTTAAATTTCATTAATATGCAAAACTACTGCCTTGCCTGAGGAGGAATAGACTCCTTCCCTTTTATCTGTACTTCAGTGTTTAGTTTTTGTAATGTTGCTTTTGGTTTATAATTTATTATGTGTGATATTAACTATGGCACACGCAACAAGGAGATTTATTCTTTTTTTCCTGTGAGATAATTCTCTGTGCATGATTTCTTTCCTCCCAAAAGTTGAATTCTTCTGTAAAGTTTATGGAGAAGTGAAAGTTCCAATTTAAAATATATTTTAGATCTATAAATTATAAGATAAACCTAAATTAAAACATTCTAGGAAAGGAGCATCCCTGTCACTTGTGAATTTTCTGGCCAAATAGCCATTCTTTCAACGAATTATATTAAATTCCGTGATGTGTTCTGTACTATGCTTGGCACTGGGAATATAAGGTGACTACACATAAGTATGCTGGAAAAGACAGATACATAAGTAGATGCCTTCAATCTATTTGGGTGAGATCTAAAAAAAGAGGAAACACAGAGTGCTATGTGAGGTCAGGAGAGGAGCAGAGTCTAGATTTTACCTGGGACAAAAGAAACTCACTGTGGAAGTGACACTGAGTCTTGAAAGATGAATTCGAGTTCTTCAAGTAGGCAAGAGAGGAAAGGGCATGTTAGCTCTGTTTATTTGCTGCAAAGAAGCCAAGACAGAGGAAAAGGTTACAAATTCAGGAGCGCAAGGGGAAACATTTAATAAAAGAAGATTCAGAGGAAGAGGAGAGAGGTAGTATATTTACCTTACACAGGAGGAGGGAAAGGTTTTTCTTTTAAGAAACTATAAAAACTCTTCTCTCAAAAGTAATCACTGACTTAGTAATTAATATCACCATTGGTCTTTTTTTCAGCACTTGTCTTGTTTAATCACTGTCACAATTAGAAGTGTTGACTGGTCCTTCCTTCATTGCCTTCTCTGTCTTTTCATAATTTACCTAAGATTTATCTGTGAAGAAATATACAGACCTAACCACTGTTGGAGAGGGAAATGTTTTTTCTACTCTCCTAGTTTTTGTAGCTGTTCTAACAATTAAAATGACATAAGACAGATTAACAGGAGAAAAATAAATTTCATTTCATACCTATGGGACCCCCAAAGATACAAGGCTAAAAATGTACCCAGATAGTTGAGGTTTATATAAAATATAAGAAAGAAAGAGGTTAGGAGTCTAGAAGTAGAAAGAGGAGGAAGGCCACTCGCAGGAAGGCAAAAGAGATGTTTGGAAAATAAAGGTTGCCCTGTTACGCAGATAAATTTCTTAGGTAAAAAGGTGTAGCTAGTAATATAGCTCTTTTCCTAGTACAGACAGGCAATGGAGTGTGGGGGGGGGCGTAAAAAGCTTTTCCTAAATCTGCTGAATTTTGACTGCCTTTAGCACAAAATAATCCTTATGCCAAAGAGGCATGTTTTGGGATGACAGATTCTGCTCCTCTTCCCCTCCCTTTTAGATTCTGCTATTGACCTTTCCAACTCTTATTTTATATATACTCCCCCTTGAGTTGAGACACATCCATGGCCAATATTGTTATCTCTATCTCTCTGTCTCTCTCAGTCTCTCTCTCTCTCCTCCCAGATGCTTTTCTTGACTATGAGACCTGCACGGTTATACATGAAACATCTCCCTATGGATGTTCCCAGAAGACTCAGACTCAACAAGTCCCCCAATGAACTCAATGGCCCTTCTCCAAACTCTCCCTAGATTTGCCAGACCTTCCCATAGTCTTATAAGTAATAAATTTCGGAGTCACCCTAGACTTCTGGCTCATACTCAATCTGAACACATGCTTCAAAGACCCCATCTTTTTAGGCTATAATCATCTATGATCTAACAATTTCCATAAACTCTGAACCTGCCAGGGTTCTTGGTGGCAAATCACAAAATCTGACTCTGCCTAATAAGAACAGAAAAGAAATTTTTTATAAGGATGTCTGGAACATATTGGGAAGGATGTAGAACTTTACTCGGAAAATTGGAAGCATCATAGTATTAAAAAAACAAAATTCGACTGAGTACATTTGAAGATCTAATTGGCTTATCAATTGATTCATGAATTGGGCAGCATCCCATCTTCAAGTAGAGAGGAGCTCCAAAGGGTTACAGAAAGGAAAAAGTTTTTAAAGACAAGGAAGTCATCAACAGGAAAAAAGGAATATTTTGGGTAACGAAAGAAAAGGGTTTTAGTAGGTTGATGACCTTATTTTCCTTTGGGAGGTGGAGAGGGTCCATGTGACAGATTCCTTTATTGGTACTGACAAGGAAATTTCTGACTGATTGGTTAAGACTACATTTCTGAGGGAGTTCCAAAGTACAGTTAGGTTAGGTATTAAGACCTGGTGTGGTGACTTGGCCTGTAGTTTTCTTTTTTATAGAAAGTGTAGCTTTTTCCCATCTATCTGGATGTTTTTCTTCAAACAGGAAAGGTGCTCAGATGTTGGACTGCCCAAAAGGATAAACATATAACTAGTTCTTGTAACCCTCTTTTAGTAGATGCTGTTGGTGATTGGCCCAGGTCAACATGCCCAGCCAGGACACCCAAACCTCCAGCTGCTTGTGAGTACTGCAGCTAACAGCTTATACCTGTGACCCTCTCAGAAAGACTGGCCTTGACTCACTGGGGAAGCCAAGGACAGAGGCATAAAAGCTTGGACCCTTTGCCCTGTCTCTGCAGTAAGATTTACACTCCAGAATCTGTCTTGTATCAAACCAAGGTTAGATTTTACGTGAGATTAAATCCTTGCTTGATTCTTCCTCTGCCATATTCTTCTTTCTTTACTCCTGTACAGATTTCTCCTGACTGTACTCCTTCAATAAATCCCTGTCTTAGGCTCTGTTTCCAGGGACCCCAACCTAAGATCTATCCTTAGACAGAGCTGACCACCCATTCTCTTTTGTGTTACCAAAACTCCGACTTGATTTCTTTTTAATGGTACTTACTACTGTGTCTGACTTTTTCATATGTGTTTATCTCTTAATACTGTAGGGACCAAGGGCAGGCTACCCCAAGATAGGCCACTTTGGCATGAAGATTATTTTGAGTTACAAGCAATCGAAACCCAGAAGATTCAGGAAAAGCTCTTTATCTCCCCCCTCAACTGCTTAAATGTACATTGTAAAGGAGAGCCTGTACTAGGAAGGGAGCTATTGACAGATATTCCTCTTTACCTAAGAAGCTTACCTACCTATCAGGGCAACTTTTATTCTCCAAATATCTCCTCTTACCTTCCTGCTAATGGTCTTCCTGTCCCATGAATCTCAGATGCCTACCCCTCTCCCTTAGCTTAGGATGTCATAAAAGCCTCATGTTGCCCGTCTTTGGAATTTCATGTCTATGTGGGTTCTCCATATATACAAAACTAAATTTGATTTTCTCCTGTTAATCTATCTCATGTCAACTTGATCCTTGGTCTAGCTAGTCGCACAGTGGAAATTTCTTCCTCCCCAAAAACAGGCTAGGGAATCCTTGAGTGCAGGAAATGGATGTATTTTTTTTCTCTCCTTAAGCCCTAGAATATATGTAATTGGGGGCTTTTGAAAATGGTCAGTCAGGTGAAACTAATTCATAATAAAGACCAGATCACAGTGGATTAAAGAATGGATTGAAGTGAGATCGTGGAGACCATAAACATAGTGATAGGCTATTCTTTGCAATGTCTAAATGTGCCTTGAAATGTCGTTATTGGCTTACCTGTTTTATCCCCCTACTAGATTATGGATAATAGAGCAAAAACAAGTTTTTAGGAATTAGTCTCAGGCCAAAAGGGTTTATTACAAGACATAAAGTTCATGAAATCTAGTTAGTTTCCCAAATGGGTTAAATACATTCTTTCTCTGCTAATTTCATTAATAGCTACTCAGAAAGGTTTAAATTTTTTCAGGCTTAAAATTTTTTGACTTGGCAATTTGTTCCTTTCAACTGTCTGAAAATGAGACTGTGTGGCCAAGATGAAGGATTTCACACACTGTTTTAGCATTTTTGAAGTGTATATTCCTTATCACTCAACTATTTTGCACAATCATTTCATATTTAGCAAATGATTCCAGTTTTATCACCACGTTGCCTCATCTATAGGAGTCCGTGTGTGGTGGATATAGGAAAGTCATAAAGTTTACTGAGCATTCATTATGCATAGAATACTTTATCAATTGTTGGGGTCTAGAAGGTTGATAAAAAAGGAATAGAAAGTGTCTCTATGTTGAAGGAGTTTAAGCTTATTAGAATCATGGCATACATAGCTTAGAATCACTTACAGAGGACTCATCAACCAGGTTCAAGTTAATTAATATTAATACTGAGCCTGTAGGGTTCAAGAGAGAATAGTATGATGAGATGATAAGCAAGCTCCAAGTCAATCAAGAAAGGAAGTTTGTTTGTTTGTTTGTTTGTTTTCAGAGAAATTATCCTCAAGTGTGCTGATGAGCCTCATTAAAAAAAAAACAAAAAACACTTTCTCAATATTCCTGTGTGGCCCATGATTTCCTTCTCATTTCTACTCTATAATTCTCAAGACATGATTCTGACCGCGCTATACCCAAATACTGGAACAAATTGAGTGTGTGGTGAATGTCTGTATTTCAGGCTGGGCATCTCGCTGAGCAGCTGCCGCTTGCTGAGATGCCACTGCTCCACATTCTGGCCCTCATGTTTATAAATTCATGGATTTCTCCTTCTCGCTAAACAGAGGTGAACAGGTATTACATGAGGGACCAGGAACCTTTCTCTGTAAGGTGTAAATAGTTTACGGTTTATAGCCTTTGTCACAACCATTCAACTCTGCTATTTTAGTGTGAAAGCAGCCACAGACAATATGTAAATGATGCATGTGGCTATGTTCTAATAAAACTTTATATATGAAAACAAATGCCTGGCCAGAGTTGTCACGCAGGTTGTTATCTGCCAATTCCTGCTACAGAAGACTGACTCACACTATAATATTTCCCCAAGTCATTAATCATCTGCAGATAGGACTCACATATAACTAGGACAGATTACCCGCAAAGAACATCAGAAATTAGTTACTGGGGCACCTGAGTGGCTCAGTTGGTTAAGCATCCGACTCTTGGTTTCAGCTCAGATCATGATCTCACAGTTTGTGGGTTCAAGCCCCATGCCGGGCTCTGTGCTGAGAGTATGGAGCCTGCTTGGGATTCTCTCTCTCTCTCTCTCTCTCTCTCTCTCTCACTCTCTCACTCTCTCTCTCTCTGTGCACATACCCTGCTTGTGCTTTCACTCCATCTCAAAAATTAAATAAACTTAAAAAAAAGAAATTAGCCACTAATGTAACTAAACTACAAATTAGAAAGTTGCTTATTAAACAATGGGTCAGACAAACGGCATCATTTTCTTGGTTTATATTCCCCCAAAAGTGACCTGAGAAAATGGTTTAAATGCAAGTATTTGGCAGATAATCTCTGGAAATATCAGAGGGAAGTACAGAAGTAAAACAGGGAAGAGAAGGAAGCCACTAAAATCTGCACTGACAAGCAAGATAACTAAGTTATCGAGTAACTGTGCCAGTCATTATTTGAGGGTTGCTTCTGGGAAGGAGGATGAGAGAGAGGGCCCCAGCGTCTAGAGAGAGACTTCAGGCAAAGCTGGAAGTTGGGTAGCATATATGGACACAGTAAATGTCAAGTGCATATGAGTTAATTTTCTATTACAGGAATTTTTCGGAATAAATGGAATTGCTATTATAGAAACTAACCACCCTTGTCACCCTTCTCCTCCATGGTACTGGATAGGTACTAACATATATTTTAAAGAGCTGACCTCTTTTCTGAAATATTCCTAATCAGGCAACCATAATTTATATAACCTTAACGTGGAACATATTAAAACTGTCGTGATTATGGCTTATTTTTATTGATTTATATTTTAATAGGTCTTTTTTTTTTTTTTTTGAGAATTAGAAAAACACAGGCTTGTTAACCAGAAGGGGCCCACCGCTTGCCCTACTTTCATTTGGCCTGGGCTATGGTAGTTCAATGGGCTATGCACTGCTACGTTTATTGTTAAAGGACATCAAAGGATGACCAGCGGACAAGGAGAAAGTGGATTAGCAGCAGCAGCAGCAGCAGAAAAGTGGGCATTAATGTAAGGAAAAGAGTACCTAGGGGTATCAGAAGCTGAGGGGCTGGACAGAAGTAGGGTGAGCAATAATCATTGCAACCTATGGGAAAAGGAAGAGATAAAAATAGACCTTTTCTGACTCTTAAAATATATTTTTTTTTCTATTTACAATTAGTGATAACAATAGTGATGGTGATGGGAAGATTTGAGGGTATTCATTTTATGTACCCATGGTTTGGGTTTTTGGTTTCTCTCTATTGCCCTTTACCAGAGAACCTTTTTCTTTCTTTTGGTTTGGGTGCTTAAGCTTATAGTTCCACGTAGAAGGACTGGCTGTTTCTGGCTATGTACATATACACACATATATGTTATTCCAGGAGGACCCAAAGAAATTCCATGGCTGCCACTGAATGCAAGGATAAGGAGGATCACAACTATCTTCTTTGTCAGGTCATGTGGACCCTTAGGGGTTAAGCAGGCAGAATTACTCTGGGGGCAACCAAGGAAAACTAGAGTGGAT